>OY755041.1:90334625-90934625 GCA_963576565.1 Aspidapion aeneum | reverse complement strand
CGTGTTATGGACGCTATTTTTCCTACGAACACTGTTGAACTATACTAATTTTTGTAAAAATTGGTGTTTAATTTTGCATAAGTCAAATGAAACTGCTTTTCCGCACATGTGTGGGAAAGTAGTTTGTAACACATGTGCGAAAAAGTATTTTGATAGTTAAACACTTTCCACATGTGCCGAAGTACTGAAAGTACTTGTCACACATGTGCGAAAAAATTTCTGCACACGGATGAAATTTAATGTTTTCTTAGGACGCAAATCGTGTAAAATCCAACATTTTCATATATGGTCGCAGGAAATAGTAATTTACCTAACCAGTGCGGAAGACGCACTAAACTCATTCGTTAAGTATGTAGGTACAATATTTTTTCTACGAGGTTGTGGAAACAAAAATAAAGTACTACAATAAAAACAACTCATTTATTATATTTAATTTACAATGATTGCCGAAAACTTTACTTCTTATCCTTTGCAGCATCTGTGGATTAGGAGATTTTCGTTTTCATATTCTGGATCAATGATATCGGAAGGTCTTTAAATATATTTTGCTCTGGATGTATTTGGAGGCAGGCTTATAGTAACATAATGTGTTCCATCCTATTGTGGCTAAGTCTTCTTCGGGATTATCGGTATTTTCTATCACAGTAAATAAACACTTTTTTCTATTTTTATTTATAAGATGAAATGTCATCTCCTGGTTTTTGACAAAAAAATAGGCTTTGTTATTTACTCTATTCTTTTATTTTTTCTGTTGCTATTGGAAAACTAGCCGCCCACTTGTGTTTTTAGGCAAAAATTAACGTCAGTGGTAAACTCAAAATGTCTTGTTTTTTTGTCATCCCTAAAATTTTAGTAAGGCCCACAATTTAGAAACCGAATAGGTGTCCCTAGGACTCTAGGGTCACTGCATCCTGGAAGCCTGTCGTCTCTCAGGGGTAGCGACACGAGTGTCAAAACCGTACTCAAAATTCCATAGACGTTCGTGAAAAATACTCATTTTTATACAGTCTGAGAAAAAAAAATGTTTTAATAAAACTTAAAAAGAACTCGTTTTTATACAGCTTAAGAAATAAAAAATGTGTTCCTTAAATTTCTGGGTTATGAATATTTATTGTAGGTATATTTATTGTTAAAAATCATTTTCTTTTAAATATTATTTGTGTTTTTTGTATAAAAATAATACGTAATAAATAAACAAACAGGACAGAAAGACATTTGTATGTTAAATGTTTATTAATAGTATATCATAACAAAAACATTTCATGTAAAAAAAAGCCAAGTTCGCGAGAATGGCATTCCGTAAAAAGAATTGAGATAAAAGTAAAGCCAAGTTCTCCAATACAAATTTCAAAATGAAATTTCAGCTTTGTACCATGTCTGGAAATACAGTAGAATATTGATGATCTATACATGAGTGAGTGAGTGAGTGGCAATTTCGACGTTTTTTGAAATTCTGTAACTACTTGACTACTTTATGGAATTCCATGAAACTTGGAGGGGTTGATAACTTCATGGAGATCTACGACTGTGCATATATACAGTTTGAGATTCGTAGCTCATTCCGAAGGAGAGTTTTAGGTAGGTCAAATATCGGCTGAAATGTTTCAAGAAAAGATGGTTACGGCACGCGTACTTGGCGTGGCACTCTCGTGCCCTCAGATAATATATCAAGGGATAAAATGAAACTTTTATCACGATGTTTATACGCTATTGTTCGCACTGTTTAGTTTATTTTCCAAGTTTTTTTCCCATTTTTTGGGTGTGTTTAGGTTTTGTGGTTTTTTTAGTACCTTTTTATCCCGAATTTTACATTTTATCAAAAGACAAAAAATGCCCAAATACAGTTCGAGTTTTCGTAAGGTTCGGCTTTAATTACTTTATAGTACATTTCATATAAATATCTTAATATTATTGTTCTAAAGCATAAACTTCGAAAATCATTTTCTTCAAACCGAAAATTGTTCGAAAACATTTTCTTCGAACAAAAGATTATTCGAAAACGTTTTCTTCGAAAGGAAAATTGTTCGAAAACGTTTTCTTCAAACAGAAATTTTTCGAAATCATTTTCTTAGAACGGAAATTTGTTCGAAAACATTTTCTTTGAACAGAAATTTGTTCGAAAATATGTATTAAAATGAAAATTTGTTCAAAAACATTTCTTTAAAAACAAATCTCTCGAAAAAAAAAAATTAGCCCTGGCTTGCCAAACTTAACACAACTCATGTAGTTCGACTAATGGGGTCTTTTTCTAACAATTTTTGGAAACAAAAACTTCCCTGACTTCTTTCCCGGGATCCTAGAGAGTGTGAAACCAAACCGAACCAACCAAAACCTATTTTCAAAAAATGATTTCCCTAAATTAGCTTTCCGGTCCTCATTTTGGAAGGTTGAAATCGGTGTTACTCTAACCTTTCTCAATTGAGCACATCAGGGGGTATCTGGACCGGTTCGGATACGTTTGCGATCAATTCACAAAGTTTAGGAAAATACCAATTTCGACCTTCAAAGGGAGGAAAGTAGACAAATTTTCAGACAGTTAAGATCCCGGGAAAGAAGTAAGGGTTTTTTTGATAAAATATGTTAGAAAGACCTTGCCTTAGTCAAACTATATGAATTGTGTTAGGTTTGGAAATCCAGGTCTAGAGCGTCTTTTTTCGAAAAGCTTGCTTTTGAAGAAAATGTTTTCTATTCGAAGAAAATGTTTTTGAACAACTATTGCTTACGAACAAATTTCCGTTCGACAACAAATTTCCGTTCAAAGAAATGGTGTTCGAACAAATTTCCGTTTGAAAAAAATGTTTTCGAACAAATTTCCGTTCAAAAAGAATGTTTCCGAACAAATTTCCGTTAGAAGAAATTGTTTTCATAAAAATTTCCGTTCGAAGAAAATGTTTTCGAACAAAGTTCTGCGACCCGACGTGTTGCTACTCAAAAAAATACCTAGAGATGGTAAATAAAAATTCTTAGACCTTGAGTTTTTATTGGATGTTGATGTGATGTGTGTACCTGTGTGTCTCTACTACTTTGTTTTGCAATAATTACAGTGTAGCTACTTTCGATCTTTGTTTGGACCTTTTGTTTTTCAATCTGTTGTATTTTCGACCTTTTGTACTTTCGAACTTTTGTATTTTCGACTTTTTGTACTTTCGACCTTTTCTTCGCCGCCCGCTTTTTTTTTAACACTAATAAAAATAATAGTAGGTATATTAAAAACCTGGGGCAGTGTTTACTTTTAATCCCACGGCGGGAATTTTCATGCCCGACCGGAAGGAGGGCTATAATTTGCTAAGTGACTAAAAGGGACTTTAATGCCAAGGTTTATTTTTATATACTAAAAATAATAATAATCATAAACTAAAAAAATAGGTATTAAATCACTTACCGTACTGTAGTTTTAGCATGTCGACCCCCCGTATATAATACAACAGTGGGCAGTGAGAGTTGTCATGGCTTTACATTAAACAAAAGTCAGTCAGATGCCACGGAACTGATGTTACAGTTCCGTGTCAGATGCTAACAAAAAAAATAATATTTATTTCATAACAAACTAAATAAGTTTAGTCGAGAAAAAGTGCGAATTACATTTCTTGACGATGGAAAAAAACAAGGGGCCAAAAAATAAAGCATATTCTTACTTTGAGATGGGCATGGAAAAGGCCACCGAAGAAAGCAGCTCTCAGTACCGAAAATGATACAATTTCGAAAATTTCACCGAAAAGGTATTCCTGGTTTACATCCAGAGAAGTCTAGAAAGTAAAATGCTTCCTTTATATGGAAGCAATTCCATGCCGAAGGACACAATACCAATCGAAACGAACCAAGTCATCAGCAAAGTACAGTAAGCTTACGGCAAGCTGGAAGCAACAAAATAATCGTTATTGTGTATATATTTTGATCCTTTTTGTTTTTTGTATTATGATAAAATAAATTAATCCAAAAACCTATATTTTGCTTTTATGATTTTAAAGAAATTACTTTTAATCACTGGGGACAAGAAATACTACCTTAGCCCAAGAAAAAAGGGATTAAACGTACACTTTTATTCCCTAAAGAGCATAAAAAATTTATTAAATTATACAAAACCCAACATAATAGTTTGCTATATTTTAGAATATATATAAAACATGCAAACTATATTTTTGGTTTCTTGCGCTGTGTGGGTCCTAACACAGGGTCCTAATAAATATTGAAATCATAAAAAACTTAGTTTTTTTAGGTTTGTTTATTTGGACAGTCAAATTTATATACCAGGTGTGACGGACAGTTCTTTATGTAACATTTGTAAACCATTTAATTTTTTTGAACATAAAAAAAGCTACGCTCCTGACAGTGTCAAATTTGCGTTTTTTGTAAATGAGGTTATGTTTGGTGTCGCTACCCCTGGAGACGCCAGGCTTCCAGGATACAGTGACCCTATAGGACTCTAATATGTAGTGCCACCTATCGACTGATATTTAAATATTTTGCGTAAAAAATTGGCTGGATCGAATTTGTCGCCTTAATTTTCGTGGAGAATACTGCGAGAAACAATAAAGTCTTTAAAAGTTATTTACTGTTTTATTCCAGCTGTATATGCAAAATTTTTAAAAAAATCTTGTATTGCAGATATTTATTACTCATGAAACACGGCTGACACATGGATATTCTTATCACATTCCTAAAATAATGTGAATAGAAGGTATTTTCTAGTCACGTTCTTATCATGTTCCCAAAAAAGTGTAAGAAGAAAGAACTTTCTCGTCACGTTCTGAGTATGTTTTAAATGAAAAAAAGTATGTATATTCTTGTTACGTTCTTGTCATGCTACTAAAAGTGTGTATATAAAAGAAAGATGTGATAAGAAGGGGTATTCATAAGTGCTAAAGATTCATGGCACATAATTATATTTACTGAGTAGCTTGTATTAGTTCTACTTTGTGTGAAGACCCCCTGAATCAGTAAAGGATGGATACACATTGCCAGATCGATCCAAAGTGAGTTAAAGGCAAACTTCTGGATGAAGAGTTTGTCACGACACAGCCAAATTTCCACCTATCAGCGTTTAGTGTTTCTAATGTCACGTTGCAACCGCCGTGGTATTTTGTTTTTAAGGGTTTATGTGTGTTTAAAAACGTTCGGATTCAGGGTGGTTTTTTTTAGATTTTCCAGCTTAAATCAGTAATTTTCGGCTTAACTGACTACTAAGTGGTAGCTAAAAGTGATATTTTTTAAGCAAAAGAAGTGTTTCAATAAGTTTGTTATTAAATCGTTTTTTACGTTAGAAAATTAAGATAAACTGATGTTGACTTTTTAAACGTGCAATTAAGTAAATGATAGATTTATTTATAATATTAAGGTAACTATATTAAAATAACCACTTTGTTTGAAACTTGTAGACAATGATTGAGTAGAAACCGAGGGGTCATCGGCACCCTAAAATTTTGTACAGCGTCCAACAGGACTTGGGTCCTGACGTGTACTGTTGGGTCCTGTTGGGTACTGTCGAGTACTGTTGGGTACTGTCGTGTATTGTCGAGTACTGTTGGGTCCTGTCGGTGTACTGTTGAGTACTGTCGTGTACTGTCGAGTACTGTTGGGTCCTGGCGGTGTACTGTTGGGTCCTGTTGAGTACTGTCGTCGTACCTCGCCCTCAAAAAACATGCGAGCAAAAACAAAAAAAAAAAAAAAAAAAAAAAAAAAAAAAAAAAAAAAGTCATCATCTTTGGGGAACCGCGCCGCGCTCACAAATCTTGCGACCAAAAAAAGGTCATCCTGGGGAAGGCCGATAGGGCCTTCGCGCGTTTCATATATAATTCACTAATGAGCCGAACCGCGCCGTAGAAATTTGAACCGCGCCGTCTCCAAAAAAAAAAAAGGTCATCTTGTCGTTTTGCATCTACGCCCACTGTTTCGGCTAGGAGGATTGTGTCGAGTCCTGTTGGATTCTATCATGTACTGTTAAGTCCTGTTACGTACTGTCGTGTACTGTTGGGTCCTGTCGTGTACTGTCGAGTACTGTCGAGTACTGTTGGGTACTGTCGTGTACTGTCGAGTACTGTTGGGTACTGTCGAGTACTGTTGGGTCCTGTCGTGTACTGTCGAGTACTGTCGAGTACTGTTGGGTACTGTCGTGTACTGTCGAGTACTGTTGGGTACTGTCGTGTACTGTCGAGTACTGTTGGGTCCTGTCGTGGTACTGTCGAGTACTGTTGAGTACTGTCGTGTACTGTCGTGTACTGTCGAGTACTGTTGAGTACTGTCGTGTACTGTCGAGTACTGTTGGATCCTGTCGTGGTACTGTCGGGTACTGTTGTGAAATTTGTACAGTACTGTTGAAAGCTGATGACCCCTCGGTAGAAACAAAATTTCAGACTTCCATTGCGTTTATTATTTGTTTTCAACACGACTGTTCAGTTGGTAAGTATGTCTGACCGTTTTCAAGTGTAAACAGTTTACACTTGGAAACAGTTGGAGATACTTACTAACCGAAACGTTGTGGTCAATATTTAAGGATAACTTCTAAAAATAGTTTATCTAAAATCTATTAGAGCCATTTTTTAATCAAAGATTACATTAACAATAAATTTTAAAACGATTTTGTCAACATTTGTTCTAACAAACGAAAAAATACTAATTTATAAAACACCAAAGTACGCTTTATAACGAAGTTACTTAATGAAAAAAATTCTCTGCTATTTTTTGCTTTTTTACAAACATTTGAAAAAGTAAGATCAGTTCAGAATACACCGGCGGCGCCAAAAACATAGGCTCTTCATGAACACTCGCACTCGCCCACTTTTTTAATGTCACCTTATTTTTGCTACATTTGTAGAATATAAAAAAAAACAGTGCCTTGTACCAACGCATGGCTTAAAATAAGTTTAATAACTTATTAAACGATTTTCTTTAGCAGTTTTTAAAGCTAGTTGAAATTCCAGGCTTTCCAGACTAGTTTAGTCAAATTTAAAATGTCATTAAAAAAGTTGGCGACCGTACAATATACAGGGTAATAATAAAGTATGTCGCCAAACTTTAGATAGGATAGGAAAGATTATATATATAGAAAATTATTCTTTGAGTGATTTTATGACATATTAACAATAATTTTTAAGATTTTTTTTTTATCTTTTGCAATTTTTTGTATTTCTAACCGTTTTGGATCAAAAACACAAAAAAAAATCATTTGTATCAAAAATTACAAAAAACTCGCATAAAATTAAAATAATGTAATGTGGGGACTATTTTTAATTTTAATGTCATTTGGCAGGTTACAATTTTTTTTTACCAAAAATTGCAGGAGATCAAAAAGTTTCTGAATAAAACAAAAAAATCTATGTTATATTTTTAAATCTATCACTAGCTTACTGCAAAAAAGTTCTGGGGAAAAAAAGGAGGCAAAGCCACTGAAAAAATATCCCTGAAGTTTTTTCTGATATTTGGTATGCTTAATACAGGTTTTAAATTTCAAAAAACCACAACCTATAAAGAAAAAAACAAACAAAAAATTGAAATTTTGACACCTTGTATCTCAAAAGCTAAGCATTTGCGGAACCATGTTTATTTGAATTTACTCAAAGAATCATCCTCTAAAGATTGGCGACATACTTTATTAACACCCTGTATATGTTACATAGATTTAAATAATTCATTTTTCACCTTTTCAATGAATTAAATAAAAAAAAAATATGACCAAGCCCCCACCCAGGCGATTATTGAATATGTCACGTGAATAAGATACAATTTATTTTTCAATATGATTTCAATGATTTATGGTAAATCGTCTGAGGGCCATACCGAAATTCTATAACAAATATCTCATTAGTAAGACAACCATGAATCTCCGTTTTTTTTTATAGAACGCCGTCCAGGGCACAAACCTAGATGAGCAGTGGTAGACCTGCAAGTGAGGGTGGTTCCGTCAAAAGTCAACAGCAGCGCGAAAAGCATACGGTGCATTGGTTTCGTAAGGGGTTACGCCTGCACGACAACCCGGCGCTGCAGGAAGGGCTGCGCGGTGCTGCGACCTTCCGATGCGTCTTCATTTTGGATCCCTGGTTTGCGGGATCTTCTAATGTTGGAATCAACAAGTGGAGGTCAGTAGAAACTTCCTAGAAACACTACTAATTAAAACAGCAAATAGGGCACAGTGCACTGGTTCCTTAAGGAATCACGACTGCACGACAATCTGGCGCTGGAGGAAATGCTACGCGAAGCTACGACCTTCCGATGTGTCTTCGTTTTGAATACCCGGTTTGCGAGTTGCGGGATTTTCCAATGTTGGAATCAATAAGTGGAGGTCAGTAGTAGTAATGCTCCTAATTATACTTGCATTAAGAGGGAATTAGCGCACCGGTTATTCAAGGGGTTACGACTGTACCACAACACACTGCCCGAAGAGCTACGACTTTGCAATGCGATGTTTCATCATTTGGTTTTCAGGATTTTCCAGTGTTGATGTGGAGGTTACTAGAGACACTTCTAATTATAAGCGCAACTAATGGGGGGGCTAAATATATAGTGCATTTGTTCCGTAAGGGGTTGCGACTGCATGACAACTGGTGCGGCAAGAAGGACTGCGCGGAGCTACGACCTTTTGATACGTCTTTTTTTTGGATACCTGGTTTGCAAGATCATCGAATAATGGAATCAATAAATGAAGGTCAGTAGAATCTTGGTAGAAACGCTATTAATTGTAGGCGCATCTTCGATCTTCCAATATTGAAATCAATAAGTGGAGGTCAGTAATAACACTCCTAATTGTAGGTGCAATTAGGGGGCTTTGAACACAGTGTACGGGTTCCTCAAGGGGCTGCGATTGCACGACCACCTAGCGATGCAGGAAGAGCTACGCGGAGCAACGAACTTCCGATGCGTTTTATTTTCGAACCTTGGTTTTTAGGATTTTCCAATGTGGGAATTAACAAGTGGAGGTTGGTAGAAACTCCCCTGATCATAGACGCAATTAGTGAGATGCATTGGTTCCGTAGGTGTTGCGCCTGCAAGACAATCCGTGGGTCGAAATTGGGATTTAAAGACACTAAACTATAATGATCAACCGTTTTCTCGACATACTCCAGGATTTTTGCATGAGGTTTTCGTGCACTTAAAAGACGTTCCTCGTCCAAATCTGATGAACTGGATGAATTATCATCATCATCCTTCAATAAATTTAATGCCAATTTTGCCGCAAAGCTGTTAATAGGCAACAATTCTCAAAAAGATTTATGAAATTTTAAAACCCTAAAATTTGAGGTTCATACCATCGATGGATATTGTTGCCAACAATCCATGACATTGGAAATGCAGAAGAACGTGTTTTATCACATGTGGATCACATCAAAACTTTTTAAGAATCCGTTTGATTGAATCGATTAGCACATCGATGAGATTAATAACTCTCTCAAACTAAACTTCTTTAAACATTGGTAAATTATAACGTATCCTTTTTTAATATTTATTTTTTAGCCTTAGTACAGTGCATAATGCAGCATTCTGTATTTTTTTTAATAACAAACAATTTTGTTTAATTTTTTGCAACATGACTAACTCAGATAGTTCGTGGATCTACCCACTTTTTACGCTGCTGATCAATTTTTTACTCTTGCGTAAAGGCCTGGTAACTGTAAAGAGTACTTTATAATATGGACAGGTTAAAATTAGCAAAAGATTTTTTATTACTTAACTTTTGATATGCATATTATTATAATAGTGTGCGAGATCTCGAAGATTTAGAACTTATTGAAGAATATCAAATGTCATGTAGGTATGTACAGGGTGGGACAAATTCGATGTTTTTTGTTGGTTTTATGTATTTTTAGCCAAGAGAGATAAAAACGAGTAGAACTGTCGCCGTATTGATGGGATGAAGAAATAGAAGAAATAATAAAAACAAAGAGAGAAAAATACAACAGAGATTCCTCAACACAAATTTAGATCAAGACAAAAATTAATACAGAACAGCCCAAAGAATGGCACGCACAGTTATAACGAAATTGAAGAACGACAGCTGGTAAAGAAACTGCACAAGACTTAATACCTACCTAGCAGGTAGTAGAAGTATCGAAAGGTGAAAAATGTTAAGATCTCTTCGTCAAGAAAAGACAAAAGATATAATCTCACCAATAACTTTGGATGAGTGTGATAAATACTTCTCGAAACTGCTGACTGAACAATGGCCAGAATATCAACAACAACATCCCCACTTTACTTATACCAAAGAAGTGAAACTAATTTGTCAATCACTAAAAAACAGAAAATCTCCAGGTCCCGATAATATCTCTCCCGAATTACTTAAACACGGCACAGAATATAGCTTTTCTAAGCCATTAATTAGCCTGTTCCAAAAATGCATTAATGGAGAAAGCTTGCCAAAAGAATGGAGAATGTCATACATTACAACGATACATAAGAAGGGAAGTAGAGACGTACGTGATAATTATAGAGGAATTGCTGTGCTTAATACTATCTCAAGAGTATATGGTAAGCTAGTGAAAAAAATAATTGAGGACGAATACTGTGATACAGAAGAACAAGCTGGATTTAGAGCTGGTAGATACACTGTGGATCATTTATTCACAGTAACACAGATAGTTGAAAAAAGGACGGCAAGTCAACAAGAAATACAGCTCTTCTACGTAGATCTCAAGAAAGCGTACGACCCCAGCTAAAACTCTCGAAAGAAACAACATCAGCATAACACTACTAAAAGCTGTTCAAGAACTCTATAAAGACACAAGCAAAATAAAGAAAGGGCAGACATTATCAAAGGGGTTTAATATCAACAAGGGTCTTAAGCACGTCACCAAAACATTGTTTAAGATATGTTTAAAACAAGCCCTGAAAACATGGAAAAGAAAGTGTGAACAAATAGGAATACGACTGAGCGATTATGTACTGTATACTCTCCGCTTAGCTAATGATCAAGTAGTCCTGGCTCAAGATTGCGACGATTTAGAATATACGACCTGTAAATTAATTGACGAATACGATAAGTGGGGGCTGGAGGTAAATCTTCAGAAAACGGAATATAAGTGCATCGGTAGGGAGGAAAAACAATGCAAAAAGTACAAATATTTGACAAATAAATAACCAAGGAAGTCAAGCAATTAGACAACTCAACAGTCTCTGGGATAAGGCTGTATCAAAACAAAACAAACATAGAATTTACAACAGCATAGTGAAAAGTGTAATCAGTTACGGTAGTGAAGTATGGCCCCTGAAAGAAAAGGCTCTTGAAGCGACTGAAATGGATTATGGATGAGAGAATTCGAGAAGCTATAGATGTTGAACACAAAATAACGGGAGGCATACAAATTAACCAACTTAGATGGTAAGGACACGTACAAAAAATGGCGGATAACAGAATCCCAAAGAAAATAGTATATTGCATACCACAGGGCAGAAGAAAGAGAGGAAGACCCAGACTAAGTTGGAGAAAAGGAATAGACAGAGACATCAGAGAAAAAGGAGTAGATGAGAATCTCTGGACCAACCAGAAAACCGCGGAGAACGTTATAAATTGATTTATATATATATATATATATATATATATATATATATATATATATATATATATATATATATATATATATATATATATATATATAAATTAAAACCACTTCTTGATAGGCCTCGTGGTCTCTATATAGAGAGGGAGACAAATTATAATTTTTTTTTGAATATAAGTGATTCTTTCTTATTTGCAGGTTTCTTTTGCAATGCCTTGAAGATTTGGACAGAAGCTTACGAAAACTAAATTCAAGACTCTTCGTTATCAGGGGACAACCAGCAGATGCCTTACCAAAGCTTTTTAGAGAATGGGGTAAGTAACGCTTGGAACTTGACTATTAAAAACGAGAATGCATTTTACCTCTTTCAAAAGAATATATGCGCTTAACTTTCGCTAAACCATACTAAAAGTTTCGTATTTTATTACCCAGACAGCACGAAAACTTGCATTGGACGTCGACGTCTGGACATCCTGGAAGTTCAGATTTATTTAATATGCTTCAGTCTCCTAATATGCCGGAATAAAATCTTGCATATTGCACAAATTTACATACTAAAAAAAGCGACTGAATAAAACAGATTAGTTGTTAATGAATCAATAAATATCTGTTTTATAACATAAAAAGGAAAAAATACGACGTATTAGACGGAAAAATATATTTGCTATACTAAGAAAGAAACACGTACTTACATTTCCTTAAGCTTTAGTGGACGAAAAAAATACACATTAATCGTAAATAAAGTGATAAAGGATAATTGCTTAACAGGTACAGTGTTAAGACCGCTCTACTACTACTCCCTTTAAAAAAAAACATGGCTGCTGGCTTTAGCAGAGCACCAAATTTTAGAAATAAAACAGAGATGATAAAAGAACAAGGTTTTGAGATTTAATTGCTCTATATTTACCGTATCAGTACCAACCGTAGTATATTTTGTTAATTTTTTATGCTTTTATGGCTTTATTCGAGCAATAAACAGAGAAAACACTAGAAAAATTAACATTTACTGTGTTAGGACCGCTCTAGGGATTCCTTAAAAAAAACATATATTGCTCTGCTGGCTTTAGCAGAGCAACAAACTTTAAAAATAAAACAGGAACGATAAGAAAAAATCTACAAGATTTTGAGATTTAATTGCTCTATATTTACCGTGTCAGTACCAACCTTGGTAACATTTTCATTTAAAAATTTTAATGCTGCTCTGCTAGCTTTAGTCGAGCAATAGACAGAGAAAAGACGAGAAAAATACACATTAATCGTAAATAAAGTGATAAAGGATTTATTGCTTAAAATTTACAGTGTTAGGATAGCTCTAGGTACTCCTTTAAAAAAACATACATATATTTTTCTGCTAGCTTTGACAGAGCACCAAACTTTATAAATAAAACAGGGATGATAAAAAAGGCACCTACAAGGTTTTAAAATTTAATTACTCTATATTTACCGTGTCAGTATTAACCTTGGTAACATTTTTATTTACTGATCTTTAATATTATTACAAGTATTATTTGTATCACTACAAGCACTGGAGTTTGCATAATCGTCATTTTATTCACACTTATTTAGAGCTAAACTTACTAAAAGTCTTGGGCGATTCATTGCAAAAACGCAAATGCGTTCGATGCATCCCGAAAAACTGCGGAAATATACAGTATGCTAAGAAAGAGCCACTTAATTACCGCTGCTAGTAAACAACCGCGTATATGATTTGTTTTTACGTGGTTTAATCTTAGTACTGTGTAAGTACGTGGTTTATATCTCGTATGACTGGTTAGTGTGATGCAAATACGTGAACACTTAACCACGAATTTACGACTAAATCTGAAGTATACGCGTATTTTTCTTAACAAACATGTTTAGAAAGCTAATATATGTCATAGGAACAGAATATCTCGTTTTTGCAAAATATGTTAAATGTTTTCCTTACGACGGCAGTGCAAACAGAGAAATTAAATAAATCGTACCGGTAGATTTATTTATAAACAATCTTAAATTACGCATCTCTAGCCTCATGTCGGTACCTATATTATTTTCGAAAGGAAAAACATTAAAGTAAGTAAAATCTTACGCTAAAGGAAAGACAGTGAAATTATAAAAAATATCTAGCAGCCGCCTAAATTATATTAGACGTCCATTCTGCGTCCATTGCTGGTCCATGCAATGTTCTATTTTGGATGTCCAGTGCACGTTCGCATTTTGGACTTAAAATAGACGTCCATTGGGCGTCATATACTATGTGACCAGTTATAAAAGTAATTAAAAAAAAGTCAATTTTTGTTTGAGTTTGAAAATTTCAAAGATAATTATGTACGTCTTCTTTACTTAGGGCATGTTTTGAGCCGAATCCATATACAGTGAAACCTCCTATAACCGAACACTCACGGTTTCGTCGATTTTGTCCGCTTATTGGAGGTGTCTGCTTATAAGAAAGAACTGCGAAATTTTAACAACTTCCGCTGCTTTTCAGCGATCTTTCGTGCTGATAGATTTTCCTTCTCCGAAACGTTAACAATTTCCATTTTTTCAAGGAAACTAAGAAGTTTTTCACTAGCCGCCATTTCAACGAGATCTATTACTACCCAACTGAACAATAAAAATAAAACACATCAGTCCCGCCGAATAAAATATGTTGTAAATAGGACAGAAGTATTTAGTACGGAAAGAGGTAATTCCCCGGCTGCAGAGTGCGTTTTTGCCAACACACTACATAATATTTATGCCCATGCCCATGTCGTGCAGCGCTCCGTCCCGTTGTCAGAAGTTCGCGTCCGGTGAAAGGAGGTTTCAAAATTTTTTAACCAACAAAATTTGTCCGCGTCCGGTTATTAGAGTGTCCGGTTATAGGAGTGAATTTTACATGTAAAGAGATAGGGAAAAGCTTGGTTCCAACAAATTGGTCCACCTAAACGGAGTGTCCGCTTAATAGAGGTGTCCGCAAGAAGAGGTTTCACTGTAATAGGCTTTAGTGGAAAAAAGCTGGATTCTTTTCTTGGTATAAAGTTAGATAGATATATTTACAAAATCAAAACAATTTATTTGTCTCTAGGTACCACTTCACTAACATTCGAAGAAGATCCGGAACCATTTGGTACTGTCCGAGATTTCAACATCGCATCATTGTGCAACGAACTCAACATATCGGTCGTGCAAAAAGTCTCCCACACTTTGTACAATTTGCAAAATATCATCGACAAGTAAGTACCCAAACTCATAAACTTGAAGTCAGATTACTCGATTCTGACATTTCATTTTATCATCATTGTTTAACCCAACAAACAATTAAAGTTGTAACGACGAAACCCCAACTAGAAAGAATTTCTTAAAAGTAACCGCAACGTACTCCCGCTACGTTTCAGTATACCATACAGCGACGTTATAATTCCCTAAGTGGGGAACCAATTTCTGGTTATAACTACTTGGCCAAGTGTTTAAAGTCACTGTAGTAACAACTACACTACTACGTCGTAGCCAGGTATCTACTACGTCGTAGAGGCTGTTTTTTTCCGTAATGGCATAAAAGTTGCGATGTAGTTGCAAATAATATAATCGTTTCTTTTTGGTAGAATTGTTACACAATATGGTGGACACAACAGTAAACAGACTCGCTTAGTTTTTTTGTTTGGTTATGGTTATAATATGAACTATGTTATCCAAAAGTGTGAGAATTTACGAGCAGAGGATCAAAATTCGAGTGCGACGCAAAGTTTTTTGTATAACATGCATTATATATATTGCAAAAAACCGGTGCGCCCGTAAAATTGAGCCGTTTTCTGGTAGCTGATGGAATTTTTGTGTTGTGATTTTGGAGGTTATGTTTTCATAATCGACAGTTAACTCCAACAAATGGTGCTTAAGAAGAGCATTTTTGGTAAGCTTCAACTAATTTGTTTATAAAATAGTATGGCTCTTTAATATGAGCTCATAAAACGACAACAAAAATATTAAATTTTCTGTCGTACATAAAAACATGGCGTCCCAAACTATATTCCCTGATAGTCGAAAAGGTTACTTGAAAGTAGTTGCGGCTTTAAAGTTGATCCAAAAAGTTATTTTGTCTACATTGTTACATCAGATGTTACTATGATGACACAAACTTTTGTGGTAAAAATTAAAGTTATAATGTAGTTGTCGGATACACTTGTTTGGGACTCCAATGAAGCTTAACTTTCTAGTGGTATTTAAGTAGGATATAAAAGTCAGGGCGACTACGAAATAACGACTAAAAAGAAAGTAAAACTTTAGCAACGTCCTATTGTGGTAGAGAAGACTATCAGAATCGACTATCAAGAAACAATCCTATGAAGTAGTTTAGAGGGTCGTTTTTACGAAACATCTACTATTTCCTGATACTAAATAGTAGTTAGAACTAAAAAGTAACAAATTTTGGTTGGGATCACCACATTTCTACTATAAGAAAGTAGCAAAGCCTTTAGAACATGTAGCCGCTACTATAAATGTTAGTTGGGAAGTCGTGGCTTCCTTTCTGCATTCGTTTGTAACTTCGTGCTTATCCCGAACCCAGTGCAGAGCAAAGGTATAGTCTGAAGTGAAACTTGGCACAGAAGAACCGCGCAAAAAAAACCAAATCTAGCAATATCACGTTTTGTAAAAAATACTCTGCCAATATATGGGCCCCTAAGCTCACACTAGGTACTATAGTTATAGTGTACGTGTGAGCTAATATAACTAAAAACTGAAATATATTTTATTCAACTCCAGACTAAATTACCTTTTGTTTGATACCACACAAGCCATGTCTTGACTTAAACTCAATCTACCCCCACCCTTAAAAAAAAACAAAAACTATAATGTATTTTGTTCAACTCCGGACTCAATTACCTTTCGTTTGATATCACACACGCCATATTTTCACTTAAACTCTAATTTTTGAAATATACCCCCACCCTTTTTTTTAAATAAATTAAAATTTATTTTGTTTAACTCCAGACTCAATTACCTTTCGTTTGATATCACACACGCCATATTTTCACATAAACTATAATTTTTGAAATCCACCCCGACTCTTTTATTTGGTTTGTGTTCGGTAGATTTTGTTCATTTTTAAATGGGACCATCTCGACCCAAGACCCAGCCTAGGTACCAAATTTCATTAAAATCGGCCAGGCGGTTTTTGAGTTATGCGCGTTGGTCGTTACAGACAGACATACAGACAGACAGACAGACAGACAGACAGACGGCGCAACAAAAAAGTTTCAAAATCATCTGAAACGCAAAGATATATAAAAAAATTTGAAATCGGAGCAACTTTTTTTTCTCGAAAAAATTAGGATCACCATAGCTCACACTACTATAGTATAGTATATGTGTGAGCTAATTGCTCTTAAGATTAAATAATTTTTTTTGAATACTACTACTTTATTCCTATTTTTTGCTCAATTATTATTAAAACTAAACAAAATTATTTAAAAAAGTATTGAAGTGAACCAAAAATAGTCCGGGTGTCTAATAAAAAAATTCAAAAGTAATGCTATGTAAAATACTCTGCCAATATATGGGCCCCTAAGCTCACACTAGGTACTATAGTTATAGTGTACGTGCGAGCTAATAAAACTAAAACCTGAAATATATTTTATTCAGCTTCAGACTAAATTACCTTTTGTTTGATACCACACAAGCCATGTTTTGACTTAAACTTTTTTGAAATCTACCCCCACCCTTAAAAAAACAAAAACTAAAATGTATTTTGTTTAACTCCGGACTTAATTATCTTTCGTTTGATATCACACACGCCATATTTTCACATAAACTCTAATTTTTGAAATCTACCCCCACCCTTTTTAAAGAAAAAAAAACTAAAATGTATTTTGTTTAACTCCATACTCAATTACCTTTCGTTTGATATCACACACGCCATATTTTCACATAAACTCTAATTTTTGAAATCTTCCCCCACCCTTTTATTTGGCTTGTGTTCGGTGGATTTTGTTCATTTTTAAATGGGACCATCTTGACCCAAGACCCAGCCCAGGTACCAAATTTCATTAAAATCGGCCTAGCGGTTTTCGAGTTATGCGCGTTGGTCGTTACAGACAGACATACAGACATACAGACAGACAGACAGACATACAGACAGACAGACAGACAGACAGACGGCGCGACAAAAAAGTTTCAAAATCATCTGAAACGCAAAGATATATAAAAATTTTTGAAATCGGAGCAACTTTTTTTTTTCTCGAAAAAATTAGGATCACTATAGCTCACACTACTATAGTATAGTATATGTGTGAGCTAAAAACATTGGATTTAGGGCGCAATTTGACATCTCTTCATTTGTGTACCTTAGATTTCTATATTTTTTGGGTGATTTTGATCCTCCATTAGAACAAGCTTTAAAAACTGTACAATTTTACAAAAATCGTGCCGGAGTTTTTATGCCAAACATGCTTAGAAATTAAATATGAAAGGAATTTTTCGAGGTTTGGTTATAAACTAAATAAATTAATTTACTTTCGACAGATTTAACGGTGATATGCCCGTAATAATATTCTAACAAAAAGTCATGAAAGTTCATGAGATCTCGTATTATGAAACACCACTTTCTGGTGTAATCTCATGAAATTTAAACTATTTAAATATATGTATTTTAAACTGGTGGAAGTTTAAAATTTCACTAGAAAGTGGTGTTTCATAATCCGCAAAAAATACCTCATCTCTTGAACTTTTCACAATTTTATTATTACGGGCATATCCGCGTCATATCTGTCGAAAGTTTATAAGATTTAACTAGAAATTTGTTGCAAGCTACACATCAAAGATTGATACGGGCATATCCGCGTTAAATCTGTCGAAAGTTGACGAGATTTCACAAAAAATTGGTTTTATAATCAGCGTCAAATACCTAACAGATATCGCGAACTTTCACAAATCACGTATATTTAAACTGCTGAAAGTTTATCAGATTATGCCAGCAAGAGGTGCTTCATAATCCGCAGAAGGTACCTACTTACGAGTTTTTGTCAGCATATTATTATGGGCATATCCTAGTCAAATCTGTCGAAAGTGACGCGGTATTTTTGACAGGGTGATCAGACATAAACATTACAAAATCATGTACAACTACAAAAAAAAAACGTCAGAACCTAAAAACAAAAAAGGAATAGAAAAAACTCGGAAACTAAACTAAAAAGTTGCGAAAAATAGTGTATAAAATTGTTTTTTTATCCCTTGGTATATAATATACTATTTGTCATAACATATCAATTGTTTTTGCACATTTAGGAATGGAGGTAGAGCCCCACTGACTTACCACCAATTCCTTGCTTTGATAGCAAGCATGGGCTCCCCACCTCGACCCGAAACGACAGTGACATTAGCCAGTGTTAATGGGACGTGCACGCCACTGACAGACGACCACGATGAAAAATACGGTGTTCCGACACTGGAGGAACTAGGTTTTGATACCAAGGACTTTAGCTCTCCTATATGGCAGGTGCGTCAGCTTATGGTGAGGCTTTTTTCCTCGTACCACATGTTTTTAAATCTAAAATGCATCTTTTATTGCTCTGAATTTGACCAACACAGGCAAATAACAGTGGCAGTGCCAGGAAGATCGAGCGGGACCATGGCCCTCCCTATATTTGGAAAATTCCAAATGCAAAAGGCATATTCTGGTGGGCAAAGACAGCCCCACAAAGTCGCCGTCAAAACAACTCCGAGCCGCAGGCGCAGTTTGAAGTTTTCCCTATTAAACATTTTAATTGGCTTTTGAGAGGTCGAAATTGGTGCTAACCTTAACCTTAATTAATCGAAAACGTAATCTAACCTGACCAAACAAACAACACCAAAAAATGGATCAAAAAAATCTTTTGCAAAAAAACATGCTTTTCATAAAATCGTTTTTTGAAAAGTATTTTTAGCAAAACTTCTACAAACTATTTTACAAAATATAATTTTTTTAATAAATGGCTTCTCGACAAAAACGTTTTTAAAATGTTTTCAGTTTAAAAAAAAAATTTAAATAAATAAACGAAATTATATAGTTTAATATATGTTTAAAAAATATTAATGGCCCCCCTTCTTAAAAGTCTGGGACCATCTCTGCAAATAAAATGTTGCCCTTCCAGAGGCGAAAAAATTAAGATAAACTTTTAATCGATGCTGACATGAAACCCTAATAATAATGAGAAAAGGCAATCACCCAAATATAATCGTTAAAATAGACAATTTGGGAATGTTTCAACTCCGTCTGGAAATCTTGAATTGCGGAGACCACATCACCACAACAGCCCGAACCAAGTTTTGGAATGAAACCTACAAAAAAAATAAGAAGACTGGTCTTGGAGGTGGACTTTTGATAATTTTTAAAGATTGGTTTATTCTTTATTTTTTGTTTAAATTTCTATTGTTATTACTTCTGTAGGGTGGAGAATCAGAAGCATTAAATCGCCTAGAACGTCACTTGGAACGAAAAGCCTGGGTCGCCTCTTTCGGCAGACCAAAGATGACGCCACAATCGCTTCTCCCTTCCCAAACTGGACTATCACCTTACCTCAGGTTTGGTTGCTTATCTACCAGACTATTCTATTATCAATTGACTGATCTCTACAAGAAAATTAAAAAGGTATGTTCTTAGTGACACAGACGGTTTTTAGTTAACAGTACTTGTTTAAGAGCAACAATTTTTAAAAGCTGCTTTTAAGAGTATTTTTAGCAAATGGACACATTCTAAAGAGTAAGTGAGAGTAACTGACTAGCATTTAATTTTTAATTTTTTAGTCGTTTCCCCCTCTCTCCCTTCATGGTCAGCTGCTTTGGAGAGAATTTTTTTACTGCGCGGCGACAAAAAATCCAAATTTTGACAAAATGTTGGGCAACCCCATTTGTGTGCAGATACCCTGGGACAAGAATGCTGAAGCTTTGGCCAAATGGGCAAACGTAAGTATAATAATTTTTTACTTTAACAAGGATGGATCCAAAAAAATATAGCCAAAACAAGATAACAGAGGATATTGGATATTACATTAGAGATGTTTCACACACACTCCTTTAGCTAACTCAAAGGCCACAAGCCTAAAAAAATCAGCTGTTCTCCGGGGGCTGACTTTTACATTGGATCTTATGGGAGGTCAAACGTTTTTTTATGATATTTTCAAAATGGCACTAAAGATTTCCGCGAAATTTCGGTGAGATATTCTCAGACACCATCCTCATATTCCATCAAACTTTTGTAAGGATGCAAGATGATTAAAAGGTTAAAATCTTCAAGATTTAGCATTCCTTATAACTGTTATATTTGACATGTATTTGACTTTGTCATCTGTGTTTGTCATATTCGCTTCTGCTTTAAACTTAATTTTTGTGTGAGCTAATGAAGTGGCTCTGAAAAATTAAGGATTACTATAGATTTAAAAAAAATTGTTCTAAAAGAATATAGTAAAAACAATCTTAAAACCGGCTTTATTTTAAAAAAAATCAAATATTCAAGGACCGTCATTCCAACATCAATATTTTAAAGACAATCAGCTGTGTCGTGACGTGACCATCAAAAAAAATCAGCCCCCGATGTGACGTCAACAAAGTGGAGGATCGTGGCCCGTGCTAACTTTATCTTCATAAATGCAACATTAAATGACAGATGTCACGTGATATTTCTTAGATAAAACTGAAACAGAATAGCTACCCTGGTGAAACCAAGACTGGAAATCGACGAATCGCCAAAACCTTTAAACAAATGGACTGAAATTCCGTTAAAAATTGGTAGCAATACTAAATATACTAAAAACAAAATCATTTTAGGGGCAAACCGGTTTTCCCTGGATCGACGCCATCATGACACAACTTAGAAAAGAAGGCTGGATTCATCACATTGCCAGACACGCCGTTGCCTGTTTTTTGACCAGAGGCGATCTCTGGATATCCTGGGAAGAGGGGATGAAGGTACTAACTTGATTTTTAACGCTTAGTTTTAAAGGTGAGTGTCATCAGGGCGTTCATCTCTTTTATTACTAGTCATAAGAAATCCGAAGAAAAATCGATTATATGAATATGAAAACAACATTAACAAAAATTTGAAAAGTAACAGAGGTTGACTCATATACTCTTAAAAAACGAAAATCAATGCCGAGTCAAAAAATATCTTTCTATGTTCCTTTTTTAGGGTAGCAAGAGACGTTGGAACAAAGATAAGAAATGGTAACGATTGTCTCTCATCATGACTACTCTTAGTATTTTTTTAATAGGTGTTTGAAGAACTCTTACTGGACGCTGATTGGTCAGTAAACGCGGGGATGTGGATGTGGCTGAGCTGTTCAAGTTTCTTCCAGCAGTTTTTTCATTGTTACTGTCCTGTAAAATTCGGGAGAAAAGCTGATCCAAACGGTGATTTTATAAGGTCAGTTTAATCACGTATTACTACAGGAAACTTTTCCCTATACTACAGACAGCGGCGGCTCATGTTATTACGACATGGTAAAAAAACATACCTACTACTAACTACTATGTTTGGGGTTTCTAATTTAATGTTTTTTTAAAGAAACTTACCAATGTTCATCTGAATTCCGCCATGAAATGACTCAAAATTTTTCAAAAAATTCTGCTGAAATAATTGAAATGTATTGTAAAGGGCGTAAATTAAAACATCCATGCTCCACGCACAAAAACAATGCGAGTAAGACGAGTAACTGATGGCCTGTGCCAGGCACAAAATTTCTATGATTTTTAATATTTAAACAACGCTAAAATGCCTAACATTGACCCTATCACTGTCGCTCATATAGGCTGCAGATAAAATCTATCTCTATTGGAAGGAGCCAAGCGAAAAGTTGCAGCGTGTTCTACGCTGCTTTAAGTTTCAGTGGGTGAGCCATTCATCGCGTCGCCGTCCGTCGCATCGAGTCGGAATGTGATCCACTTCATTGCACAGGGCTACCAAATTTCATCTAATATATAAATGAAAAAGAAATGCATAAAATAAAATAAAAACCAATAAAGATGTCTTAAAAATAAAAAAAACGTGTTTTTGCAGAAAAATACGGTAGTGCCATCACTCTATATACTCATACATTTTTGCAGAATTTGTATTTGTAATAAAGATATTTTCTTAATACATAAAGTTTGTAAAATGATGAAGTTATAAGGGGAGGGAGAATTACATTACCGGTCCAACCGAGGGGTCATCGGCACCCTAAAATTTTGTACAGCGTCCAACAGGACTTGGGTCCTGACGTGTACTGTTGGGTCCTGTTGAGTACTGTTGGGTACTGTCGTGTACTGTCGAGTACTGTTGGGTCCTGTCGGTGTACTGTTGGGTAGTGTCGTGTACTGTCGAGTACTGTTGGGTCCTGTTGAGTACTGTCGTCGTGCCTTGGGCGGGTCCGACAAGGACAAAGCGCGCCCTCAAAAAACATGCGAGCAAAAAAAAAAAAAAGCTCATCATCTTTGGGGAACCGCACCGCGCTCTCAAATCTTGCGACCAAAAAAAAAAAAAAAGGTCATCCTGTCTTTTCGCCTCTACGCCACTGTTTCGGGTTAGACGGTTGTGTCGAGTACTGTCGTGTACTGTTGGCTTCTATCGTACTGTTACGTCCTGTCGTGTACTGTTGGGTACTGTCGAGTACTGTTGGGTCCTGTCGTGTACTGTCGAGTACTGTTGGGTACTGTCGTGTACTGTCGAGTACTGTTGGGTCCTGTCGTGGTACTGTCGAGTACTGTTGGGTACTGTCGTGTACTGTCGAGTACTGTTGGATCCTGTCGTGGTACTGTCGGGTCCTGTTGTGAAATTTGTACAGTACTGTTGAAAGCTGATGACCCCTCGGGTCCAACCAAGGCCAACAAAAAAATACAGGCCACAAGCCTGACAAAAATCAGCTGTTCTCAAGGGGCTGACTTTTATATTGGGTCTTATGGGAGGTCAGACGTTTTTTATGATATTTTCAAAATGGCACTACAGATTTCCGCGAAATTTAGTGAAATATTCTCAGACACCATCCTGATATTCCACCAAACTTTTGTAAGGATGCAAGATGACTAAAAGGTTAAAATCTTCAGGATTTAGCATTCCTTATTTTGAATTCAAATGACCCGCCATGTACCGCATGCCAACTGTTATATTTGACATGTATTTGACTTTGTGATCTGTGTTCGTCACATTCGCTTCTGCTTTAAATTTAATTTTGGTGTGAGCTAATGAATGAAGCGGCTCTAAAAACGTACCTACCTATCGTCATATCCAATAGGTATTGCCACTGGCCATGGAAATATTTTGGGTTTGTACAATATTGACGTTTTGAGGGGGGAAAATGGTTCAGGTAATAGGGACCTATTGCAACAGTGCCAGGCACAAATTGTGCCGGGCACTATATTGACACTTTCGCATTATAAGAACAGCTGTCTTCTTTCAAAATTAGGCCATTGTGTATTATAAGAGCCGGAATTTATAGTGACGCCACTATTCATGGAAAATAAGCGACTGGATTTCTAAATTCGACTTTGGTATGTCAATTTTGAAAGATCAACTGTCAGTTTTTAATGCGAAACTGTCAATATAGTGCCCGGCAGAATTTGTGCCTGGCTTTATTGCAATAGGCCCCTAATGTTTGTAGCATTTTTCAAGAGCTTTCCAACGATTGCCACCCCCGTAATGCATATATTTATATTAAATTTATATTGGTGAAACTTCTATGACACTTGAAGCAGTGGTGGCTCGTAAGTTAGTGCCACCACAGGTAGCAAGGTCACGTTTTTTAAACGTCAAAAACAGGTCATTTTTAATGACCATTGACGTCTCTTATCTGACGTGTAAATGACCTTTAAATGACGTTCAAAAGACACACCCAAAATGACGTCATTTTTAGACGTTTTAAAGACGTCAGCAATATGACGTATTTGGGACCAAATCAGAACATTAGACACACACACAGACACAAACCTATTTATGACTATTTTTAAACTAGTCTGAATATATTAAATATTCCCTGCAGTTGAGAACACTAAAGGAAACTTAGACACAGAAGGTGACTCTTTTCTGTGACTTAGACCTGGAAAGTACTGAGACAGGTACAGCGGTGTTCGTCTGTGAGGTACAGATCAAAATAGACCTATACCTAGACTTACACATCTTCACCTTGAAGCGAAAGAAGCCTCGAAGTTTGTCTTGATTTAATATTTAATTTATTTTACATAAGTACCCCCACATTCCGTATAAATCCGGTCAAGTACTGACTGGGGCACCATCTATGTAAGTATTAGTGTATGTCCCTTGGACAAAGTGTGCAGTGTGGGTAGTGACCAATATAAGACGTTTTTCAGACGTCAAAAACTACACTACGAAAATACGTCAAGTAACTGACGCCTTAAAGACAACATTTTTTGGTAGATGACCTACTGGTCATCCAAAAGACCACTTTTCGACGAAAAAAAGACGTCATTTGATGACCCTTTGCTACCTGAGACGGAGCCATATTTTTCTGCAAAAACACGTTTTTTTATCTTTAAAACATCTTTATTGGTTTTTATTTTATTTTATGCATTTCTTTTTTATTTATATATTACATGAAATTCGTTAGCCCTGTGCAATCCAGTGGATCACACTCCGACTCGATGCGATGAATGGCCCAATCACTGAAACCCAAAGCAACATCGAATACGCTGCCACTTTTCTCCTGGCTCCTTCGAATAAAGATAGATTTTAGGTGCAGCCTATATGAGCGACAGTGATAGGGCCAATGTGTAGCATTTTAGCGTGGTTTAAATGTGAAAAATCAAAAAGAAAATTGTGCCTGGCACAGGCTGTCAGTTATAGTTTTTGTGCGTGGAGCATGGAAGTTTTCATTTACGCCTTTTACAATACATTTCAATTATTTCAGCAGAATTTTTTGATATATTTTGAGTCATTTTAGGCGGAAAAAATATAGAATTAGAAACCCCACCCCAAACATAGTAGTAGTAGGTATGCTTTTTAGTGACTTGTGGGTAAACATTAATTTTATTATTAATTAACACCCCGAATTTTTTTTCTTAAAATCTTAGGCTTGGGGGGGAGGTCCCCGAGCCCCCCTAGGTGCGCCCATGAATAATATAATAAATTAATTAATACTGTAATGATATTTTGATTATTACTATTATTTAATTTCATAATGATAGGAAATTTAGGAAAAATGACATAAACAAAAAAGAAATTGGGCGTTCTATTCTAAAATATGATTTACAGAAAGTTTTTTCAAAATTGATTTATAATATAAAGTTTTTATTATTATTATTACTTTTTTGAGATTATTTTAATTTTGTTGAAACTAGTATAAAGAAATTTGATTTTAGTATGAAATTTCATAAAAAATAATACACACAAAGTATTATGCAGAGATTAGAAGACAAATTTAAAGAATCAAAGTATTTATGTAAATAAAGAAGATTGAAGTATACCAATTGACGAATTAATTTTTAAATAACTATTATCCCTTTTCGGTCTAAATTGTCAAAGTTTAAAACAATAATGGCTGACATATACTTTTTGGCAGTAATCAGCTAGTTCCCATAAGAATAACATAGGCCATCAAAAAAAAAGTTGTCTGAAAAATAATGAAATGAACTGTTTGGTAGGTAAAGTCCATATCATTATTTTTGGGATAACTTTTTACGATTTTTTTTCGCTGGTCTATGCTATTTGTTATGGTAACAGCTGATTACTATCAAAAAGTTATCTCAAAAATTATGGAACGAGCTATATTTCATTTGTTTTGATAAACTTGTTGGCCTTGAATAAACTTTCAAAAATTTGTCACAAAAATCAGGGCTATCAAAACGGACGGACCACGATCCTCCACTTTGTTGACGTCACATCCGGGGCTGATTTTTTTTTTGATGGTTGCGGCACGACACAGCTTATTGTCTTTAAAATATTGAAGTTGGAATGACGGTTCAAGAATATTTGATTTTGTTAAAAATAAAGCCGGTTTTAAGATTGTTGTTACTATATTCTTGAAGAACAATTTTTTTTTAAATGTTTAGTAATCCTTAATTTTTTAGAGCCGCTTCATAAGCTCACACTAAAATTAAATTTAAAATAGAAGCGAATGTGACAAACACAGATGACAAAGTCAAATACATGTCAAATTTAACAGTTGGCATGCGATACATGGCGGGTAATTTGAATTCAAAATAAGGAATGCTAAATTTTGAAGATTTTAACATTTTAATCTTCTTGCATCCTTACAAAAGTTTGGTGGAATATGAGGATGGGATCTGAGAATATTTCACTGAAATTTCGCCGAAATCTGTAGTGCCATTTTGAAAATATCATAAAAAAACGTCTGACCTCCCATAAGACCCAATGTAAAAATCAGCCCCGGGAGAACAGCTGATTTTTTCAGGGTCGTGGCCTCTATTTTTGTGTTGGCCTTGCACAAATAAACAAATAACAAACATAAACATAAAGCAGACTATAATAGTATTGGTAAAAGAATAATTGGAAAATTACATACAGTGAAGTCCGGATATAACGAACCTCAAAAATGAACTAAATACGGTTCGTTATATCCGAGGTTCGTTATAAACAGTAATAAATAAATTTTGTTCAATTTTTTGTGTTTTTTTTTAATCGTATCCAAGATTAAGAAAACTAAAAATATTACAAAAAATACTATAAATGTTTATATTTTTAAAAAAAGGCAGAATACATACGAATAAAGACGTTTATTAATATTGTTATACATAGGAATATGTAAAGTACATAATATGGTGGTATGTAATACATACATAAAAGAAGCCTAAATCTTTTTTTTTATTATTATGAAATCCATAATTTTTGTTTGTACATTTCTACTTGAAAAATATTCCCTGTATATATAGCTTTCAAGGTTACAAAATGATGCTCATATTTTATCAGGAACTTGGCGTGATTCCAAAAAATTACGAGTTTTCGAAATTTTGTTTTCCATTTCACGAATGGTTGGAACATAAACCTTAGTGACTTCAACAGAATTATCTTGAACAGGATCATCATTATCTTCGTCAGTATCACTTGAAACCATGTTTGAGGTTACGGAGAGATTACAATTTGCTCATCAGTCAACGTTTCTCTTGCAATAGTCACATAATCGTTAAAGAAGTCACACATTTTTCTCTTAGCTTGTTCTTCTACTAAATCAAGCATATCATTATCGAATTCATACTCGTGATCATATTCTGGGTCTTGTGCATGTCTTTGCAACCATTCGTGTCGTTGCCGTATCGTCTAGTGTGAAAACGCCCATTGTCTGCTTAAATAAAGTTCGTTTTAAAAGAAAAATACATATTCTAGATTATTAAAATTAGGTTCGCTATATCCGGAAGTTCGCTATAAGCGGGATCGTTACAACCAGTAAGACAATACATGAGTATTTATGCATGATTTTTCGTATAAAGAAAAAAGGTTCGTATTAACCAGAAGTTCGCTATAAACGGGTTCGTTATAAGCGGACTTCACTGTATTTGAAGTTTAAAAACGATTGTAGAAAAACATTCAAAACGTTGCAGTAGTGCTGTTTGTCAAAAAGATAAGTTTTTCAAATTTTTTGAGGTAAATTGGTATTTTTTCTTACAAACCACTGGCAAATTAGTGATTTTTCTTTTTCTTAAAAAACGCATTGGTTCCCTAATTAAAAAAATGTCCTTAATAGTGACGTAATACCCAGATAGATTTTTATTCACTGAATGACAAGTCATTATATTTATAAAGTCTTTTATGCTACGGCACTAAGCACGACTACGTATTCTAATGTCTTTAAGTAAAATTATCGAACGAACCTAATCTGGTGATACGTGACTAATCCTTCCTTTAAGGCTTAACAGAAGCTATCGACAAGTACTACTTGCACCCAACAACTAAATAACTCGAAATTTATGCATCTCTAGATATCTAGTACGAGGACCAAACTTGTTTAAATACTTATCTAGTTGTTGTACTAAGAGGACGATATATGATGACCTTTTTTACACGCGAATTTAAACCTACCACTTAATTATTTTAAAAATGTACAAACGATAATAACCCAAATTACCAAAACGCAATAACAAATACGTACCAGTAAACAACCGCCAATACCCAGTAAAGATGAATCATTTTTACAAAAAAAATATTGCACCGTATTGTTATAAAGATCCTTGGATGATAAAAATAGTTCTTAAATTGTTAAACAACAATCTAAACACATGAATTTTCAAATAAAGGTTTTTTTAAAACATAATTTTAACGGACCTAGACTTTTCTGTTATTTCCCATATGGCAGACGGAAATCATAAAAATATCTTAAAGATGTCCCTTATAAGATGTAAAAGACATTAAAGGTGTCCTAAAAAGGTTTTGTGTTACAAGTGTCTTTGAAATTCCATTTCGAGAATGCCTTTATAAGCCTTCTGGGGTGGGGTAATATTCGACGAAAAAATTGTAATATAATTTAATTTTCCTATTTTCCCTTTTAATAATAACAAAAATGTATTTTTTTTTGTATAAGGAGGATAATTACCTCGTTACCCCCCTCAAATCTTCGCTTGTGCTGTCTGGTAACACGAACACATTCTAGTGTCGCTACGCATATTTTTATTAACACCCCGTATATCTCTATCAAATGCCAAATTGCAGATAATGCAAGGACCTAAAACTATAAACAACAAGTGAAATTAAAGAAAGAAAAATAAGAAAAAAGTTTTCTGCTTCGGCCGGGACTCGAACCCGGGATCTCTTGCTCTCTAGGCAAACATTCTAAACTACCGAAGCCATACATAAATTTTCGGAAAACTTCCATCTATGCAGGCTGCGGTGTCTCAATACAAGAACGAGAAATTCTCAGGGTATTAACTCGACCAAGTCATCCAAGTGATCTCTTTTAATTCTTCTTTCCCACTGTCAAAGGTATGATAACTCAAATTAGACGTAAAGAATCAACGACTGAAAGCATGAGATCACCTTTTTGTGTGTTAAAATTTCTGATCGCAAAATGGCCAATATAATTATCAAATACCAAATTGCAAATAATGGAAGGACCTAAAACTAAACAACAAGTGAAATCAAAGAAAGAAAAATAAGAAAAAAGTTTTCTGCTTTGGCCGGGACTTGGCAAACATTCTAAACACTGAACTACCGAAGCCATACATAAATTTTCGGAAAACTTCCATCTATGCAGGCTGTGGTGTCTCAATACAAGAACGAGAAATTCTCAGGGTATTAATTTTTCAATTTCCAGAAGATACGTGCCAGTGCTGAAAAACATGCCGGTTCAGTACATCCACGAGCCCTGGATGGCCCCAGAACCCACCCAACGGGCAGCCAAGTGCATAGTTGGATGCGACTACCCTCTGCCCATGGTCAACCATGTTTCGGCCAGTAAAGCTAATATTCAAAGGATGAAGCAGGTGAATGTTTACATTATCTTATCTGGACCTCCAACGGAATATATTTATTTTTACAAATTACGGGTCGCGGAAATTTCTTCGAAAAATCTCCTTCGAATTTTTTTGTTCAAACGGAAAATTGTTCGAAAGTCATTTTGTTCGAACGGAAATTTGTTCGAAAACGTTTTGTTCAAACGAAAATTTGTTCGAAAACATTTTGTTCGAACGAAAATTTGTTCAAAAGGACATTTGTTAGAAAAAATTTTGTTCAAACGGAAATTTGTTCGGAAACGTTTTTTTCGAACGGAAATTCGTTCGAAAATATTTTGTTCATTAAAAACAGCAACTGTTTGACTAACATATTAAAAAAAACTTGTGAAACAAAATTGAACCGAACCGAACTGAACCGAATCGAAGTATCGGTTAGGTAAGTTTGATTTCACAACCTTTAGGATGCCGGTTCGGTTCGGTTTGGTTTCACACCCTCTAGGATCCCGCGAAAGAAGTCAGGAAAGTTTTTTTTTGAAAAAATATGTTAGAAGGAGACCCCTTAGTCAAACAGTTGCTGTTTTTAATGAACAAAATGTTTTCGAACGAATTTCCGTTCGAAGAAAACGTTTTCAAACAAATTTCAGTTTGAATAAATTTTCATCGAACAAATATCCGTTCGAACAAAATTTTTTCGAACAAATGTTCTTTCGAACAAATTTTCATTCGAACAAAATGTTTTCAATCAAATTTTCGTTCAAACAAAATGTTTTCGAACAAATTTCCATTCGAACAAATTTCCGTTCGAAGAAAATGTTTTCCAACCAATTTCCGTTCGAAGAAAATGTTTTCGAACAAATTTCCATTCAAAGAAACTGTTTTCAAATAAATTTCCGTTCGAAGAAACTGTTTTCGAACAAATTTACATTTGAAGAAAATGTTTTCGAACTATTGCTTTCAAAAAAATGGTTTTCGTACAACGTGTTTTCGAACAAAGTTCCGCGACCCACAAATTAAATATAAATCGACCTACACTTAAGCGCCCTACACACGAAGCAGTTTTGCTCCAAACTTGATTCGTATGCTAATCCTCGAAGAAATTTATATGTCTGTAGGCCGCTTATGTAGGTAGAGCTAAGGCGTATAAAATAATTTGAATTTATTTGAACAATTTCTCTACAATTTGGGTTTGAGCATTTTATAAAAATTTTTTACTATCTCAAATATTTTAGGTGTACCAGCAACTGTCAAATTATTACCCCCTCCAGGAAAAACTCGACACAAAGCATGATCTGTCACTAAAACAAGCCCTCAGAGATGCTTATCAAACTGAGTACACTACTGTCAAAAATTAGGAGAAAAGTGTTACGTGTCTTTTACCCTGACCAAACAGCCTGGTCATCTCTGTTTTCACACCTAACGACACGGCACTGATAACGACCAACATGATCCGATGGTACCTAAATAATAGGAATGTTTTGAAGTGCATAAAATTTTGACAACTTTGACAGCCGTTATGTTTATTTTTCGTTAACTTAATTAAAGATAACCATAAAATTATGCTAGTCGAAAAAGTGTTTTTGAAACGTCTTAAAAGTCACCAAGTTTTCAAATTTGATCGCGGTTCATTCTATTGATTTTATATCTTGTTTTATTAAAAATTGAGTAGGTCCTTGATCGTCTAAAGCCAGCAGGGCCCCCTGCTGACGGTTCACATAAAACTTTTGACGTACGTAGAACATGCGCAATTGTGTTTTAGCGCGCTTCTTTTTAAGTCCATTTTCGAACGGCTGGCGCTAGCTGCACAGTTCTCTGACCGTGGTGTTGATGGGGGAATAAAAACACAGGGGAAATAGGTAATATTTTTTTCTACTCTTGAATATCATTCTACTACAATATTAAAAAAGTTTTCGCACTATAGTGCTCTTTTTAAACATATTTTGAGAAGCAAACCTTTTCGGATAATTTTGTTTTGTCTGAAGGAAACATAATCGCAATGGGGCAATAAGAAATATATTCTTTTTGTTGCAGATTGGTCACTTTTGTCAAATCAATATGCAACAAAAAATATATATTACTTACCTATTACCCCAATACGATATATTTCTTGTTACCCCACGATAGGCAAAATGAAGAAATAAAAAGCAATCTGAGCTACTTGTTCAAAGTTTGAAAACAATACGTAGAGAGACTTCCATTTCACCACAAACTTAAGTATTAAAATTGCAAATAAAGTGTTTACTTCAGAAGAAAAATATTCCCCATCGTCCCCCATTCAACAAACGGGTAAGTCCACATCAATTCAACCAATTTAAAAATATTTTTGAACCTTGAGTTTTTTGATGATGGTGAGATTTTGTATAGTTATTCTCCGCCTAATAAAAAGTAAAAATACAAACTTTTTTAATTTTTTGGTTGCATATTTTTTGAGTTATGCGTTTCCAAAAATAAAAATATTGACCCATTTTTAGCCTGCATCGGTTTCTTTAAACTTCTATAATTTTTAAACCGCTTAAGATAATAAGCTGAAACTTAATACCTGTAGAGAACGATTCACAGGCCTAACTTTGATATGTTGATAGCCTCATTTCCTAAAAAAAAGGACAAATTATATTTTTGATGAAATCTCAAAAAAGGATTTTATGTTTTTCCTAATTTTTACAAATTTTTTTCTTAGACTATTTGTTTACCTGTGTGCTAAATTTTACCTTGGGATGAAAATGGGATCATAGTTATAAAAAATTATTTATATCTTGATACATATATTGTTTGATATTTTTATTACTATAAAAATTAATATCTAAAGTGCACATATTATTATGAGGCATCTTATTTATGTAGCATGTATATTATAAAAACGTGGACACCATGGGATCTCGTTTCGCTACGTTGACATTTAAATAAAGAAACATTTAATTAAAAAACGCACTTAATAACGGGCTTACAAGAATAATTGAGAACCTGTACATAAATGCCCCCCTTTCGCCCTTTCCCGCTGCAATGTTTCATATTGATGAAAATAGTTACATTTATCTCTTAAACAGTGGTTGCGCGTGAAGTAAAACTTTAGGGGTGCACACCAAAAAATTATTGCAGCCACACCCAACAGATAACGCCACGTTGTCTCAGTTCACTAATTAAAGCTGCACCTTCCACAGCCAACGGCAACCGGTGGGTAGCATCACGAGGGTGCGGGCGTTATCGATCGCTGCAATTGATTCACAAGAGCATAAACCGAAGTAAGGCCCAGCTTTTGTGTACTGTAATATTCTATATTTCGTAATTAGAATGCGACATAACATCAACGGTGCACAGAATTTGGATCCAGTTAAGCGCGGCGCCGGCGGTAGCCGACCTACGCATCCTCGTTTCTCAAATACACACACATACCTACCGGGTATTAATTCTTAGTTGGTATTCACGTCTTTGGTGAATTCCGTTTGATACTTTATGATGAAATTATTAATTAAAGAATGGTCAGATTTTAATATTTTTTTTTAAGTAAAATTTGGGAGTGTACGTGCACATGCACACTTATGGAGGAACCGCCACTGCTCTTAAAATAGTGGCAAAATCGGCCGAGGTGGCGTATTATTTTGCCTGATGACTTTTTGTAAAAAACAAAAGTTGCGTAAACATGGCGTTTCGTAGCGTGTTTTCTCAGTCTGTTTGGCTTTGCGACGTATCCGTTCTGGAAATTAATTTGATTTTACGTAAAGACCGAAATCGGAATGGTAGATTGAAAATCGAAAAAAAATTAGTTGGTATTTTCCACTTAATGTTGCAACCCCTGTGATGACCAAAATCATCCCACGATAGTGAGAAATTCCAGAAATGTCACAGAGTGGATGTGTAATCTTAACTTAGGCGTTGAAATAGTAAGTGAAAATGATTAAAAACTTTTTAAATAGTATAATTCCAGTCACGACTAATTTATAGGTAAAATATTAAAGTAGAGGAATTGTCAAATAGTTATATTTAAGGTAAATTAAAAGAATTTTGAAAAACATCAATTTACAAAAATAAATTTTTAAATAGGAACCCACTGTCATTCCATGATAAAACTTGGCCTACATGTAAATTAATAGTCTAGAAAACAAGTATAAAAAAATTGAACAAAATAAAAAATCCGTTTTTAAACAGCATCAAAAATAAATTTTGTGGTGAGACCCCATCATTTTTTTTACAAGAAGGATGCCACTAGGTATACCATAATTAAGCTTGTAGACCTGTAAGATTACACAGCAACTTTTACCTCGATATGCCTAAGACTTTATGAATAACAAGAGTTTAAAGAAATCAAGTCAGTGCTAAAAAAGACGATTAAGCATTAAAAAAAATTAACAACTCAAAAACTAGACTGCTAAAAAATCTAAAATTTTGCATTTTTACTTCTTTCTGCTTAGTAAAGAATTTGACCAAAAATTATAAAAATCAAAAGTGATAAGGTCCAAACCATTGGTTGATTTGATATGGACTTACTCAAACGTCTCTTTCTCTCTGTCTCGATTTTAATGGTCTTGTGTACCAAACGACAAATAACCGCAACTTCATTTGGCACGACCGAAAACTATCTATCGTTGAAAATCGTTATCGTGTGGTTGCCGGAACAGTGTCGGGTCAGTAAATGTAATAACAGCCAATGCCAGATCAGTGGCGTAGGTACGGGGGTGACACAGGGGTGGTAAAGACACCCAATGCCAGGTCAAAAAAGGCGCCGAAGGCAAAGAAGATATATCTTCTTTACCGAAGACGTCTATTTTGTATGAAAAATGCCAATAAGGTAGCGCGCAAAAGGCGCAAGCGGGTTTTATTGTTTTTGTTAATATTTAAATTTAGTATGTTAATACGATAAGTATACTTGTAGCCCATACCCTAAACGATTTTTCTCTAGATTAGAGGGCGTTAAAAAACTCTTGGCATCCCGCGTCATCAAAGATAGCTACGCCACTGTGTCAGATACAGAGTTATATGAAGTATGTACTATAATGTTTTTCCTGTTAAATTTTGTAAGAAAAATATATTTCTTTTAGCTAAGCCATCCGGTTTTTTTTTATTTATGACGCCTTTACTAGGTTAAAACAAATCCTAAAAGGCGTTCTTCAGCCATTCAATGACAATGACCAAAACTCTAAAGGTACAGATCTGAACAATTCGACAACACGAAGCCAGACAGCACACTTCGTCCCAGGGACGTACATTTTATGTCCATTTTACGCCGGTACGTCCCGGGACAAATAAAGTACGTACTATGTAAGTACAAGTGCGTACGTACATAGTACGTCCACTATGTACCTACGTACATTTTACATACCTTTCACGTTGGTATTTCTCGGGACAAATAAGGTACATACTATTTACATTAAATGTGTACGTACATAGTACGTACACTATAGGTACGTACATTTTACGGAGGTAATTCTCGGGACCAATAAAATACAAACTGTGGACGTACAAATATGTACGTACATGGTACGTACACTAGTTACGTACGTAGTACGTACAAGTGTGTACGTACAAGTATGTACGTACAAGTGTGTACGTACAAGTATGTACGTACAAGTGTGTACGTACAAGTATGTACGTACATAGTACGTACCCTAGGTACGTGCATTTTACGTTCATTTTAGAGATGCGCTTCCAAACATTCAACAAACCTTAAAACTATCAAGACTTCTAGGCTCGAGGTAAAACAGGACGATCCACTCGAAAGTAGGAATGTTCAGAGGGCCAGAATAGTTTTAAGTGGTACCTAGTCCTAATACTCCTAATCCTAAATTTGCTTTATTTTAATTTGATGTCCCATGTACGTACCATGTACGTCTAGGTTACGTACATTTTAGTTATTATGTACTTACCATGTACGTCTGGAGTACGTAATTTTACGTTTAATTGAACATACATGGGTACATATCCAGTACGAGTTTTTTACGTCCATAGTATGTACATTCGTCCAAAATACATCGAATGTACGTACATAGTCGTACTTCAGTACATTCATAGTACGTACAAATCGAAGGAAAATAATGTATGTACGTACACTATACCTCTAAGAGTTACGTACTATGTACGTACTTGTACTATCTGGGAACAAGCAACAAGCCGACGTCCAGAGCTACACACGGAACGTTTCGTCCTGTTCCAATAATAGTCCAATCATTACCCACATAGCACAAAAATCACATCAACGTTAAATTAACGTGAACAAAAATAACAAAGTTTTTTTTACTTGAAAACAACCTTATACCATGTAATATTTATTTTGTTAAATCTACAAAAGATAACTTAAAAACAAGGAGAAATCAAGCTATAAAAATGTACTTTTTGCTGAAGTTTCTGGTGCTGTGTATATAACTTGTTTTTTACCTCGTTTTACCCTCGTTATTTTCATGTACCAAATTCACACTTGAAAAGTCGTCCAAAACATGTTCTAAAAGGCCACTAGATTAAGACTTCTCAAACCTACTAACTTTCGGCGTCTTTTTTGGTCACGTTCTTTTAATAACATTTTTTTAACTTAAAATAGACGCGAAAGGAAGTTATAAAAGTTCACTAGTTTAAGACTACAACACTTCAAGACAATTTTAAAGATGGCGCTCAAGGCAAGACAAAATATCTATATATCTATCTATATACATTATTTAATTTTTTTTAAACTAAACAAGATTTTTTAACAGTAAGCACATTTACAGAATAGTAATGTGTCCTTCTTAGGTTAATAACAGTTGCGTCGTGATCGTGAAGGATCAGGGATCAGTTCCTTAACAGATTTTTGGAATTTAGAGGCCAAAGCACTGCCTGATAGATTTCGTCAACGTGAAAATTGCGGTCAATAGGTGGCGCTGCTGCTAGTAAAATCTCAAAAATATTCGGTAGAAAAGCCATGCAAGTCACGATTTAAAATTCGTGTAGAAAAGGCATGAATAGAATAATAAGATTTTACCGTTGATAAAAATCACGTGAAACTAACGTAAAAACACTGCTGTTTTAATTTGATAATGGCGTTATTACAACGCAGTTTTTAGCAACGTTATTTTTATAACGTTAATGAATGACCTATTAAGCTTGTTTTCATATATGAAATAAACGTTTTTTTCTAGCAGCTTTTAAAATCAACGTTTTTTTTTCTCACGCCTTTTTTACGTGTTTAACACGTGATTGTGCTATGTGGGTAGAGACATAAAAAAGAGGTTTTGGTGCAAAAGGTCCGAAAGTTTTGAAACTTATTGGCACGAGTATAGGGTTGATGGTCCTTGTTACTCCAGTAACTTTGCGACCTCGAGAAATGACAGCTCGCGCCGCCATCTTGAAAAAATGGCGCCCAAATTCAATTTCTTTTAAAACTTGCTTACTAAAGGATGTTAGATTTCTTTAGGGTGAAGTAGAATCATAATGAAAGGATTGAAGGGAAAGTCCAAAATACTTCACAAATTCTTAAAACATACTACGCGTTTCATCAAGTGTGATGGAAAATAAAAATCCTTCTTTTAAGACCAAAATTTAGAACAAGTCAAAAAAATAAAAACTACACATTTAAATAAACATCCAAACGTTAATATTTAAATATATTAAAAATATTTGTTTTAAAAATTATGCGGTCAATTTTTTCACGAAAATCTATTTTTTTTGTAACAAACTTTTATAATGCCATATTAAACGCAATGTTTTTCTTGACATTTTTTATTAATAAAAATAAGTAAGCAAAAATTTTAACTTTTTGATGATTTCTTTTCCATATATTTGTAGAGGTTATTTTAACAGCCTGTATCTCCTTAACTGGTATTTTAATCAAAAAAGGAAATATTACCTACATTTTTGGATCACAATTATAAATAAATATTTATTGACTGTGACAAATTTTCTGTTTTTTTCAGAAATAACCTCCTCGATCTATAACCTGCTCCTAAGTTATGGGACACACTGTATATATGTAAATTTGTTTGAAGAATTTTTTTGAATGTTAAAAATATTTGAAATTTTTTTTGAATTTTTAAAATAATTGAAAGTGTTTTAACGAAATTCATAAAAACTTTAAAAATTATCAAAATATTTAAAACTTAATTGAAAATTTATGAAAATTATCGTACCTATAATTAAAAAATTTTTAAATCCTCTTATGATTCACGTCTAGGTTCATAATTAGCATAAATGAGCCATTAGACTGGTATCCTAATAGGGACTTATTGGAATAAAACCTGACCTAATTTTAAAATCGACCCTATAGTGACATATTTACATATAAAAAGCAGCTGCTCTGCTTCAAAATTCGGCCTTTGTGTATTTAAAAACCGGATTTATCAGTGTTGGTATTTATTAAATGGAAGTTAGCGACTGTATTTTTAAATTTGGCTTTCATATGTCAATTTTGAGAGGTCAGCAGTTAGTTTTCTGTGCAAATGTGTCAGAATAAAGTCTCACAATAAGTCTCTATTATTGGTAGGTCGTAGGTATAGAGTAAGATATTTTTTCTTACACTAAGGTCGTAGGTAATATTTACACCGACACATAAAATAAAAAGTGATCTCTATATTTGATCAAAACTACTTATACGGGGTCCTTATAATATAAAGACGTTGCAATTTTTTGCGCAAACACAAAAAATACTAAAAAAAACTATATTAATTTTTTTTTGAAAAATATCAACGTTGCTTTATAAAGAAGCTCTCCGAAATAAATTTATTTGACGGTTTTGAAAATTTACCATTTTCGCAACTTCACCGTGTAATATTGCTACTTTGATTAAGTTTTTTGCAATTTGTTCGAAATTTTGAGCGTGTAGGGGCAAAAACAAGCCCGTATTTGGATTCGCTGCATCGAGCTGTAGGCTACTTTTTTTGTGGTTTATTTGCCGGAGTTATTATTGTTTAAAACCCGATTCCCACCTACGACTTTCTCGTGCGTACCCGCGCACGCGCCACATGACTGTCAAAACATTTCATATTAAGATCATGTGACGCGTGAGCGGGCACCCACGAGAAAATCGTAGGTGGGAACCGGGTGTAAGTTAAGTTTTTCTTCTATGCGCCTTTGACGGTGTGCACTTTTTTCCACGGATTTCTTCCTTGAGTAGTAGCTAGCCCCCCTTATACATACATATTTTTTTCAGGTTCTGGGGGGGAAGATTACCCCTTTTAACCCCACTTCGTAGAACCCCCAATGCATTCACACTGGTTCGACTACTTTTCACTTGGAAAATCAGACTAGGAAAGGGTTTATTATTTTATCCCTATCATTGGTGGACTTCATTTGTTCACTACGCCTACTTGATTCCATTCTTAGAGTAATAAATTATTACTCTAAGATTCCATTCTTTTTTCAAGGAATATTCTTGGCAAACTCGCGCCCTAATGCGTCATAGGCCGGGTTTCGCCCGCAAATGAGTATCATTTTTAAATGTGGGCGTTGTACTTATATTTGAATTAGGGTCACTGCATCCTGATGACTCGGCGTCTCCAGACGCAGTTTTCGTGACTCAGTGACCGTAATTTAAATGTACTTATAAGATATCTAAACAAAGGTAACCTCCGTTGCCATAAAGCCATTTTTAGTTGCTTTTCGCTGCGAGTTTATACGAGTTGATAGCAGATACGCTTTGTGCAATTTTGATTACAATATTTACCTTTTGTAGAAACAAACATGGCAAATTAAAAGCACAATTATTAATAATGACAGTGAATACATATTTGGATAGGAATATACACCAGTTGTGTGGAAAAGATGATCTAGTTAAAGAATAACCAATATGTATGCAGTGATTTAAATGAAGCATCACAAAATTAGGTAAGAAAAGTAAACAAAAGTAAAAAAATTGTTTTGTATGGAATATCGCATAACTACGTTACAGTTAATTAGAGAAATAATGCGAAAATTCACCGCGAATGATTAGCCGCCGGACCTTAAGCCGCGTATCAGTGGCGGCTCGTGACAGTAAAGTTTGTGAGTTCTGCCGATAGGGTATAAAAAATGCTATTTTTTTACAGTCTCCAGATCACGTGTCTATTATAAAAAGTAAAAAATTTCTCTTGTAAAAATCCTTTTATACGATTTTCCCCGGCTTGAACCGCACTTTTCTATTAAAATATCGGGCAATGGCCGTCCTTCTTCTTTTAGTTTTTCTTCATAAGTAAAGAGAGAGAATTTTTTTACATTAATTAAATTATCCACCACATTCATTGTGACACAATTATACAAAAACAAACAACAAACAAGACCATAACCTCCGGCTCATGCGTTTGGCGTCTTCTAAATAAATAAATGCGCCCGCAAACACGCAACGCTGAGCCCGCCCGCCCGGAATTGTACTGGAACTGCAAGTTTTGCAGCTCTATTTTTGCCTAGATTTCTCTATCTAAACCCATGAGCAAGTGCTATGCGGGGCGAAGGAAGGGGTTCCTAGCCGAGCACAGATCTCGTTAGCCGCCCAGCTACGCTGTGTTGCAATTTAGCAGCGCAACAATGTCAATAACTTCATTTGACCGACTGTGAAATGCGGCCATCGGACACGGCGCGCGGCGTCATACTCAATACACGTACGCGATTTGAAGGCCCACTATACCAACACCGGACCGAAAATATACTGCTTGTTAGCTCCCGCTAAATTTCGCGGTGTTTGTAAATTTTAAAACCACACAATTGAATGACGGACAGAGTGCATTTTTCGCGCATTTTGGACATGCGCACCAAGAATCAGTGAGATCCTTTTTCGACCGCCTCGAGAAATGGCGTGTTAATTTACTTTCTCCAACTATTTCAAATTTGTACACCTGAAAGTGCTCGATTTTGGTGTACTGAAGCATAGAACTAGAAACTTCAGCCCTTCAGCTACGTGGTGACATCATTAGATCCAGTCAGGGGCCCCTTGGAAGGAGAAATTGGCTGCAAACTGGTGAGTGCCTTGTCTCTGATTTCCGTTGTGTGGTACCAACAATTAACCTATGGACCTTAATTATTTCGTAATTTCATATCAATATATTTATGTTTGTTCGCGCTTTCATTAATTAAAATATATACAGTCCATTGCATTTATCGTTTTTCTTACTGCGGGCATAACATAAGTGTTCCTTCGACCGAATTATTTAAAATTTACTCCATACGACGGTATTAATAAGTCGGCCCTTTATTTTCACGCCGAGATCAAGGCAGCCTTGAATTTTGTCAATTGTATTGAAACGAGAGAGATTTTCGCTCGACCTTCGGTAGCGGCGCAGTTCACGTATTTTTCTTTCCGCTGCTATGGTAATAAACAAGCACATGTTCAGTGTGATTAGATGTGTTCCATATCATTTCGATATTTAAAACAATTTTCATCAATTGCGATAAATTAGTGCATATTTTCGACAATTCGTCATTTTTCTATTTCAGAAGCATTAATTTAGCGTTAATTGTATATTTACCGACAATTTCGTCATTTCAAAGGTAAAATCATGTCTGTCAAAAAAGCCGTGCAAAAACGCAAGGGTTTTCTATCTGCGATCACCGAGTGTTATGTGTTTTCACAGACCGCGGCATCGGACGAAAAAGCGAGAAACGAGTTTCAAGTGAGGTAATCCGATTTGGATGAAACCTTCGATAAATGCATGCTGGCACATAATGATGTCATTATGTTGATAGACGACTCGGACGACGAGGAGTTTAAAACGCAGGATGCGATCCTTTCAGAAGCTCGTAAATATTTTTATGCGTGTAAGGGGGTTTACTCTAAAATATTTCCGGTTGAGGCCCCATCCTTTTCGGGATCATATGTTCGACAAAACGAAACTCCAAAACTCAAAGAGTTAGGTATTCCCATATTTCGAGGTGATAAAAAATTATGGCCAAGCTTTTTCGATATTTTTAATAACATTATAGATCAAAACCAAAGTCTAAGTAACGTCCGAAAACTTCAATATTTATTTTCATATCTCGAGGATGAGCCTTTAAAATTGATATCAGGGATTAGCTTATCGGATCAAAATTATAAAATTGCTTACGACAAATTAGTCAATAGATATCAAAACAAGCGAGACCTCGCAAATGATGCATTAAGCACAATTATGAACTCCACCTTAAAAAACGAGTCAGCTAAAGAATTGCGTAACTTAATTGACACCTTTTCTGAATCCCTAGAAATTTTAAAATCACTTAGCTTTGACGTTGACAGTTGGGACTTTATTATTTTTTTCATTTTGTTAGAAAAATTGGATATTCCGACGCGTTCAAATTTCGAAATGAGTCACGCCAATACTAATACCGAAATTTCCACTTTTCAGTCACTTTTTCAATTTCTAGAAAAAAGATGTAAAGTTTTGGAATCACTTCCTCAATCCACAGCACCCAACAAGGTGCCTACCTATCAAAAATCAAATTCTATGCAAAATCAGTTTGGGCAAAAGCCTACCTATCAAAATTCAAATTCTATGCAAAATCAGTTTGGGCAAAAGCCTACCTATAAATCATCCAATTCGCCTTTTATAGGACTGGCTGGCACCTCAACTAATTCAAGTACAGGAATAAAATGTTTCCGGTGTAATCAAGGTCACGTGCTTTCGAAATGCCAAACATTTCTTGATCTCTCACCTATCGATCGCCTATCTTTCGTCAAGCAGAAAAAATTATGTCTAGCGTGTTTTCATCCCTTGCATGGGGTAGATACGTGCAAATCAAAATATTCATACAGGACTTGCAATAGTAAAAGGCACCACACTTTAACTCATATCTTAGAAACTAATCAAGAGTCTGGAAGCCAAGATACTAGTCCTGTCATTCACACACCACCTGTCAATAATCTTCATGTGTCATTAAATACCTCAGGACCTTCAGGTACCTTTCTTTTATGCACCGCCATAATAGAGGTTATGGACGGTTGCGGAAATTTTCAACCTGTAAGGGCACTGCTTGATTCTGGATCACAGACAGGATTCATCAGTGAAAAGTGTATTCAGCGTCTTAATCTTCCTAGGAGAAGTTACACCACTGAAATATTCGGATTAAATCAGATGTCTTCTTTTACTTCCAAAGGGCTCGTTCAATGTCACATTAAGCCACAAGGACAGGTCACCCCTTTACTTAATTTCGAAGCAATTCTCGTTCCACAATTATGTTCCAATATGCCTACATTCACTTTGAACGATAATCAGTGGAAACACTTGGAAAACCTTAAACTTGCCGACCCATCTTATTTCAAATCTAGACCTGTGGACCTAGTTATTGGTTGCGAGCTATTCGCACAGATATTCAAGGAGGGCAGGGTTCTTGGACAAATAGGGCAACCTTCAGCCCTTGAAACTATCTTTGGCTGGGTCGTCATGGGAAAAGTTGACGAAGTAGGTAGTCTTACGGAACGAACCAGTTGTTTTTTAACGAGTCATTCACCTCCTTTAGAGGTAATTCTCCCTAGGTTTTGGGAAATCGAACATTTGCCTAAAAAACAAATCTTATCAAAGGAAGAAAAACAAGCAGAATCAATTTTTACTGCGAGTGTAGTACGGCAACCGAGCGGTAGATTCATGGTAGATCTTCCGTTTAAAGATAAAATAAACCCTGACCTAGGAAATACTTATCCGCAAGCTTATCGTAGATTTTTACTTCTAGAAAATAGATTAATCAAAAATCCTGATCTGTACACTGCCTATTCAAGTTTCATGCAAGACTATATCGATTCTAATCATATGAGTTTAGTTTTATCTAGTCAACCAAAGGTCGACGTATCATGTTTTTTAGCACATCATTTTGTACTAAAGCCGGAGAGCTTAAGTACAAAATTAAGGGTAGTCTGGGTGAACAAGTTTCCCAACTTGTTTTTATTTTTGTAAATAATTATATTCTCTAATTTTCACTTAAAATTAGAGAAGCTATCTCTCTTAGTTTTTAAATATTTTTGGGTTACATTTTCTACGCTTACAAGCGTTTTAGAATATTATTTTGATTTACTTTACGCTATATCTTTCCATATTTTAAATTTAAACTTCGCGCGCTTCTTCAGCAATGAAGGATTTGAGATAAGCGGCTAAATTCGGATCAGCAGACGAAAACGCCGATTGTCTGAGAGAACAACTCAACCACGCGCCACGTGCAAGAAAAGTCACCGCACCGCTATTATTTTATATTAAAATTGTGGAAACTATTAATTTTACGCTTTAGTTTATTAGATATTAGTGTTTGGAACATTTTGAACTATAGAACAATGGAGAGTCTGGTACTTCGCGTATAATCGGGCTGGCCAGCCAAGTAGCTACAAAAGACATCTAAGGGTAAGTCGTTTCTTGATAATTTTTCATTGCTTCGCTATTTTTAGTAAATAAGTTTTTAGGCTCTTTTTTCCCTGTCGGAGCCCTGTGGAAAGATACAGTCCCTCTTAACTCCCACACGTTTTTCTCGAGCTATCTCGAGTGGTCCTTCGGTATATTTTATTTTCTACAGAAGGCCTGACCTCACCATTTGGTCCAGGTTCGAGCCTGATAACAGGACCCCGGGAAAAATTAAAGTCTAAATCGCATTTTGTTAAATATAAAATTTTTAATAAATACGCATGACCTTGCTCTTTTTGCTGTGCTCACAGTAAAAATAACAAGTAAAAAAGTACCGAACGCGCATTGTTTTCGCGCATTTCCTACCTCTTTTTGGCTTGGCGTCGACTGCACGTAGGAAAAGTTTCCAACACACGATCTTAGAGAGGTAAATGAGACTTGTTTACATTGTTTATCGCCTATTTTCTTTTCTTTTTAAACGCTTTTAATTTTTAAATATTAAAAATTTCGGAAACTAATCGTTCACCTGTTTTAACGGAGTTTTTTAAAAACATTACAATGAGTACGCAACTTAAGAAGTTAGAAGCACTCCGTAATGTGCAACATAATCGCATTAATACTCTTCATAACTTAGCTAATGCATGCCTAACGGATGATACAAAAAAACCGTGTTTACAGGTTCGACTTATCGACCTTGATGAAATGAAAGAAACATTTTTTATTTATCAAAATCAAATAATAGAGGCTTATTCGGCAAGTCCGGAGAGACTGGAAGAAGAAAATGAACGCCTTACTGAGTTTGACGACAGCTTCTATGATATTAAAAGAATTCAAAAACAACTATTTGAGGTGAAAATTGAAGCTCCTCAACCTCAAAACTTAACGCAAGTTTCAAATTCTTCTGATCCAGACCGCTTTATGGCGTCTTTAATGCCAAGACTGCGCATTGTCGAATTTCATGGCGACATCACTAAGTTTCCAACCTTTCTAGATATGTACAATAGTTCTGTACACAATAATCCTAGTATTCCTACAAACGCTAAATTTAATTTGTTACTGTCCTACCTAAAAGGACCGCCTTTAAACGTAGTTAAACACTTACAAATAACCGACGCTAATTATATAATCGCTTACAATACGCTTCTAAAACGCTATCATAACCCCCGCTTATCGGCTCAAACTTATTGGCGCTCCGTGTATAATTTTCCCGCTCTCAAAGACGACAATCCAGAAACGCTGCGCACGCTGCTTGATGTTTTTTCAGAAAACATTGAGGCTTTAAAAACTCTAAATTACGACACTGATCAATGGTGTTTTCCGCTCGCCAACATTTTACTAGATAAATTGCCTGAGGTACTACTTTCGCGCTTTGAACTAGCTAATTCTAGGTCTAATGAAATGCCCAAATATCAAGAAATTTATAATTTTCTTGAAAGTCAATGTAATTCGCTTTATTCGCTACAATCTAAAAATAGATTTAAAAATAATAAACAGTTTTATAAAAATAACGCCTCGCCTTATTATACAAAAACGCTACTTGGTACGGAAAATACTCATTCTAAAGATAGATGCGCTTTTTGTGATTCTAACACACATTCAATATATTTATGTCACGCATTTAAAGGTAAATCTCCCTACGAACGCTATACTTACGCTAAAAATAAAAAACTATGTTTAAATTGTTTAAGCTCAATACATTTAACAAATTCTTGTCAAAGTCTACGCTCATGTCGCTATTGCCCTGGTAATCAAAGACACCACTCATTAATTCATTTTGAGCGAAATTATAATTACGCTAATTCTCAAAATCAAAATAGATCCCATTTTGATGCTAACGTGAATTTCTCACAAAATCTCTCTAATATGTCTCCCAACGCATCTCCAAATAGTTCACCACGTGGTTACTTGGCCAGTCAGCAAAGTTTTAGATCCCCGGCTACTGGGTGTCCGCTTCAAAATTACTCTACTCAAAATAATAACAATTTTACTTCGACGTCTTCTAATTCACAAGTACCAATCGCAACTCCTTCGGGTTCTAACCCCACGCATTGTGGTTTTATTTCTGCGCAATCGCAAGTTTTATTGTCAACTATCCTAGTAAAAATTCAAGATGTCCGCGGTCACTTTCAAACAGTTAGAGCCGTTTTAGACAGCGGTTCGCAAAACACTTTCTGTTCTCAAAAATTAGCGCAACAATTGGGCCTTCCCAGACAACCCTTATGTTCAAATATACAGGGGGTTGGAGGCAACTCTCTTACTTCTGATCTAGGATCGATTTTTATTAAAATTTGTAATTTTCAAAAACCAGATATTTTTGTGTCCACGCAAGCGATTATTTTGCAAAAGGTTTGTACTGATTTACCGTCAGTAAAAATAAATACAGAAAATTGGCATTTTATAAAAAATTTACCCTTAGCAGATCCCACTTTTTACAACCCTTCGCCTGTAAATTTACTAATTGGTATGGATCTCTTTCCACTAATTATACAGGGTGAAAAAATCGCTAGCGATGATCCAAATCATCCCTTTGCTATGGGAACTATTTTCGGCTATATTTTGATGGGACAAATAAATCAACCCTTAATTTCTACCCCGCCAATTAATGCTCTTTTTTGTCAAAATGAAAATGACTCGCTTTCGCAATTAATTTCAAAATTTTGGGAAACCGACTGCGTCCCCCAAAAAACTCATTTGAAACCAGAGGATGAAATTTGTGAAAATTATTTTAAACAGAGCGTGTCGCGTAATCAAGACGGCCGGTATACTGTCTCCCTTCCCTTTCGCACATTTGCAAATCCACCGCAGTTTCCTGGAATAAAACAAGTCGCGCTAAATCGGTTCTTATCTTTAGAAAAAAAACTGCTTCGCGATAAAAACTTGTATTGTGAATATTCTAAATTTATGAATGAATATTTGGAATTGGGTCATATGGACTATGACTCAGAAAAAGAAGACGATTCGGACAGCTATTTTATTCCACATTTCGCTGTTGTTAAAAATGAAGCTATCACTACTAAGACAAGGGTAGTTTTTAATGCGAGTATTACAGACCCTTTTACGCATATTTCGCTTAATCAAGTGTTATTATCGGGTCCGAAACTACAAAAAGATATTATTCAAATATTATTACATTTTCGCCTTAACCCTGTGACGCTCACCTGCGATATTCAAAAAATGTATCGGGGTATAAATATCAACCCTGATCATCAAAAATACCAAAAAATATTTTGGCGGTTTAACCCTAATGACAAAGTTTCCGTTTTTAAACTACGAACTGTCACTTACGGAGTGAACTGTTCACCCTATCTCGCTTTACGCACCCTTCAGCACTTAGCGGAGTCCGAATATGATAACTACCCTCACGCTGCTCAAGTTATACTTAACGATACCTATATTGATGACGTCACTACTTCATGTAAAACGGTTCAAGAGGCGTTAAATTTGCAGCATGAGCTTACGGAGTTATTAGGAAACGCTGGCTTGAAATTACACAAATGGTCTAGCAATCGCTCAGAAGTGATCTCTCATTTAGATCCCTCCTTAGGCAACCCCGCAGTTTTATCTCTCGATTCGGATGACGTCACTAAGGTCTTAGGCCTGTGCTGGCATCCTTCCTACGACGAGTTTCGATTTAACATATTACCTTATCAGGAAAGCTGTACTAAAAGGACGCTTCTCTCTTTTTTAGCACGCTGCTATGACCCCCATGGTTATCTTACCCCAGTAACATTCACTTTAAAATATTTGATTCAACAAATTTGGTTACTTGGTATTTCCTGGGACGCCACGCCTACTTTAGAAATAGTTCGTCAGTGGACACTCTATCAATCTGAATTTCAAGTTTTAGAAAAATTTAGTTTACCCCGCCACATTGACATCACCAACGCCGAATCCATCGATCTCTGTGGTTTTTGTGATGCGAGTGAACGAGGGTACGCATGCGTAATATACTTACGTGTCTTACGAAACGCTAAATATCACCTATATTTTGTTCTTGCGAAAAGTCGCATCGCTCCACTTAAAAAATTTGTTAGTATTCCGAGAATAGAACTTCTAGCCGCTACTCTTTTATCTGAGGTCTTAAAATACACATATGATATATTCATAAAAAGGTTCACAATAAATAATATTTACGCTTTTTCGGACGCAATGGTTGTTTTACACTGGATAAAATCCCATCCAAGTAAATGGAAAACTTTTGTCGCAAATCGTGTTAGTCTTATCCAAGATAATATTAATCCAGAATGTTGGTTATATACCCCCACCTTTCTCAATAGTGCCGATGTAGCCAGCCGCGGCTGCTCGCCGAGTGAGCTTTTAAATCATCCCCTATGGTGGGCCGCCCCTAGTTTTTTACAAGAATCTTTCGATAAATGGCCAACAAAAACCCCGCAAGTCAAAATAAATGACAGTTTAGAGACTGAGGAACGAAAAAATGTTGCTCTGATTTCTTGTGACCGAATAACGGAAAATTTTTTAGATTCGCTTTTAAATAATAAATCCGATTTTTACGCTATTCAACTACTTTTAGCCCGCAGTTTACGATTCATAAATAATTGTAGACTATCCGCAGACGTCAGAAAAAAGACAAATATAGATTATATCGATCTCTTTAACGCTTTAAAATGTTTGGCTAAGCACGAACAACAAAAATACTTTTCTGAAGTAATTCTTAACCTTCAAAACCAGAAAAAATGCATAAAACCCATACAAAAATTGAATCCCTTTTTAGACCAGGATGGTCTTATAAGAGTTGGAGGACGCATTCAACAAGCCATGACTATTTCTTACGGACAAAAACATCCTCTTCTTTTACCCAAGGAAAGTAGACTTTCTTATATTTTTATTGAACATATGCACAAAAAATATTTGCATGTTGGAGTGCAAACCGTCCAATATCTCATTAGTCAAATTTTTTGGATTTTATCTGCCAAACGCTTAATTAAAACGGTTTTATCCAAATGTGTTCGTTGCTTTCGCGTCAAACCGCATTCTTATGAGCAAATCATGGGACAAATTCCGTCCTACCGCTTGATTCCACAAAAGCCTTTTACTTTTAGTGGAGTAGATTTTAGTGGTGCTATACCTATCACTCTCAGTAAACACAGAGGTGTAAAAACACAAAAAGCATATATCTGCCTTTTTATTTGTCTAAATACTAAAGCTTTACATCTCGAGTTAGTGTCAGATCTAACTTCGGACGCTTTTTTAGCTGCGCTACGTCGCTTTGTTGCCCGAAGAGGTTACATAAAAACTCTTTTTTCAGACAATGGCACAAATTTCGTTAAATCAAGCAAAGAATTGCTTGATCTTGCAAGAAATGCTTGCACTCAACAAGCTATCGCCTGGAATTTTATCCCTCCATCAGCTCCCCACTTCGGCGGTCTTTGGGAGTCAGGGATAAAATCAGTAAAAGCTCACTTAATTCGTACCATTGGCTCGCAAATTCTAAGTTATGAGGAGTTGTACACAGTTCTTTGTCAAATTGAGGCGATTTTAAATTCTCGCTCCTTGACCCCGCAATCTACCGACTGTAACGATCTACAGGTTTTAACACCGGGACATTTTTTAACACATGGACCTTTAGTTTCTGTTCCTGACGAAGATTTTTCAAGTAAACCTGAGAATCGGTTATCGCGATGGAACTTGGTCCAACGAATACAAGCCGATTTTTGGCGTCGTTGGAGCCAAGAATTTTTACATACCCTTCAAGTACGAAATAAATGGTTGGAACCATGCGCAGAGCCAAAAATAGGTACCCTCGTTCTTATCAAAGACGAGTTATCACCGCCCCTTCAATGGCGGGTAGGTCGCATTATTGAAATTTTTAAAGGGCCTGATGGGCACGCTAGGGTGGCAAATGTTCGTACCGCGTCCGGTATCTTTAAACGACCTTTAGTCAAGCTTTGCCCCCTTCCAATTGATTCAGATTCACCTACCGAAAAATGATGCTCATTTTGGTGGGCCGAATGAACAAGTTTCCCAACTTGTTTTTATTTTTGTAAATAATTATATTCTCTAATTTTCACTTAAAATTAGAGAAGCTATCTCTCTTAGTTTTTAAATATTTTTGGGTTACATTTTCTACGCTTACAAGAGTTTTAGAATATTATTTTGATTTACTTTACGCTATATCTTTCCATATTTTAAATTTAAACTTCGCGCGCTTCTTCCAGCAATGAAGGATTTGAGATAAGCGGCTAAATTCGGATCAGCAGACGAAAACGCCGATTGTCTGAGAGAACAACTCAACCACGCGCCACGTGCAAGAAAAGTCACCGCACCGCTATTATTTTATATTAAAATTGTGGAAACTATTAATTTTACGCTTTAGTTTATTAGATATTAGTGTTTGGAACATTTTGAACTATAGAACAATGGAGAGTCTGGTACTTCGCGTATAATCGGGCTGGCCAGCCAAGTAGCTACAAAAGACATCTAAGGGTAAGTCGTTTCTTGATAATTTTTCATTGCTTCGCTATTTTTAGTAAATAAGTTTTTAGGCTCTTTTTTCCCTGTCGGAGCCCTGTGGAAAGATACAGTCCCTCTTAACTCCCACACGTTTTTCTCGAGCTATCTCGAGTGGTCCTTCGGTATATTTTATTTTCTACAGAAGGCCTGACCTCACCACTGGGATTGTTCGGCAGTCACCCCAAAAAATATCAGTATCAATGACACGTTGTTATCGGGACCGAAACTTCAAAAAGATATTGCTTCTTTACTGCTTACGTTTCGTCTTAATCCTATTGCCTACATTGCTGATATCAAACAGATGTTCCGTCAAGTCCTTATCAATCCTTATCACCGTCCTTATCAAAGGATATTGTGGAGGTTTTCTCCACAGGACCCACTTTCAGTGTGGGAACTTTCTACTGTCACTTTTGGCATGACATGCTCACCTTTTCTAGCCATGCGTACATTAAATGAGCTGGCAGAGAGAGAAATGGAACGTTTTCCTATGGCTATTACTGTTCTAAAAACGTCAATCTATATCGACGATATCTTGGGAACTAGCCCTTCGCTTTCTGAAGCTCTCTCCCTTCAAACAGAACTCAATGATTTGTTGAAGTCGGGAGGATTTGAACTTAAAAAATGGGCAAGCAATTGTCCTGAGTTATTGGCAACATTGCCAGAGTCCGATCGTCAAATGCCTCTCTCTTTCGACAAGGAGGAACCCCACTTTATCAGTTTTAGGACTTCAATGGCATCCAAAAAACGACATTTTTTCTTATCAATGCCGAATGAAGGACAAACCCCCAACCAAACATTCTATTTTATCTATCATAGGAACAATCTTCGATCCCTTAGGTTTTCTTTGTCCCTTGTTGCTACAAGCAAAATTTATTTTGCAACAGTTGTGGATATCGAAAATAGGCTGGGACAAAGAACCAGATTCTTCTATCATCGACTCTTGGAACAAACTTCGTTCTGAATTCCCGCTTCTTTCCAATTTTCAATTACCCCGACAAATCAAACTGTCAAAAATCAATACCCGTCAAATCATTGGCTTCTGTGACGCTTCAATTCGAGGCTACGCAGGCGTCGTATATTTTCGTGTAGAAGAGGAAAACAATATCTCTGTTTCTCTCATATCTGCAAAATCTAGGGTCGCGCCTATAAAGTCACAAACTTTGGCTAGGCTAGAACTCCTAGGCGCATTTCTTTTAAGCGAATTAATTGACTTCGTTTTATCTAGCTATGAAGGAAAAATAACTTTTACAAATATCGTTTATTTCTGCGACTCGCAAGTCGTATTGCACTGGCTTTCATCCCCTCCTAATCGCTGGCAAACCTTTGTTGGAAATCGAGTCAGTAGAATCCAATAAATCATTCCCTCAAACTCGTGGCGCTACATTCCTTCTGCTTTAAATGCAGCCGATATTGCGTCACGAGGGGCCACCCCTTCACAGCTCATGTCACATGACATGTGGTGGAACGCACCGTCGTTTTTGTGGTCTCCCGAAAACGAATGGCCCGATTTTCATAAATCAAAAATGCCGATTGATTTCGGAGATATTAATCTGGAGGAAAAGCCAAAGGTCTGTTGCAATGCGATAATTGATGTCAACTTCTTAGATCAGCTTCTTATCAAATATTCATCTATATCAAAAATTCAACGTATCATTTGTTATGTCCTTCGAATAGTTTACCTTTTTCAAAACCATTCCTATCAAAAACCCACTAAGCCGCCGGACCAAAAAGTTATTTTTGAGAATATTGTTTTTCCTACCACCGGTGAGATGCAAAGTGCGTTATACCTTCTTGTCAAACGCGTTCAAGGTTCTTGTTTTTCTGAGCTTTTTTCCGCGTTATCTAAGGATAAACCAATACCGAAACCTTTCCGAAAACTTTCACCTTTTCTTGATGAAAATAATATCATTAGAGTCGGTGGCAGATTACAAAAATCTGACCTTTTGTCTTATTCTGCAAAAGACCCCGTTAAATAATTTCTATCTATGAATTGTAAGGGTAGGGAGCGCGGGTTTTATTCATCTGGCAAATCCTATGTTTTGAGTTTTAACACTCAGAGAGGGGATGATAATTAATCGTAAAATATTTAAATATTAGAAAAGCAAAGAGAACAAGCTCGACTTACCAAATGTATTTGGAGATCCAATGGTAGGAGAGTCACGCTTGTTCCATGAAAAGCACTTCAATGTCCAAACACGCATGTGTTTTATAACGCAAAAATGTAAATTAATTATTATAATTGATTAGGTTGTACCGCACGGCACACAAATTGTCGCCTTTTCGCAGCAGCGAAATCGTCTCTTCCCCTTTGCTTCGTGCTCTCTTTCTCAGCAGAACCGCCGCGCATCTCGCTCGCGTCTCCAGTGGTGGCGTGTGTTCCTGCGTGAGGAAATCAGGAAAAGCGTAGGAAAGGAGTTAAATGGGGGGTTCATGTAATGGATTAAAAGGAGAGCAGCATCGAGCTTGTATAAAAACTAAAGTAGCAAAGTAGTTATTAATTCTACTTAATTTGAATTAAATTAGTAATATATGAAGTAAATAATGTTTAATCATTATTAAAATAAAATCGCGTATTTTCTACTTGCATAGCGACGTAATGAAAATAATACAACAAAAAAAAGAAAAAATGTTAGTTCTAAAATATTCCCAAAGTATTATTAATTATATACAAAAGGGCGAAAACGGACCATTCCCGCCCCCATGAAATGCCCAAGCATTTCATTCATTAGAAATTGGGGGCGGCAAAGGGCAGAGCTTTACCAAGGGCCTTTTATAACTACCCTTGGTAGTCTTTACTACCGCAACCCGAGGCACCTTGTCGGCACCGTAAATTACTTGAGTTATACGGCCAAGGGGCCACTCTAAGGGAGGTGAATTTTCATCTTTTAATAATACTAGAGTACCTTCAGTCACAGACCCCATTTCCGTATGCCATTTGGCTCTTTGCCTCAAGGTATGCAAGTATTCAGCTTTCCAACGCTTCCAGAAATCTTGTTGCAAACGCACTAAAAGTTGCCACCTGTCCAATTTATTTAACTGGATTTCCGTAAATTCAGGGTCAGGCAGAGCCGTCAGGGGCTCCAAACATAAAAAATGCCCTGGCGTTAAGACAGCGAGGTCATTAGGGTCATTTGAAATTTCACACAAAGGACGTGAATTCAGTACCGCCTCTACCTGAGTCAACACGGTCGCCAACTCTTCATAAGTAAGTACTTGCTTGCCAATAACCCTTGTTAAATGAGTTTTAGTGGATTTTATATTAGATTCCCATAGGCCACCCATATGAGGCGCTCCCGGGGGATTAAAATGCCACATAATTGACTCTTGCTTAGCACAGTCTTCTAAAATGTTACGTAAGTACCTATTCGAGCCTACAAAGTTACTGCCGCAGTCAGTATAAAAATGTTGGACCCGGCCTCTTCGGGCCATAAAGCGCCGAAGGGCGGCTAAAAAAGCGTCTGTAGACATCTCGGAAACTAAATCAAGATAGACGCATTTCACAACGCAACAAATAAATAAGCAAACATAAGATTTGGTAGTTTTTGCCTTGCGCAATTTACTCGTTTTAATTTCAAATGGACCACAGAAGTCCATTCCGACATGCAAAAAGGGCTTGGCTTGTAGCAATCGAAATTTGGGTAGATTACCCATGGGGGGTTGAAAAGAAACTGGCTTAGTTTTCCAACAATCTAAGCAATGATGCAATATTTTTCGTATAGTACGTTTGGCAGAAACAATCCAAAAGTTTTGGAAAAATAAGAACATACTGGTTTGTATACCACAGTGGAGGTGAATAATATGTATTTCTTTAATAAGCAAAGTTGTAAGCAAGCAATTGTTTGGTAAAAGCAAGGGAAATTTTTTATCAAAAGATAAATCTGAGTAAGTAAGACGTCCACCGACGCGTAAAAGACCTGTGCTTGCTTCCAAGAAAGGATTCAATTTTATTAAGGCCTTATTGGTCATTGGTCTATTTTTTTGCAATAAATTAATTTCTTGTTTAAAATAAATCGATTGGTTCGGTTCAAGTACGAGAAATAATTTTTATTTTTATTTTTAAAAATATCAATAGCACGCAAAAAATAGCCAACGATTCTTTTAATTTTAATTAAAGAACTATGGCGTTCAAAAAGAATTTCTATAAAATTCTTTTCTACTAAAGCTGTATTAAGATTTAAACTATTAAGCAAGTTTCTTTTTTCCGTTTGGGATTCCTCGCAAACGGGTAAATCGTATTTAGTGAATGACCAAGTATCTCGCGATTGATACAAAAACTCGGGTCCCTGTTTCCAAAGGGTAAAATTTAAAAACTCTCCAGGGTACATACCCCTGGACCCACAGTCGGCAGGGTTGATTCCAGAGGGTACATAAAACCAACATTCTGGATTGATTTTTTCCTGAATGTAGGCTACCCGGTTAGCAACATAAGTTTTCCACGTATGCGCAGAACCTCTGATCCAGTCTAACGCACATTGACTGTCCGAAAATGCGTAAATATTTTCCAAATTAATTGCAGAGTGCAAAGTATCGTAAACAAATTTTATTAGTTTGCAAAGTAAAACGCAGCCACATAATTCTAATCGAGGTATACTCTGCCGCTGTAAAGGCGCTAATTTGGATTTCCCTGCGACAAAAAAGTTGTTTATGGAATTATCTGGATAAACTACGCGGATATAAACAACACAACAATATCCGATTTCACTGGAGTCACTGAATCCAACAAGTTGTGCATTTTTATAGTTTGAAATATTAATTTCTCGCGGTATGAAAAAATCTTGCAAATTTGAAAGTTCAAGTTTAAACTTTTCCCACTTTAAAAATATTTCGTTAGGTACAGGAATGTCCCAGTTAAGGCCTATAGACCAGCAGTATTGTACTAGGGCTTTCCCTAAAAAAGTGACGGGGGTCAAAAATCCGCAGGGATCGTACATTCTAGCTAGATCACTCAAAATAGTTCTTTTCGTGCAAGTATTGTGTTTCGTAGGTTCAAAGGAGTAGAAAAAATTATCCTTGACCGGGCTCCATTTTAAACCTACAATTTTTTGAACATTTTCAGAATGAATCTCAAAAGATAACGCATTATTTTGAATGTGCGATTCGGGTAAACCCTCTAATAATCTGGGATCATTACTTGTCCATTTACGCGCTTCAAAGTTGCCCCGCCCTAAAAGTTCTATTAACTGATTTTTTAACAAAATCGCATTTGGCAGATCAAAGCTCCCGCATGTCACATCATCTATATAGCAAGACTCTCGTAAGGCTTTAGAAGCCAGTGGTAAATCAGAATAATCATTAGCAAGCTGTAACAAGGTTCGTATTGCAAGATACGGCGAACATGATACACCGAAGAGAATAACATTTATTTCATAATCAGAAAGTGGTTCTTGGGGTGAAAACCGCCATAAAATTCTCGGGAATTTATGTTGGCTACTATCTATTCCGATTCTGCGATACATTTGCCTTAAATCGCATGTAAAGCAAATTTTATGCAGTCTAAATTTTAAAATTATACCAACTAAGTCTTGCTGTAGTTTTGGGCCCGTATAGACCGCGGAATTTTTGTCATTTACAAAACTTGTTGCGTCAAAAACTACCCTTAAGGGCGTGGTCGTTGACTCTTTTTTAAAGACAGCATGATGACTAATATAGAAAAAATTATGTAAATCGGAATCTAAGGGCTTTTCGACTTTGGTCATATGCCCTTGATCTAAATAGTCTTGCATGACTTCCGAATATGTTGCATAATAGGAATTATTGTTTATTAAACGTTTTTCCAGCGAGAAAAACCTTCTTAAAGCTAAGGTCCTAGTATCCCCAAAATCAAGAGAATTTATTTTAAATGGCATCGATACGATGTAGCGACCCGACTCTTCCCGTTTAGTGGTTTTTAGAAAGTAGTTTTCGCAAAATTCGTCATCAGGTGAAATATGTTTTTTATCGGGCACTTCTTCGACCTGCCAAAATCTTTGCAAAGTGGCATCTAAAGATTCGCTTTCCGATAAAGTAAAAAAATTCCTGATTACGGAGGTGTAAGAAGGGGTTTCCCTGACCTTGCCTAACAAAGTCCAACCAAATGACGTATTAATGCATACGGGCATATCAAGACCGCTATTTATTATACCTTCTTGTAAAACATAGGGGTAAATGTCACTTCCAAGCAACATATCAATTTTGGAGCAACTATTAAAACCAGGATCAGCCAAAGTCAGATTATCTAAGCAAGGCAAATCATTCAAATTATAAGCACTAGTGGGTTTATCTTTGCAAATCTGATTAACCAAGTAAAATTTAGAATTAAGGCAAAACTTAGGATCAACTAAAGAACCAATTGTACAGTTTACGCCAGTATTGACGTTAGAACTCATATGTTCGAGTCCTTGTAAAGTCAATTCGACTTTGAATCTAGGTAAACCTAATTTATTTGCAAACCCCTTTGTAATAAAGCTACTTTCAGCCCCAGAATCCAAAATTCCCCGCCCAGTGTGCCAACTATTAAAGGCATCTTTAACTTTTACCAGGACAGTGGACAACATGACGTCATGATCATTCAACAACATGGCTACCGTTGAGGTTTTGGCGCCGTTTGAGTGCTGCTGATCTGAGCGGGAGGGTGGCCCCGACATGTTAGAATTTTGAGAATGTGACTGGGACATTAAATTTTGATTTTGCATAAAAGCATTGCTGGGACCCGCCATAGACGGCGAAAAGGGGTTATTATTAATATTAGTAGAAGGTAACATTTGAGCAGGCGACATTTGGCCATAATTAATTTGTGGCATCAGTTGTGCCGGTGGCATTTGAGAAGGTGACATTTGACCTTGAAAAGCAGAAGGGCATTTGGGTCCCTGAGGGTTATTAGCAAAGCATAATAATGAGTGGTGGGGTAGAGAACAATAACGACACCGTTTTTCGCTAGTACAGCGTGTTTGAGTGTGCAGTGTTGCCAAACAGTTGATGCAAGCTCTTTTATTTTTAACTATGTCAAATCTTTCACTTGGATTTTTTTGTAAAAACAAAGGACATTGATAAATAAGATGCTTATTGTTTTTGCAAAAAAAGCACGAAATAGAAGCGCTGTTGCCACTTTTAACCTTGTCTTCGGAATTTACAGCAAATACTGAAGCCGCACGGCTGTATTTGTGACCTTGATAGTTAGATTGATTATGATTAAGGGGCCCACGGGGGGCTTTAGATTGATTTCCACTAGGTTGAGAAATGGAGGGCTCCTTCTGAGGAAGGGCCTCTAGAGCGGTGCATTGTTTCATGACAAAATCTTTGACAATTTCGTATTTAGGGATTTCAGTGGACGCATGCTCCCGCTCAAAAGCTTTTCTCGTCGAGGGGTCTAGTTTGTCTAAGAACATCATAGTCAAAATAAAATCAGCTAGGATATTATTATCCAATTTTAGATTTTTTAAAGCAGATAAATTTTTCGTAAAAGTATCGATAAGATTACGTAAAGCAGTAGCGTTCTCCGATTTAAGGGGGGTCACATTTTCTATTTTTTTCCAGTGAGTAGCTGCCCTTAATCGTATATTATTGTAACGCTCAAAAAGGGTAGTGTATGCAAGATGATAGTTTTCATTGGTGATAGGAATATCTGAGATTAAATCAAGGGGTGGTCCCTCCAAATATGATACCAAAATATTAAATTTTTCAAGGTTGGTAGCTCTAGAAGTATGCACCATGGTATTAAAAGTTTGCTGAAAGGTAGCAAATTGCTGCATATCACCTTTAAAAACCACTAACTTCATTTTTGGAATTATATGATTTTCCGAGTGGCACATGAAAGTACTATTATGATCGGGAGACGCCATGGAGAGTTCTTCCATGGGTTTCTCAAATATTTCATAATGAATGGTTTGAATGTCTTGCGATTTTTGAAAAAAGTCTTCGAAAAATGTATTTTGCTCGGTGACCTTTGCTGAGTCCGAGGCAATCAAAGTTAAAATAGCATTGTGGTGTTTTTCGAAGTCTTTTTCAATCTTTTTTAAAGAACTCAATCCGATTTTTAATTTATTATGTAAAGCACGATTATTTCTAGCTCCTGTGGCAGTATTAAAAAGATACTTCATTTGCTCTATTGCAGTATTACGCAACACAGTAGACCGTGTAATCTTTTCTTCAAGAGTAGGCATTTTTAATAATTATTAATTATTATTAATGTAAATTAATTAAAATTTAAAAAAGTCGCAAACAAAAATTGGACAAGTAGGTCAGCAACAAGATTTCGGAAAATATCCAAAAATAAATAGCAAAAAACGTCGACCGTATAGCCGCAAAAAAGTAAACAAAAAAAGTTCGTTCACAGACACCGTTAATGGAACGTTTTTTTTATGCACGCATTAAAAATTATCGAAGTAGAGAATAAAACAATTTTCTTGCAAATATTATTTTTAATTATTAACTCCCCATTAATACTAGTACACTTTGCAAGTAGAAAACCACCCCAATGAGTTTCAACGTCTCAAAAACAGGATTTTTTTGAAGCCAAATGAAACTAAATCAGGTTCGAAGGGCCAATACATAATTTCTATCTATGAATTGTAAGGGTAGGGAGCGCGGGTTTTATTCATCTGGCAAATCCTATGTTTTGAGTTTTAACACTCAGAGAGGGGATGATAATTAATCGTAAAATATTTAAATATTAGAAAAGCAAAGAGAACAAGCTCGACTTACCAAATGTATTTGGAGATCCAATGGTAGGAGAGTCACGCTTGTTCCAGGAAAAGCACTTCAATGTCCAAACACGCATGTGTTTTATAACGCAAAAATGTAAATTAATTATTATAATTGATTAGGTTGTACCGCACGGCACACAAATTGTCGCCTTTTCGCAGCAGCGAAATCGTCTCTTCCCCTTTGCTTCGTGCTCTCTTTCTCAGCAGAACCGCCGCGCATCTCGCTCGCGTCTCCAGTGGTGGCGTGTGTTCCTGCGTGAGGAAATCAGGAAAAGCGTAGGAAAGGAGTTAAATGGGGGGTTCATGTAATGGATTAAAAGGAGAGCAGCATCGAGCTTGTATAAAAACTAAAGTAGCAAAGTAGTTATTAATTCTACTTAATTTGAATTAAATTAGTAATATATGAAGTAAATAATTTTTAATCATTATTAAAATAAAATCGCGTATTTTCTACTTGCATAGCGACGTAATGAAAATAATACAACAAAAAAAAAGAAAAAATGTTAGTTCTAAAATATTCCCAAAGTATTATTAATTATATACAAAAGGGCGAAAACGGACCACCCGTCTTACTTTCGAGTAACCATCGTTTAACTACTCTTCTTATCGAGTCCACTCATCGACAATACCTTCATCCTGGGTTTAAAACATTACATAATCTGCTTTTACAGCAATTTTGGATATTATCTGCCAGACATGCAATTCAAAGAACCATATCCAAGTGTTTGCAATGTTTTAGAATCAACCCTAAACCCTATAGACCGCCCATAATGAGTTCACTTCCCGCTCATCGAATCAATCAACTTAAACCTTTTTCGAGTGTAGCTATCGACTTTTGTGGACCTTTCTTTGTGATTCCTCATCGTTACCGTGGTTGTAAAGCTTTCAAATCGTATGTCTGTGTGTTTGTCTTTACGGCCACACATTGCGTGCATTTGGAATTAACCATGGAACTGTCCACCGAAGGGTTCGTAGGTCCATTCCATCGATTCATTTCCAGACGTGAAAGCGTGACGCAATGCTGGTCAGATCAAGGCAGTAATTTTATAGGGTTTCGTAACCAATTACTTGATTACGCAAGAAGTGCGGCCACCAGACTTTCTATTCGTTGGCATCTGGGACCTCCTCTCAGTCCACATTTCAATGGCCTGGCAGAAGCTGGCGTCAAAAGTTTTAAAACTCACTTTGTTCGAGTAGTCGGCGACCAGAAGTTGTCCATCATGGAAATGTCCACCCTTACATGTCGCAAAGAAGCCGTACTTAATAGTCGCCCTTTATCTCCTGCCTCTTCAGACCCACACGATCTTCAACCTCTTACCCCTGGGTAGTTTTTGACCCTTGAAACCCTTAATTCAGAAATTCCGGAGTCAGATTTGTCCGAGGTTCCCCTAAATCGGCTCTCGAGATGGCAACTAATCCAAAAACTACATAATGATTTTTGGAAACGGTATTCTATAGAGTATTTTCATACGCTACAACAGCGACACAAGTGGGCTGATTCGTCACCAAATATCAAATTAAATGATTTGGTTATCATAACAAGTGATCACAGCCAATCACCTTTGAAATGGCCGGTCGGTCGGGTCATCGAACTGCATCCCGGCGGAGACGGTCAGGTGCGTGTTGCGACGGTACAAACGGTTACCGGTGTTTACAAGCGGCCAGTTGTAAAACTGTGCCTATTGCCGAATTAAAAGTAATTTTAATTTTTTTCTACCTATTGAAGTCAATTATTACAATAGGTAATTATTTATTTATTTTTATTTTTTATTTTGTTTGTTTGTTTTGACTTTTTCGGGTTTTCGTTATCTCCGAGGGGTCATCGGCACCCTAAAATTTTGTACAGCATCCAACAGGACTTGGGTCCTGACGTGTACTGTTGGGTCCTGTTGAGTACTGTTGGGTACTGTCGAGTACTGTTGGGTACTGTCGTGTATTGTCGAGTACTGTTGGGTCCTGTCGGTGTACTGTTGGGTACTGTCGAGTACTGTTGGGTCCTGTTGAGTACTGTCGTCGTGCCTTGGGGGGGTCCGACAAGGACAAAGCGCGCCCTCAAAAAACATGCGAGCAAAAAAAAAAAAAAAGTTATCATCTTTGGGGAACCGCACCGCGCTCACAAATGTTGCGACCAAAAAAAAAACAAAAAAGGTCATCCTGTCTTTTCGCATCTACGCCACTGTTTCGGGTTAGACGGTTGTGTCGAGTACTGTTGGCTTCTATCGTACTGTTACGTCCTGTCGTGTACTGTTGGGTACTGTCGAGTACTGTTGGGTCCTGTCGTGTATTGTTGGGTACTTTCGTGTACTGTTGGGTCCTGTCGTGTACTGTTAGGTACTGTCGGGTACTGTTGGGTCCTGTCGTGTACTGTCGAGTACTGTCGTGTACTGTCGAGTACTGTTGGGTCCTGTCGTGGTACTGTCGAGTACTGTTGGGTACTGTCGAGTACTGTTGGATCCTGTCGTGGTACTGTCGGGTCCTGTTGTGAAATTTGTACAGTACTGTTGAAAGCTGATGACCCCTCGGTTATCTCTAAATAAACTTACGCTACTTATCTGTTTTTCATTCATTTATATTTATCGGTCGATCATTTTTTTTTAAATCTATATCTGTCCGGCTGACATTCTAAAATTGTGTGTTTTGGAGGGCAGTTTGTAAATTTTAAAACCACACAATTGAATGACGGACAGAGTGCATTTTTCGCGCATTTTGTACTTTCTCCAACTATTTCAAATTTCTACACCTGAAAGTGCTCGATTTTGGTGTACTGAAGCATAGAACTAGAAACTTCAGCCTTTCAGCTACGTGGTGACATCATTAGATCCAGTCAGGGGCCCCTTGGAACGTGGAGAAATTGGCTGCAAACTGGTGAGTGCCTTGTCTCTGATTTCCGTTGTGTGGTACGAACAATAAACCTATGGACCTTAATTATTTCGTAATTTCATATCAATATATTTATGTTTGTTCGCGCTTTCATTAATTAAAATAAATACAGTCCATTGCATTTATCGTTTTTCTTACTGCGGGCATAACACTGCTATTCCAATAATTTAAGAAATAAAGTAATTATATTAGAAAAATAGCAGCGGCTGAAAAATAATACAGCATAATAATAAATAATGTGAACATTTTGGGGGTTCTGCAGCCCTTATGCACTAGCCGCCCCTGCCGCGTATTCATTTGAGGCAGAATTCGCAAGCCTCGCAGCGGGACCAAACGAATGCTTCGTTTACATTCATGCTAAAGTGAATACGCGCCTTGAAATTGTTTGCCTTGTATTCACTTGACACTGCAAAATTATTGTTTACATAGAATTTTAAATTTTATTTTCAGAAGCTACGGATCCGAATTTCCTTTACTGAGTGTCGAGTTCACGAAAACCTCAACGGACTGTTGCTGCCCTGCGTTTCCAAAATAGAAGAATTTTATTTAAATTATTTATGTTACCTTATCTTTAGAGATATTTGAAAAAAATATATTTTTTTATTGTTAAAAAAACATTTATTTTTCAATGTTAGAAAAATATTTCTTTTTCACTGTTAAAAATCAATATTTTTTTAACGTTCGAAAAACACTTAAAAAAAACGTTATAAAAACATAAGATTATTTTTCTAACGTCAGAAAACGGGTTATTAAGCTTCTTTTTCACTATGAAGATGACGATAGAACTAACATCCAACCTAACGTTATGTTTTTAAATTATACATTATTTTGACATTATTAAAATGTTTTTGTGTTTAGGAGCGCTTTTCTGTCTTCTAAAATAATATAAATTGAAAACGAATTTGTCTACAAATCTTTTTGTATGTAGTTTTACTGAAATATTTTAAAATATCTGCAGCGCTATTTTTTTTAATAGTGCGTATTTTCTTCTTTGTTTTAGAACCGCCAATGCAGTTACAAATGATATAATTTTCAACAATAAACTATAAATTTGTATTACCTCCCTCCAGGGGTTCTCAAAGGTTCACTACTTTTTACTTGGAAAATCAGAGTAAAAAAGGGTTTATTATTTTATGCCTATCATTGGTGGACTTTATTGTTCACTACGCCTACTTGATTCCAATTTTTTTGCGAGGAATGACCTTGCCAAACTGGCGCGGCGCCGTAAAGCGTCATAGGCCATGTTTCGCCCGCAAAGGAGTAAGGAGTATCATTTTAAAATGGGAGCACTGTACTTATATTTGAATTAGGGTCACTGCATCCTGATGGCCTGGCGTCCCCAGACGCAGTTTCCATGACCCTAATTTGAATATACTTATAAGAAGTCTAAACAAAGATAACCTCCGTTGCCATGGAAGGGCTGTTCTGCATTAATTTTTATGATAAGAACTTTTTGGCAGGATTTAAGAATATAAAAACAACAGTTTACCAAAATACATCTCTTTATTTTTAAAAGATTATCGTACGTAAGTTTTAACAAGTTTTTATCTTGAAGTAAGTTTAAAACTTAACCATAATATTGGAAATAAATACTTAGGAAGAAATATTTTTGTCTGTGCGGTAGAGCTTTAAAAATATACATAATATAATATGACAGCGTTTTTCAAATCAACCTGAGTACAGAGGCGGATAACAGAAAAGCACTTTTCTGTCTTCTAAAATAATTTTTGTAGGTATTTTAAATCAAATATTTTTAATATATCTGCAGCGCTAATTTTTTTAAGCTAGAAATATTGACCAACGTATTTTGCTTTTATTCGCATTTGCATTTATCCGCCTCTGCTAGATACAGTGTGTACCAAATTCGATGTTTTTTAAGGGTTTTAGATATTTCTAGCTGAGATAGACCAAAACAAGTAGACATATCCTATGCTCGATTGTCGAGATGTCTTCAAATATCAAAACCGCTTCTTGATAGACCTCGTAGTTTTTCCGCTACGAGGGGATTTTGGAAAAACTAAAAATCTACATTTATGGAGGTGATATATAACTTTTTTATTTATGAAAATTTCATTTTATTTTTATAGTTTTTTATATAGAGTTCAACTGTCAAACTAAATTTTATCTGTCACTTTTGGTTTTTGGAATATTACATAAGATCGTTATAAAAAACTATTAGGTCACCTCCATAAATGCAGACTTTTTAAAATTCCCTCGTAGATGAAAAATTACGATGCCTATCAAGAAGCGGTTTTGATATTTAAAGATGATATGTCAACTCGTTTTTATGAATTCCGGCTAGAAATACCTAAAAAAACCATCCAAAAACATCTAATTTAGCACACCCTGTACAAAGAAAAATAAGATAACATAGAATATAAAAAAATTATGTCTATTCTAGTTTCTGAATAATGAAATCAAGCATAAATCACAGGGTTTAAATTGTTTTTTCTTATCCTAAACTTAATTTTTAAATTTTCCTTTAAAGTTTTAAGTAACATTATTGTGGATAACTAGGTACTTAAAAAATTAAATAATAATAATTGTCATAAGGCACTATTTTTGTCATAGCTATGATCAGCAAAAACCAAATTGTCAAGTCGATATGCAAACCCGTTAACCGCTATAACACTATTGAGGTTTTCCACTTTTTTCTAAATACCTATCCTACTCAGCTGAAAAAAAAAACATCAAAACTCAAATTTTAAATTTGTCGATGATATTTGTAATATCGACCGGGCAAAACAGTTTGTGCTTGCTCAATGTCTTGGAATAATCGTATATGGAGTGACCAAATTTTATTCTGCATAATAAAAAATTTTGATTTTAGCCAGTTTTATTATAAAAAAATTATTTCTGTTAACTATTTTTTAATTCTTCATTCTTTATCGCCTTATCACCATCCAGATATTGACGTTTTTAAACAAATATTTAAAATAATTTTTTTGGAAATTTTCCACAAACTTAACTCAGTGGGAAGTGCCAAACATGCTAAACATAATTCTATCCATTTGTATTTTTAAATAATTAGTCTTGACTAAATAAAGAATTTATATATATTTTTCAAAGCCTGTAAACTGAAAACTGTTACTTCCTTACAAATCACGCTGAATAAAACAGGGTCACCCTCTATAATGTTTTATATATGTATTTATATATTTACATGACCATTTTGGGGTACCTTGGCATCTATACATTTTTACCACCTTTTCTGGTAAAACTATTGCACAAGGAGTTAATAACATAAGTTGTATACACTGTAAGTAATTAATATATAGATAATTTCTCCTTAAACTAAAAAAATTCTACCAATAAGAAAAGATTTTTTTGGTAAAGCTATAAATACTAGTTAAAAAAATGCTAAAAATTAAATTCCATAACTACCTAATGGATGTAAAAATAACGAAAACAGAATTAAGAATCCTATATTTGAAGTGCATTAAAAAATTAACTGGAAGAAGCCTACCAAGATCCAAATAATCTCAAATGATTTTCTTACTGGACTTATTGCAAAAACCAGGCAGTAATGGTGCGAGGCATTATTTTAACAGTTTTACATTATAAAATAACAGCTGATCTTTCAATATTAGGCCTTTATGTATAACAAAAAGTGAAATTATTACTGAAATAAAATAAATTAAACTCCCTATTTTTAAATTTGACTTTGTTATGTCAATTTTGAAAGATAAACTGTCAGTCTACAATCTAAAGCTGTCAAAATGCTGCCTAAGACTATTACTTCCTGGCTTTATGGCAATAACTCCCTATTTAGTTAAATATCAAAAAAATAACTGTTAAGAGTTATTTTTATTACCACAAATACATACCAAGTGTAAAACTTCAATTCCTTTATTGAGTAGCACGTAAGTACCTACCTATACAATTCGAAAGTACATGACCAGGATAGCGAGTTCCGCCTTCTTTATAACATCGATCCAATGCTTGCACTAGCCGCCTTTTCATTGGATTCACGCGGTTGGCTATCTTAGGGTCACTGTATCCTGGAAGCCTGGCAAAGACGCAGTTTTCGTGATCCAGAGACCCTAGACTATCTCAGCCTTACACACTTATTAGATCATATTGGTGAAAGAGGGGCAAAACAGGGTACGGGGGTAAAACGAGGTACCGCAGCTTTAGGTAAACTGCTCAAGAATAAAACTCTCTGCAATATGATTGGTGCCGGTCGGCTGAGCTTAAGTTGGTTTTTGCTCAACATGTGAAGTTGTGCGCTGTTTATTGTAAAAATTGCTTGCGCGTTTTGTGACGGTAAGTACACTTTTTACAAACTTTTACAGGGTTTATGTATTATTCATTGCATTGTCGGTAAAATTAGCCTTTTACTGTGTATAATTTTTGTTTGAATTTAACTGGTGGTTTGGGGCAAAACGGATATTTTCATGGGGTAAAACGGAGTAACCTAGTAACATCTACCTCATTTTGGTACCCAGGTAGCAAGGGGTCATCAAATGACGTCTTTTTTTCATCGAAAAGTGGTCATTTGGGTGACCAGCAGGTCATCTACCAAAAAATGTTGTCTTTAAGGCGTCAATTATTTGACGTCTTTTCGTAGTGTAGTTTTTGACGTCTGAAAAACGTCATATATTGGTCACTACCCACACTGCACACTTTGTCCAAGGGAATACACTCATACTTACATAGATGGTGCCCCAGTCAGTAGTTGACCGGATTTATACGAAATGTGGGGGTAAGTATGTAAAATAAATTAAATATTAAATCAAGACAAACTTCGAGGCTTCTATCGCTTCATGTGTAAGTCTAGGTTTAGGTCTATTTTGATCTGTCCCTCACAGAACACCGCTGTACCTGTTCCAGTACTTCCAGGTCTAAGTCACAGAAGAGTCGCCTTCTGTGTCTAAGTTTCCTTCAGCGTTCTCAACTGTAGGGAATATTTCATATATTCAGGCGAGTTTAAAAAAAGTCATAAATAGGTCTGTGTGTGTGACTGATGTTCTGATTTGGTCCCAAATACGTCATATTGCTGACGTCTTTAAAACGTCTGAAAATGACGTCATTTTGGGTGTGTCTTTTGAACGTCATTTAAAGGTCATTTACACGTCAGGTTAGAGACGTCAATGGTCATTAAAAATTACCTGTTTTTGACGTTTAAAAAACGTGACCTTGCTACCTGGGTACTGAACTGAAAGTTGCATATTTAATGTATTTGTAAAAAATGGGACCATATTCGACAGCGATGACGAAGTCGCTGTAATTCTTTATAAATTTTGTAAATACTAAATTTAACTATTATAAATGTATTTTTTATTACAACTTTCTATTTTTTTAAATTTTAAATTACACAACCGCCCCGCCCGTTTTGCCACATATAAGTACCCTATTTTTCCCCGTATGCGGGGCAAAATGGGGCAGTCAACTTTTTACAAAAATAAAAGTGTAATGGAGTTCTAAATAAAGATAACATATCTAACCAACTTAATTCCAAATAATGTACGCAATGATAATCACTAATTAGGAGAAATAAGCCTGTAAAATTAAGTACCTCATCTTGTCCCCCTTTCCCCAACCATTTCTTGCAAGCTCGTGATTTTTCGATAAAGAAATTATTGAGTTTGAACACCCTGTATAAGAGCCTTATATTACAACAACCATAACTTATATTATTATCCTAGCTGAAATCATAAAGGGAATTCGTGAAACGTAATAAAAATTAACAATAAATAATCTTACTAATTAAAAACAAATTGTGCTTTTCTGTATTTTAAACTTTTTTTGGATTTTTCACTTACTGTTAATCTACCTACTGGAAGAACAAAATTTTGGCAAACCATGCTAAATTATAAAATCAGTTTTTTTTAAGCAAAAATATAACAAAGAAAAAGGTTATCAAATAAGTATTTTTTTTATAAATAATTTGAAGTATTTAACAATTATTAAAATATGTAAGAAAAATATCTATTTTGTACAGAAACTAAATAAAAATGAGAATTCATGAAAGCTTAACATGAAGACATCTCAAAATAATACTTTAAGTTTACAAAGTTGTATTTTTGAGTTAAATATAGTATATATTTACAATATCCCAAAGAAAATATTTTAATGTGGAAATCTTTCTGACCTAAGTTTTGACCTAGATATTTTGCAAAATGCTTAGGTAGTATCATTCTCTAATGATAAAACAAAATTTAAAAACAAAAACAAATATTCTTTAAATTAAAGTGGTGAATTTTGATAAAAAAAATTGATTTTTATATTACAAGTAATTTACTAAATTTGTTGTCTAGATAACTATAAAATTTAGATATCTACCTAATAGGACTAACCTACCTTAATCTTTTCTCTTCCCTTTGTGCTTGTTCAGCTCTTTCTTCAATAAAATTTTGTTCTTCATTTGCTGCTTGCCTTGGGTTGGGCATTGAACCTTGACCTTTTTCTTCTGCACTTTTGCCATTAGTTTCTTCTTAGAGGGGCTTTTAACTTTGGGTTTTGCCTTTGTCTTGCTTTTTGCATTTTTAGCTTTGGCCTGTTTCAATTTTTGCTGCTTTTGAAATATTTTCTGAAGTTTTAAATTAGATTTTGGGGACTTTATTTGCCTCTTAATTTTTGTTTGCAGTTTCTTTTGAGCCTGTTTGGGAAGTTTGGAACTCTTTTCACTGTAAACTGTCACTTTCTTTATACTCTTCACTGCAAATTTTTTAATAGTTTTTGATTTTTGTTCAGGTAGCTTGGATCTTTTTGTTGTACTTGGTTTGGTCTTTTGTTCAGGTAGCTTGGATCTTTTTGTTGTACTTGGTTTGGTCTTCTTGGATGGATTTAGTGAAATCTTTGTCTTTTCATTTTTAGTTTTCAATGAAGCTTTGGTGCCATTCTGTTTTTGTGTCTTTGTTTTAGGTCCAGATATCTTTTGTACTTTTCTATTCTTGCTTTTTAATGTTACTTTGGGCTTGAGCTTAGCAGTAATTTTTTTATTAAGATTTGAACTTTTTTTAGCAGTCATTTTCCTATTCTGAACCAATACTTTACTTAATTTTACAGGAGTTTTAACCTTCTTACTACCAGTCAACACTTTTCTAGTAGTAAGCTTTTGAGCTTTAGTTTTGTTTTGAACCAAAACTTTCTTTGATTTTAAAGCAATCTTTATTTTTGCTTTAACAATAACTTTTTTATTGACAGCTTTTGTAGCTCTCTTTTTTACAGGACTGGTTTGTTGAAAAAGTTTTTTTGCATCTGCTTTGAGTTTTGCAATATTAGACTGACTTTTAACTGGAGTTGGAACTTTTACTACCAAAACTTTTCTTAAATTATGAACTGTAGCTTTGTTTTCAGACTTGACTAATTTTTTAAATGAGCTTTGAGCTTCAAGCAATAAATTGTTTATTTTTTCTTCCAACATTTCCTCTTTAATTACTTTATTTAATGGATTGGGAACTAATTTTTTAACATTATTTTCTTTGTTGAATTCATCCATGTTTTCTAGCTTGATTTCTAAAATAGGATTTTGTTTTTCAGATTTTACATTAAAGATTTGTGGTAAAACTAGTTGATGCATTCTAGATGTTTTCCAATTTTTTTTGAGTTCTTCTAGGTTGTCTCTCCGCAGCACAATTTTTAGAGGTTTACAAACTTCTAATTGAAATTTAGTAGGATATTGATACTGGCAAAACTGTCTTTTTGGAAATTTGTAGATATGACATGAGGCACCATAACGATTATTTCTTTTTGATTCATGATAAGAAACTTCATGTTTGACTGCCACATATTGAAAAGGCTTGTTGATGTACCATTCCAATTTTTCATACTTGCGAGTTTGTAAAGATTCAGGAAAGCAGTGTGAATCTCGTTTAATTAACATTCTTCCAATATCAGAAGAAAACGGAATATTATGAGAATTTGTTATCTTGATGACATTACCATTGTTAGTAGTAATTTTGTTTTTCTTATATTTAGAATCTTCTTTCTCCACAGAATTAGATAAACCAAATAAATCACCCAAAAAGCTAGTCTGATTTTGAGGTTCTTTAACAACTTCAGTTTGAATTACATCAGTTAACGGAATAACAGTTTGTCTGGTAAAATGAACTCTTACAGTGTCTTCATCATTCGACAGATCAATATAAGCTGTAGGAGGAGCAGTAACAGTTATTTTTTTACAACTAGATGTGGAATTTGGAGGCGAAGAATTTTTTAATTGGAAGCCTTTTCTCTTCCTGGGTGTTAAAAAGTTTTCATCACTTTTAGAAAGAGATCTAACTCGTACACTTCTACGAACAACTTCAACATTTTGATTAAGAACAGATATGTCTTTGTCAATATATAACTCCTTAACAAAGTTATCACAGGAATTTCTAAAAAACTCAGCACATTTCTCAACCAGTACTTTAAGCCGACTTCTGAGAAGAATATTTCCATTGTTTATAAAATCGGAGCTGAGAATTTTATCCGACGGCCACCAAGCAGGTTTGCTAATTTGCTTGGAATTAATGCCATGATACATGCTGATAAAGGAATCAGTTTTGGCGCCATCCTTGATACTATGCTTAATTAATTTCAAAACAAATTTCTCCAAATACCTTTTACTCATTCGATTGATCTTATCTTCGGGAAATTGTCCCTGTAAGACTTGTCTAAAGGGTTCACTTACGATTTCTTCGCCTGTGGAACCCATCTTTTGTCACGCAAAAGCAGCAGAGTTCGGGGTCATTCGTCTTTCACTTCTTTTCGAAGAACGCAAAGCAAAACGGAACAGTTGCCAAATGTCAAAACCATCAACCTGAGCAAAATAGAAGTGAAGTTAGCAAATAGGTCTACGAATTAATTTTTACGATCGTCATCTACAGACCGGAAACATTACTTTTACATTTTCTCTACTTCCTTTGTTAAAACTCCTCAAACAACGTTAAAATTAATCGGTTTTATACATACATATACATACGGTGTCCCAAATTCGATGTCTTTGGGGGCTTCAGGCATTTCAAGGGGAGATAACAGACATATCTCTGGGAGATAAGAGCCTGTCCTCAAATTACGTAACGCAGAAATTTCTTGCTCCTCCCTCCACAATGTAATTCCCCTACAAAATAACGTAATGTATTGTTTTATACATACAGGGTGTCCCAACTAAAAGGTAACTGAGGTGTTTTTGGGTATTTTTCGTGCTAATTTCGAGGGGTATACACTTTTATTTTGAATAGGGAAAGTGGATCTTTACAACCGTGTAAATATTTCGAAAATCCATCAATTATTTTTTGAGTTATTTGCTTTCAAATTTTCAAATTTAACATGGAATGCTAAAATAAAAATAAAATCCTAAAAATTTAAAATTTCGATTAAATTTTTATTTTATCAGTCCATGTTAAATTTGAAAGTTTGAAGGCAATCTTCTCAAAAACTAATTGATAGATTTTTAATATCTTTAGACGGTTGTAAAGACAATCAAAAGGATTTTAAAACAAGGCATCACTAAACCCACTTTCCCTATTCAAACTATATGGGTAAAGTATACCCCTTCGAAGAGGGTGCGTGCTACAAAAATTTCAAGATAGCCAAAAAGTGTCCCCTTGTCAAACAAAATCTACGACGTGTCCAAGCGTTTCTCCAAATTCGCACGAAAATTACCCAAAAACACCTCTGTTACTTTTTAGTTGGGACACCCTGTATATTTTTTTAAGACAAAATAATTTTTTTATAGTTTATTAAATTAATGTTGATAATTGTTTTTACCCATAGAAGGCACATTAGCAGGGGGTCAAAAAATTTGCATTTTTTAAAAATTGTTCTCTATTTTTAATTTTAGGGATCTTTTTTTAAATCGCATTTTTGCCCTAAAACATACTAGGAAAAATTTAAATATCTTCAATTCTGCCAGTGCATGAATTCTTGAACGCGTCAGAAGGAGTACTTCCTCCAAGTCGGGTGAAAGTCAAACCGATGCCGTGCGATTTCTATTTGTCCTGCGTTAAGAAAAGAAAATTATTGCATTTGAGATATGTTATATATTCCGTATGATAGAAAAAATACAATCCCTCCAATTAATTTGAGGGGGCTGTGGCACAATGTAAAAAATAGCGTTTTAACTCTTAAAAAATCGTACGACCTTTTGTGATGCTCATGTCACAAAAGACAAACTTCAAGAGAAAAGTCTCACTTTTAGCCATATACGTATGAATATTACGTATATGCTTTTAACCCCAATGTATTTTGAATATAAAATATATTTTTATAAATGCATTTATAAAATGGAAATAGTTTTCTCCCATTTATTTAATTATATGTTATTTGAATAATTATTTTTTAAGTCTAATTAAAACATTCCCTGTTGTATCGTTTTTTTATTAAAAACCATTTTTGTTAGATTTTCTTTCTATTACAAGAAAACAAATGGATCCATAACGGATCTGATACCCTCCTAGCTAGCCTATTAGCACTTTTCAAGTAAAGCCATGATAGATCAGCCTTGAAAACAGTTTTTTGTAAATATCTTAGAAACTAAAGCTCTTACAAAGTTTTTGGTTATAACGCAAATTATTGACCAAAATGTTAGCTACTATATTCCGAAAACCGCATATTCATGCCAAATGAGCAGTTTTAAAAAATTTTAATTGTCCAAAAACTGTCATTAGCATTAATGGATTTTGACCAAAATCTAATCAGCTCGTTAGAGTGTCGAACACTATTTTAGCAGAAAATTTTATGAAAATCGATTCAGCGGTTTAGGAGCTACGATATTGTTAAAATAGGTCAAAATACACCCAAAAAACACATTATCGGCGTTACCTCAAAAAAAAATAATACCGTCTCTAGCCTAGAGTCCCTATATGTTGACATATTTGGATTCGAAATATGTCAACCTACAGGGACTCTACTCTAGCCATTGCTGCGCGGGCTAGGGAGTTAAATTATTAAAAATCCATCTTAATTTGTGAGCGCGCTCACGGAATTTTCCGGCCTGTTTTGATCCATTGAGAATTGATCGGTACTGACTAACTTCAGGGTTTCATTTTAACGTCAACTTAAACTGTCAATTATCTGTCACTGTCAGCTGCTTTCTGTCGAAATCGCGTTTCTTTCCACAACAAAAAGAAATTCAAGCAAAGGACTTTGGCGCTTTTCTGAACCCCATAACAGTCTTTACCATTTTGTATTAAACTTCAACGAAAATCGTAATTTAAGGTAAAGAAATAAAGTAACAAAGTGTTGAAAAACTGTGATTTTTATGTGTTATTTTTGAGTTTTATTTAGATGTACTTTTTAAAAATTTTATTTTAGAACATGAGCACAACGGCAGCCACTTTGCTATTCGCCTGCTCGAAATGTTTTACTAGGCACCCTTTTGAAGAACTGTCTGCTGGCCAGCAACTGTGCAAGGTAAGCCAGTTTTATTAATTTAATAATGTGATAAAAATATGAAGCAAAAAGGTCAATTATAATCTAACCAGAAATTTATAGGTAGGTACCTAACCTTTAGGAAGGCCAAAACCTTTCAATGGGGTTTAAATATTACTTCCTATGTAGGTATAAATACTAGATTTTTAAATAACATAGATTTGAAATGTTGGTCAAGGAAAATACTTTCTCTAGAAGGTTATTGCAAAAGTTTTAGAAAATACATCATTGTTTGGATTTCACTTGTGTAAATATTAGTATTATTTGCTGTTATAAAACCTCCTAAGTGATATTTTTGAACATATATTTATGATATTATACATAACTGTATACTATATGCGATTTGGGTTGCATGTTAAGAGAACAAATCAAACATTCATCCTATGTGATAAATAGAACCAAATATCACATTCAGATTTTTGTTATGAAAACAAAATCTGGCATGTATTTTTTTTTAGGAAGGTCTGGACATTAGAGGGTTAAAGGTTGTAGTGTTCCAATGCATACTTTACTTTTTACTTATGCCATATTCCATTGGGGAAATGAGTACAGCACTAGTGCACAACTGGCTCGGTGTTTGCATTCCATTAACATGCACTTTTTCAGTTTTCGTATTCCATTGAGGAACTTATGAATTCAGTTTTGCACTGAGTGCGGATTTTTTGAGACCTGCTCTGGGGGCGCGTGCCACACCAAAAACTTTTTCCCGCCATTAATTTTAAACACTTATTATTGTCTTGGGACATAAAAATAAGTGAAAATAAAGTTGTTAGCGATTTTTTATTATTTTCTTCGCTGCTAAGTAGTAGCAGCGATGAAGAAGAACAGTTCTGTGCAATAAAAACAATGAGAACGGAAACCCCAAAAATAAAAAACTTTATTGAAAATGTGGTTTACCGATTTAACAACAAACAGGTAAGTAGATTTGTATGGATTTGGTTGACTGGGGCCCTGGGGCTAATTTTCCGACAGTTGGGGTTTTCTGGCAGCTATGATTATAAGTAAAAATAAATGTATTTTTTAGTTCAAGGAACACTTTCAGCTCGAGATGAGCACTGCAGAATTTCTCATAAATAAATTCAAGTAGCCTCAATTTTGTCCAAAAAAAGAACAAGGGGGACGAAACCCCATTAGCGCTGAGGCACATGTCTTGCCATTTTTATGATATGTTAAAACACCCTTATGTTTAGCTGTTAGGTTAGGTTATGTTCTTGTTGAATGGAAATTTGTTCAAAAATATTTTCTTCAAAAACTTTTTTGAACAATTTTCCTTATGAAAAAAAATGACTTTCAAAGAAAATGTTTTTGAACAAAAAAAATTTAATAAAATGTTTTCAAACAATTTTTTGTTTGAAGGAAATGTTTTTAAATAATTTTCCTTTTCAAGAAAATGTTATTGAAGTATTAATATTACTTTCGAACAAATGGATTTTGAACAACATGTTTTTGACCAAATTCCGCAAGGCAGAAGAGTTAGGTTTAGTTGAAAGAAACTTGTGAAATATTATATATGTATACAAGGTGTTTTGAATACTTATGTTCAAATTTTGGGAGCATAAAGTACACTTCTGGTTAGGGTTTTTTGAAAAACAAGCGCGAAATATAGATAACTACTCTATCTGTTGGTATACGAGCACAAGCCTGGATTCAACAAGGAGGTGGGCATTTTTAAAATATTCTTATTAACTTTTTTTAAATAAAATCATTATTTATTTATTTGACGAATTTTATTTATCTGAAGATAATATTTATCGGCGTGTAACTTTGAAACAAATAAAAATGGATATCGTCGTTGGCCTGATAAAATACAGGTTGTGTGACATTTTTTTCAAAAATGAGATTTTTGCATAATCAATTTGCCCTATTCATAATGGATATACTATAAAAAATTATTTGCAAGAAAATGTTATATTAACGTTGCTTAAAGCAAGAATAAAAAAGAAGTTCTACAGCTCATAATGGCATACCAGACTAAGGTCACTATATCATGATGTTAGGAACTTCGTGATATAGTGACCTTATACCACACGAGTGCAATTTTTCATTTTCCGCGTGTTCCATCGAAACTGCACTCGGTGCAAATTTTTGACAGCACCGTTTCAGTGTCAGTGCACCACCAGTGCTGCACTCATTTTCCCAATGGAATACGGCATTACTTTTCTTTCTTGTATCCAAAGAATTATAATTCTTATTACAAGGATTTCTATGTATCTAGTAATATGACCTCGAATATGACCTAATTAAATATTATTATCACACTTTATTAGCAAAATATATTGATCTTTACAATGTCATTATAAATACAAATAGGTAGATAAGTATTTACATCAAAAAAAAAAAAAATTACAAAGTTTTCACATAATGAGCACACTTTGTTTTAAAATTTTTCAATGAAGTGCATTCTTTCATGTCTCTAGGGATGCTATTAAACAATCTTAAACCTACACTGAATACCGTTTCACTTTGAAAATCAGCAATATAGAAATCGTTGACTGATCTTGACCTAGTGTTATGAGTATGAATATCTCGAACATAAACTATCTCACCAGTTAAATATGTGGGCAACATATTATTTTTGAGTTTGAAAACAAAGACTAACATGTTGTATGAGGCTCGTTGTTGAACATTCATAAGGTTTAATCTGTCAAGCATATTTCTAATAGGAGTTCGCTTATTACATAATAAAATTGCCCTCATGCAACGGTTCTGCAGTTTTTGTAACATGTTTTTCTGACCTGCATTTAAAAAATGAAACAATGTTTCACAATAATCAAAATGTGGTGCAATAATTGATTTGTAAATTGTAAGTTTAGTGAATAATGAAACTTTATTAATTAGCCTATACATGAAACCTGCTTTCTTTGCGATTTTCTTTTTTATGTACTCGCAGTGTAGAGAAAGGTTGAGCTCAGGATCTAACATTACGCCTAGATATTTAAAGGATTTAACCTCTTCTATTTGAGAATTTTCAATAACAATGTTGAGTTTGTTTTTATTCTTAAGTTGATTTAAATTATGCTTTGAGGATAAAATCATAAATTTTGTTTTGTTTATATTTAGTTTAAGTCCATTTTCTATCAACCACACATGCAAGTTATTAAGATCTTCATTTAAATTTTTTTCAATGTTTTGAAATTCGTTGATATCGCAAATGAAATACAGTATTGTATCATCTGCAAATAGTTTGATTTTGCAATACTTTATGTGTTTAACTATGTCGTTAATAAAAATAAGAAATAAAATGGGCCCCAGTACTGATCCCTGAGGAACACCATGATCAGTTTCTATTTTTCCTGATACTGAGTTTTTAAATTTAACCTTTTGAAATCTTTTTTTCAAATAGCTTTTAAACCATTTCAATACATTACCTGTAATGCCATATTTTTTCATCTTTTGTAATAGTAAATCAATGTTAACAGTTTCAAAGGCTCTGCTAAGATCTAAGAAAACTACCCCAATTACTTTTTTATTATTTATCTGAGATCTCCAAGAGGATGTTAAAAACTGCAAAGCTGTTTCACATGAATGAGCCTGCCTATAGCCTGATTGTTCACTAATTAAAATAATATTTTGATTGATATAATGCATCAACTGATCTTTTACCAGTAATTCCAGAGCTTTTTCATAAACAGGTAACGTATTAATGGGCCTATGTTCTGTACAAAGAATAGTTTTTGGTACTTTTTCTATTGGAATTACGGTTGAGCACTTCCACGCATCCGGAACGACACCCCGTGACAAGGACATATTTATCAGTTCTAAAAAGTAATCACCAACTATTTCAATGGCTAATTTAAATGACTTCAAATCAATGCCGTCCTCATCACTGGATCCCTTTCCCATGCCTGCAATTTTTTGTTTTAATTCGTGAATATCAATAATTCTAAAACTATCAAACGAACCATCTAACTGATTAATTTTATTTATTTTTTTTTGTTATTACTTTAAAAAACATAAAAACAAATTTAGTATAGAAGAAATGTGGAGAAAAAATACAATAAAAAATTAAATAAATTGACTAGGCTAGGTAAGGGTAGAGACCCTGTATGTATGACATATTTTAAAGATATAGAGACGCGACTAACTCTTCAAAGTCAAATTTATTTAAGTCAAAATCAAAGCATGAAAATATTGATCCTCTATACTCTAGCAATGTCATTGTTAACTCATAAGCATTAGAAAGTAAAAATAAACATTTTATAACAAAACCTATACAGGGTGTGACCAACAAACATGTTTATTTATATGTTGCATCAAGGCCAACACAAAAATAGAGGCCATGACCCTGAAAAAATCAGCTGTTCTCCAGGGACTGAATTTTACATTGGGTCTTATGGGAGGTCAGACATTTTTTTATGATATTTTCAAAATGGCACTACAGATTTCCGCAAAACTTCAGTGAAATATTCTCAGACAGCATCCCGATATTCCACCAAAGTTTTGTAAGGAAGCAACATGATTAAAAGGTTAAAATCTTCAAGAATTAGCATTCCTTATTTTGAATTCAAATTACCTGCCATGTACTACATGCCAACTGTTATATTTGACATGTATTTGACTTTATAATATGTGCTTGTCACATTTGCTTCTGCTTTAAACTTAATTTTTGTGTGAGCTAATGAAGCGACTCGAAAAATTAAGGATTACTATAAATTAAAAAAAAATTGTTCTGAAAGAATATAGTAAAAACAATCTCAAAACCGGCTTTATTTAAAAAAAAAATCAAATATAAACCGTCATTCTAACTTCAATATTTTAAAGACATTCAGCTGTGTCGTAATTGATAGCCCTGGTTGCATGATGATTGATGTCACTCACCAATGATAATTTAAATTATTTTAGTGAAACGCCAATGAACTTGGCAAGAAAATAACATAAACAAAAAATGTTAATTCCAGTGACTTTGATGGGTTTGTCACGTCTCTTTAGTAAAAATATGTCATACATACAGGGTCTCTAGGTAAGGGTAACTACTTAATGAAAGCATTTGGGATAGGGATCCAATGAATACTTAACAGAGGCTTTTTCCGATATTTCTTGATGGAATTTGGAAAAACCTTGTCAATTTTCTTTGCAACAAGGATACTGTTTGTAGCTATTTTTGTAGCTCTTTAGGGCATAAACATTACCCCTATATTTTGAATAGGTAAGAGACTGGGTTAAGTGATACCTTATTTTAAAGGTCTCTTAAATGTCTTTCTAACTCTGTAAAATTTATTTCAAGTTATAACTTGACCTATATTCCCCAAAAAAGCCAAAAATAAAATATTTGAGTTTCTGGCAAAACACAAAACTTAAAAAAACAAAACGACAGATTCCAAACAAAAACTAAAGGAAGCTAAAATGTCAGTTTTGTGTATTTTGAACCGAACCGATCCTTTTTTAACCATCATTTCTTCATCCTGAAATTTGATGAGGATCTTACTAAACATAAAGGAAAGAAATCATTGACTTCTATACCCTACGGGTAGACCCGGCATGGGCCAAAATTGCCATTATATCAAGCTTTTATCGCAATTGACCAAATACAAGTAAGAATTTAATGAGCAAAATAGGGATGAAAATAGAATTTCGGTTTGGTGAGTCCGGAAACATGCAACATCGCAAAAATATTCTATTTGCTTGTCTTGGATAAAAAAGGGCAGTGGCGGCGCAAAATAAAAATTTTGAATTCCACTAGAATTTTTTTATCAACAATTTTCTGTTTGAATAATAAATAATTCATGAATACTTACTTGTGTGTGTTTACAAAATTCTCTTCAGTAAAAAAAAAGAGTAAAAAGAATTTCTAAGCATGCTAAGTGCAGTGGATGTATTAAAATTATTGTTTTCATCTTAGAACTTTACAAATGTTGTACCTTCCAGGTAAAATATTTTCTTTCTTTGAACAAGGGTCTTCTTCAACTCTTCTTTTCTTGGGTGGACTACAAGTTATGCTCGAGTCAGATGAAATTTCGGAACTAAAAATTTCAATTCGAAATGGAACAACCGGGCGCCGGGCCAACTCGGCGCCGCCAACAGGGCGCCACGCCGAGCCTAATGGGCGCCGGGCCAACTCAGCGCCGGACTATTTTTTTTTCGATAAAATGTGTGTGTAAAAACAAAATAAATATGTTATTTATACAAAACTTTCAACATCTATTAAGTCGAGTGTTGAAATTTGGTAGATGTAGTGTTCTGCGACTTGAAACACCGCCAAGTTCCATATTCGATACATATCGATGCATAAATAAGAAAGTCCGCCATTTTGGATCCGCCACTTTAATTTTTTTAAGGTTGTTTTTCATCTGCACATTTTATCAAGAAAAAATATTTTAGTCCGGCGCCCAGTTGGCTCGGCGTCAAGTTGGCCCGGCGCCCAGTTGGCCTGCCGCCCAGTTGGTGGCGCCGAGTTGGCGGCGCCCAGTTGTCCTAGACTGCAACACATTTCAGGGGTCTGGTACGTTTTACCACCTTTCTTAAAACTACGAAGTTTTTTGAAAAATGATAATTTTAGACCATTTTATAGTGATTTCTAAAAAAAAATTGCGGACTATCGTTGATTTTGTTAAAAAAATTGAAATTGAAACATTCTTAAAACCCCATTAAAACCCATACAAATTGCTACAAAAGAAGCATTTTCTCATTTCAAACTGAAACAAAACGGTCCCTGACGTCTATCAGCTGTCAACAAAAACTTGAAATAACTAAGGTCACTGATCCAAATCGGGTCAGTTTTTTTGGTCCTTTTATGAAAATGCACAATTTTTAAAAAAGCATGAAATTCAAAACAAAATCAAGAAAATTATGATTCCTACATTTTTACAAATAAAAATTAGTTTAATTGAACATTATATCAATTTTTATTCCTTAAAACACTAAAAATTAATAATTATTTACTTTTTTAAAATTTATCGAAGGTCTAACTGAACAAAAGCAAACTGAACCCATCCGTATCGAAATGAACCAAATCAAACCGAATCTAACGGTTCGGTTTGGTTCGGTTCGATTTGCTTAAACTGAACCGAACCTAACCGAATATAGCTAAACCTAACCTAAACAATCCTAGCGGAACCTAACCGAACATACTCAAACTGAACCAACCTAACCCAACCTAACCCAACCTAACATAACCTAACCCAACCTAACCCAACCTAACCCAACCTAACCCAACCTAACCCAACCTAACCCAACCTAACCCAACCTAACCCAACCTAACCCAACCTAACCCAACCTAACCCAACCTAACCCAACCTAACCCAACCTAACCCAACCTAACCCAACCTAACCCAACCTAACCCAACCTAACCCAACCTAACCCAACCTAACCCAACCTAACCCAACCTAACCCAACCTAACCCAACCTAACCCAACCTAACCCAACCTAACCCAACCTAACCCAACCTAACCCAACCTAACCCAACCTAACCCAACCTAACCCAACCTAACCCAACCTAACCCAACCTAACCCAACCTAACCCAACCTAACCCAACCTACCCAACCTAACCCAACCTAACCCAACCTAATCCAACCTAACCCAACCTAACCCAACCTAACCCAACCTAACCCAACCTAACCCAACCTAACCCAACCTAACCCAACCTAACCTAACCCAACCTAACCTAACCTAACCCAACCCAACCTAACCCAACCCAGCCCAACCTAACCCAACCTAACCCAACCTAACCCAACCTAACCAAACCTAACCTACCTATTGTTAATAAATATAGTAAAAGTTGTTAGGTTTATGTCCAGGGGGTAACCATTGTCCATAATCGTCGGAAATCGAGTTAGGATTAGTGTATGCGACCATAAACATTGAGTGGCGAGTGAGTATTTGGTCTTCAATTTTTTTAGGGAAATTTTTCAAAATCTTTTTTTGCGCACTCTGGGCACCCTAATAAACCGTAATCTGGTCACCCTAATCCATCGCAATCAAAGAAAATGGGTAATCGAAGTGTCACAAATTTTTTGTTGGTTTCTATTCTTCTTTTATAATATGTAGGACAAAATTATTAATTAAACTAAGTGACCTTATTAAGTAAGACAGCATGATAGTCAAATGACATTAGAAGGACATAAACATATGATACCGGCCTGTAGACCGGTCGCGGTGGTCATATAATAATAAATATATACTTTCGCGATGAAAGAGCAAAATTTAACTTAAAATTACTGTAAAGTCCGCAAAAAACATTAAATTTATCGAAATGTATAAAAACATAGATCATTGTGTGTAACAATTCATCAAGATGTATGAAACTCGACCGTGACATGTCAAAAGTTTGGTTCGAAAAAACAAAAACAACTGGATAAAAATCGGTATGTAAGAATTTAAAAAGAAATCATTTTTAAGAAAATCAAATACTTTTTGTTAATTTTCATGCAATGCAAAAAAAAGTGCGGGGAAGTGACACTTTCTGAATCAAAATGTGTGAGGGTAAAATCGCACGGTCGCAGAAAAAACTATCTATCGTGACGCTACTGAACTTTCTCGTGTTTTAGGAAAAACTATCTGTCAAGACGACTTACCCATGAAATGTTGTTTTTTTATGGATTTTTTTTCTTCTTTTGCACAAAAAACAAATTTGGACCATGTTTAAACTCAAATAGTTACTTCTAAACTTGTTTTTAAACGTTTTAAGATTTCTTTTTGTAATATTCCCGCACAAAATTCAAAAAAAATCATTTCCGTACTTAGACAACATTGTCTATCAGTTTTCCCTGTATACACGGACTAACAGGTAGAATCACTCAAAATACGTCAGGTGGATTAAAGGTAGCCAGCTGCTTTTCTGTCGCACTTATGCCGTCAGTGTGAAAGAGATAAAAGTACCCTTATATTATCTAGGGTATTATTAGCATGCAAAATCACCCTATCTTTGTCCGTTTCACATGTTCAATAATGTCTATCTCTGTTTTTATTGTAAAAGAAATACCCGACCATAGGAACCAAATTGGATAGGGTCAATAAAAAATGCCTTGTCTTTCCGTCTCTAAACGCCCTTTTAGGGCGTTATACAACTCAATGAAAGAAATATATTTAAATACAAATTTAAAATACTTATTTGAGAAAAATTGAGTTTTTTTCATAAAAAATAATTTAAGTGATACTTCAATAAAAATTAATTTTAAAGACCTTTCAAATAAGGCCTATATCACTACTCTAGGATATGTGATTCTCGAGATATTGGCAGTTTTTCTGATTTTCAGAATTTAAACAAAAAAAGTAGTTTTCAGAAAAATTTTAAGTTTTGCTTTTCTTATTCCCTTTATGGTTGGTGAAATGGTTGCCAAACCTTTATTTTTTTCAGTTGATGTCATATAAAATGACCCTATTTTCTAATGACTTCACTTATGACGAATTCTTTTTGGAAAAACTGGTGCGCCACTAGTGCCATTTTTCGTATTCTTTTGGGAAAACTAATACAATTTCTTTTATTCTTTTGAGTAACTGACAAGTCCAGTGTTATATTTTAATAGGAAATCAAACAGGTTATTGTCTTCCTCCACTAATTTTTTTAATGTCTACGACTGAACCGTTTCAGTATCTAGGCATAGTTTTTTAACCAGTTTTTCAAAATGTTGTGCTAATGTCCCCTGAAGATGTAAGTTTCTGCTTATGAAACATGTCGGGACTATTTGTTTTAAAGAAAAATTAGTGGAGGAAGGCAATAACCTGTTTGATTTCCTATTCAACGACTCCACCATAATGGACTATTTCCTAAAATTATATTTTAATATTGAAACTGAACTGGGGCAATTTTTTGACAGTATCAAAGCAGTATCAGTGGACCATTAGTTGCGCACTAATTTTCTCAAAAGAATTCGCTATAAGGAAAGCGCGAGCGACAAAATCAAAATGGCGAGTAATAAAATCGCGAGTGACAAAACGCGATGTAACAAAAGCGCGATGTAACAAAACCGCAAGTAACTTAAGCTTTTGTCACTCGCGCTTTCATTACAGAGCTAACAAATATAGTTCTTAATCTAACTTTGAAAACCTCATTTTGCTAGCTGCTGCGTTTCTTAAATTATGATTTTTTAAATGGTATAAGAATGGTCAAACGGTGTAAGAACCAAATAAATAAATAAATTAATTAACAGGCTGGCAGACACCATGACAAAATTTGGTTTTTTAAAAGTTTTTTTGTCGATCCCAGTAGCCTTAGACTTATTTGTAAACCAAAATATAGCCAGCAAGTAGGCCCCCCCTTTGTCCCTCCCCTAACGTCGGCCCTGGGTTAGATTCGAATTATTTATTTTTGTTTTTAAACAGGAATGTCGTGGATCTTTTCCTGTTGTCAAATGCACCTACTGCCGATCCGAGTTTCAACACACGTCGAAAAGTAGCACCAGCGCTATCTGCAAAAAATGCGAGCAAAACGTCAAGTCTTACGGCAAGCCTACGGCTTGCGAGTACTGCAACATCATTGCCGCATTTATCGGCAACAAGTGTCAACGGTGCACCAATTCGGAGATAAAGTACGGACCGCCTGTCAACTGCGAACAGTGCAAGCAGAAGTGTGCCTTTGATCGACAGGACGATGATAAAAAGGTAGGTCAAAAACGAGCCGTTAGTGAGAGACTATTCCTCCTCACAAATGGCAACAATGCATCATCGTGGCGAGCCAAATAAAAATTTGGCGCGAAAATTTAATGCGCAAAGCTAGTTTTGTTTTGTTTTCCACTGTCCACGAATTTTTTTGGTTCTTGTTTGTGTTGGAGGGAAATAAGAACAGGTTCTTAACAAAATTACTTTTTCCTTAAATCATAGCTCCCCTGCCCTCCTTTTGGGAGACCAAAATGGATGTTAACCTAACCTGGGTCAACTGATCACCAATTTATCCTAACCTGAGCGTGTCTGGGCAGAAGAGCTGTCACAAGTACCTGAAGTACAAGTACCAAAAGTATTTGATATACTACTTGTACTTAAACTGTTTGTACATCAAATACATTTGAAGACTTAAATTACTATCAAACAGAAAGAAACCTTAAAGAATAAGCAATCTAAACATAAACACATGGGTTTCACACACAGCATACAGGACAATAAAAGTTTCATGTTATTAAAATTAGCATTATTTACATCACAGTGAAAAAAGTTATGTATAGTTTTGTTTTACTTTTTATCCTTGTTTTGCTAATTTCTCTGATTATGTTTATTTGTTATTTTTTGCAACAGGTAGGTACATATTTTATTTTATGAACGAAAATCGATTAAAAGAAAAATAATAACATTTATGAAGTAGCTACACTTAAGAAAAAGGTATAGTAATTTTAAACCTTCAGAACTACAGAGCGCCCTCTAACAGCCATAGTGAAAATATATTCGAGTTTCGCATCCCAAAAAGGTTTACAAAATTCTCAACATGAAAGGATTTATTTTTTGGAATATTATTATATTGTTACGGGTTCACAATGACAAATTAAAACTCGCAATTGTTGAAAACGATACGTCAATTTATTTCGACAAATTATGTACAAAAACACGCACTTAAACTTAGTAATAACTTGCTAATAATTCACTACTATAATCGGTCTATTAACTTCGTGTTAATCTCACGACCACTACAGCATGTTATCTGTGACTGACTGCCTGGTGCGCAACCCCGGCCCTATATATAGGATCGTCCATCTCTCTCGAACTTTCCGGCAGCCCTCGACGTCCGGAAAGTTCCCGCACTACCGCGACTGCAAGCCACAGACAACGCAACTAAAACCTAGACTAAGAATACAACCTTAAGATAAATCGACCTAATACTACATGTTAGTCCACGGATAGAAAAAACGCTAAATGCAGTGGACTGTAAATATTTTAATTAATGATAGCGCGAACAAACATAAATATTGATATGAAATTACGAATTAATCTAGACGTCCATAGGAAAAATATTGTTGACACACAACGGTAATCAGACAAATGCACTCACCTCTTTTGCAGCCAAATTCTCCACTTCCAAGGGGCCCCTGATGGATCTAATGATGTCACCACGTAGCTGAAGGGTTGAAGTTTCTAGTTCTATGCTTCAGTACACAAAATTCGAGCACTTTCAGGTGTAGATATTTGAAATTGTTGGAGAACGAAATTAACACGCCTTTTTCTCTAGGCGATTGACAAGGATCTCACTGGTTGTTGGTGCGCATGTCCAAATACGCGGAATGCGCTTTGTCCTTCATACAGTTGTGTGTTTTTAAAAATATATATAAACAACCGCGAAATTTAGCGGGAGCTAACATAACTGCCCTCCAAAACACACAAATTTAGAATCTCAACCGGACAGATATAGATATAAGAAAAAGAATCGACCGATAAATATAAATGAATGAAAACAGATAAGTATCGTAAGTTTATTTAGATATAACGAAATCCCGAAAAAAGGCAAAACAAACAAACAAAAAATTCAAAAAAATAAAAAATAAAAAAACCTATTGTAATACCCGGTAAAAGGTAGAAAATTAAAATTACTTTATTTTTGGCAAGAGGCACAGTTTTACAACTGGCCGCTTATAAACACCGGTAACCGTTTTTACCGTCGCAACACGCACCTGACCGTCCCCGCCGGGATGCAGTTCGATGACCCGACCGACCGGCCATTTCAAAGGCGATTGAATGTGATCACTTGTTATGATAACCAAATCATTTAATTTGATATTTGGGGACAAATCAGTCCACTTGTGTCGCTGTTGTAGCGTATGCAAATACTCTATAGAATACCGTTTCCAAAAATCATTATGTAGTTTTTGGATTAGTTGCCATCTCGAGAGCCGATTTAGGGGAACCTCGGACAAATCTGACTCCGGAATTTCTGAATTAAGGGGTTCAAGTGTCAAAAAATGCCCAGGGGTAAGAGGTTGAAGATCGTGTGGGTCTGAAGAGGCAGGAGATAAAGGGCGACTATTCAGTACGGCTTCTATGCGACAGGTAAGGGTGGACATCTCCATGATAGACAACTTCTGGTCGCCGACGACTCGTACAAAGTGAGTTTTAAAACTTTTGACGCCAGCTTCTGCCAGGCCATTGAAATGTGGACTGAGAGGAGGTCCCAGATGCCAACGAATAGAAAGTCTGGTGGCAGCACTTCTTGCGTAATCCAGTAATTGGTTACGAAACCCTATAAAATTACTGCCTTGATCTGACCAGCATTGCGTCACGCTTCCGCGTCTGGAAATGAATCGATGGAATGCACCTACGAACCCTTCGGTGGACAGTTCCATGGTTAATTCCAAATGCACGCAATGTGTGGCCGTACAGACAAACACACAGACATACGATTTGAAAGCTTTACAACCACGGTAACGATGAGGAATCACAAAGAAAGGTCCACAAAAGTCGATAGCTACACTCGAAAAAGGTTTTAGTTGATTGATTCGATGAGCGGGAAGTGAACTCATTATGGGCGGTCTATAGGGTTTAGGGTTGATTCTAAAACATTGCAAGCACTTGGATATGGTTCTTTGAATTGCCCGTCTGGCAGATAATATCCAAAATTGCTGTAAAAGCAGATTATGTAATGTTTTAAACCCAGGATGAAGATATTGTCGATGAGCGGACTCGATAAGAAGAGTAGTTAAACGATGGTCACTCGAAAGTAAGACGGGGTGTTTTGCAGAATAAGACAAAAGGTCAGATTTTTGTAATCTGCCACCGACTCTAATGATATTATTCTCATCAAGAAAAGGTGAAAGTTTTCGCAAAGGTTTCGGTATTGGTTTATCCTTAGATAACGCGGAAAAAAGCTCAGAAAAACAAGAACCTTGCACGCGTTTGATAAGAAGGTGTAACGCACTTTGCATCTCACCGGTGGTAGGAAAAACAATATTCTCAAAAATAACTTTTTGGTCCGGCGGCTTAGTGGGTTTTTGATAGGAATGGTTTTGAAAAAGGTTAACTATTCGAAGGACGTAACAAATGATACGTTGAATTTTTGATATAGAGGAATATTTGATAAGAAGCTGATCTAAGAAGTTGACATCAATTATCGCATTGCAACAGACTTTTGGCTTTTCCTCCAGATTAATATCTCCGAAATCAATCGGCATTTTTGATTTATGAAAATCGGGCCATTCGTTTTCGGGAGACCACAAAAACGACGGTGCGTTCCACCACATGTCATGTGACATGAGCTGTGAAGGGGTGGCCCCTCGTGACGCAATATCGGCTGCATTCAAAGCAGAAGGAATGTAGCGCCACGAGTTTGAGGGAATGATTTCTTGGATTCTACTGACTCGATTTCCAACAAAGGTTTGCCAGCGATTAGGAGGGGATGAAAGCCAGTGCAATACGACTTGCGAATCGCAGAAAGTAACGATATTTGTAAAAGTTATTTTTCCTTCATAGCTAGATAAATCGAAGTCAATTAATTCGCTTAAAAGAAATGCGCCTAGGAGTTCTAGCCTAGCCAAAGTTTGTGACTTTATAGGCGCGACCCTAGATTTTGCAGATATGAGAGAAACAGATATATTGTTTTCCTCTTCTACACGAAAATATACGATGCCTGCGTAGCCTCGAATTGAAGCGTCACAGAAGCCGATGATTTGACAGGTATTGGTTTTTGACAGTTTGATTTGTCGGGGTAATTGAAAATTGGAAAGAAGCGGGAATTCAGAACGAAGTTTGTTCCAAGAGTCGATGATAGAAGAATCTGGTTCTTCGTCCCAGCCTATTTTCGATATCCAAGACTGTTGCAAAATAAATTTTGCTTGTAGCAACAAGGGACAAAGAAAACCTAAGGGATCGAAGATTGTCCCTATGATAGATAAAATAGAACGTTTGGTTGGGGGTTTGTCCTTCATTCGGCATTGATAAGAAAAAATGTAGTTTTTTGGATGCCATTGAAGTCCTAAAACTTTGATAAAGTGGGGTTCATCCTTGTCGAAAGAGAGAGGCATTTGACGATCGGACTCTGGCAATGTTGCCAATAACTCAGGACAATTGCTTGCCCATTTTTTAAGTTCAAATCCTCCCGACTTCAACAAATCATTGAGTTCTGTTTGAAGGGAGAGAGCTTCAGAAAGCGAAGGGCTAGGTCCCAAGATATCGTCGATATAGATTGACGTTTTTAGAACAGTACTAGCCATAGGAAAACGTTCCTTTTCTCTCTCTGCCAGCTCATTTAAGGTACGCATGGCTAGAAAAGGTGAGCATGTCATGCCAAAAGTGACAGTAGAAAGTTCCCACACTGAAAGTGGGTCCTGTGGAGAAAACCTCCACAATATTCTTTGATAAGGACGGTGATAAGGACTGATAAGGACTTGACGGAACATCTGTTTGATGTCAGCAATGTAGGCAATAGGATTAAGACGAAACGTAAGGAGTAAAGAAGCAATATCCTTTTGAAGTTTCGGTCCAGATAACAATGTGTCATTGAGACTAATATTTTTTGGGGTGACTGCCGAACAATCCCAGACTACCCTTAATTTTGTACTTAAGCTTTCCGGCTTTAGTACGCAATGATGTGCTAAAAAACACGACACGTCGACCTTTGGTTGACTAGATAAAACTAAACTCATATGATTAGAATCGATATAGTCTTGCATGAAACTTGAATAGGCAGTGTACAGATCAGGATTTTTGATTAATCTATTTTCTAGAAGTAAAAATCTACGATAAGCTTGCGGATAAGTATTTCCTAGGTCAGGGTTTATTTTGTCTTTAAACGGAAGATCTACCATGAATCTACCGCTCGGTTGCCGTACTACACTAGCAGTAAAAATTGATTCTGCCTGTTTTTCTTCCTTTGATTTTTTGGCAAATGTTCGATTTCCCAAAACCTAGGGAGAATGACCTCTAAAGGAGGTGAATGACTCGTTAAAAAACAACTGGTTCGTTCCGTAAGACTACCTACTTCGTCAACCTTTCCCATGACGGCCCAGCCAAAGATAGTTTCAAGGGCTGAAGGCTGCCCTACCTGTCCAAGAACCCTGCCCTCCTTGAATATCTGTGCGAATAGCTCGCAACCAATAACCAGGTCCACAGGTCTAGATTTGAAATAAGATGGGTCGGCAAGTTTAAGGTTTTGCAAGTGTTTCCACTGATTATCGTTCAAAGAGAATGTAGGCATATTGGAACATAGTTGTGGAACAACAATTGCTTCGAAATTAAGTAAAGGAGTGACTTGTCCTTGTGGCTTAATGTGACATTGAACGAGCCCTTTGGAAGTGAAAGAAGACATCTGATTTAATCCGAATATTTCAGTGGTGTAACTTCGCCTAGGAAGATTAAGACGCTGAATACACTTTTCACTGATGAATCCTGTCTGTGATCCAGAATCAAGCAGTGCCCTTACAGGTTGAAAATTTCCGCAACCGTCCATAACATCTATTATGGCGGTGCATAAAAGAAAGGTACCTGAAGGTCCTGAGGCATTTAATGACACATGAAGATTATTGACAGGTGGTGTGTGAATGACAGGACTAGTATCTTGGCTTCCAGACTCTTGATTAGTTTCTAAGATATGAGTTAAAGTGTGGTGCCTTTTACTATTGCAAGTCCTGCATGAATATTTTGATTTGCACGTATCTACATTATGCCAGGGATGAAAACACGCTAGACATAATTTTTTCTGTTTGACGAAAGATAGGCGATCGATAGGTGAGAGATCAAGAAATGTTTGACATTTCGAAAGCACGTGACCTTGATTACACCGGAAACATTTTATTCCCGTACTTGAATTAGCTGAGGTGCCAGCCAGTCCTATAAAAGGCGAATTGGATGATTTATAGGTAGGCTTTTGCCCAAACTGATTTCGCATAGAATTTGAATTTTGATAGGTAGGCTTTTGCCCAGACTGATTTTGCATAGAATTTGATTTTTGATAGATAGGCACCTTTTTGGGTGCTGTTGATTGAGGAAGTGATTCCAAAACTTTACATCTTTTTTCTAGAAATTGAAAAAGTGACTGAAAAGTGGGAATTTCGGTATTAGTATTGGCGTGACTCATTTCGAAATTTGAACGCGTTGGAATATCCAATTTTTCTAATAAAATGAAAAAAATAATAAAGTCCCAACTGTCAACGTCAAAGCTAAGTGATTTTAAAATTTCTAGGGATTCAGAAAAGGTGTCAATTAAATTACGCAATTCTTTAGCTGACTCGTTTTTTAAGGTGGAGTTCATAATTGAGCTTAAAGCATCATTTGCGAGATCTCGCTTGTTTTGATATCTATTGACTAATTTGTCATAAGCAATTTTATAATTTTGATCAGATAAGCTAATCCCTGATATCAATTTTAAAGGCTCATCCTCGAGATATGAAAATAAATATTGAAGTTTTCGGACGTTACTTAGACTTTGATTTTGATCTATAATGTTATTAAAAAGATCGAAAAAGCTTGGCCATAATTTTTTATCACCTCGGAATATGGGAATACCTAACTCTTTGAGTTTTGGAGATTCAGATTCGTTTTGTCGAACATATGATCCCGAAAAGGATGGGGCCTCAACCGGAAATATTTTAGAGTAAACCCCCTTACACGCATAAAAATATTTACGAGCTTCTGAAAGGATCGCATCCTGCGTTTTAAACTCCTCATCGTCCGAGTCGTCTAGCAACATAATGACGTCATTATGTGCCAGCATGCATTTATCGAAGGTTTCATCCAAATCGGCATACCTCACTTGAAACTCGTTTCTCGCTCTTTCATCCTTTTCCGCGGTCTGTGTCAACACATAACACTCGGTGATCGCAGATAAAAAACCCTTGCGTTTTTGTACGGCTTTTTTGACAGACATGATTTTACCTTTGAAATGACGAAATTGTCGGTAAATATACAATTAACGCTAAATTAATGCTTCTGAAATAGAAAAATGACGAATTGTCGAAAATATGCACTAATTTATCGCAATTGATGAAAATTGTTTTAAATATCGAAATGATATGGTACACACCTGAACTCTGCCCGTTTGTTTTGTTTTGTTTTGATCCCTTCGCTTTGTTTACTGAATCGAGCATGCGAAAGACACGTGCAGTCGTCGGTGCAGACGACTTTCTCTGGTTGCAAATACGATGCGATTCAAGGTCGCCTTGTTTGGCTGCAAATAATTATTAATACCGTCGTATGGATTTATTATTTAAAAATAATTCGGCTGGAAGGAACACTTTATGTTAGTCCACGGATAGAAAAAACGCTAAATGCAGTGGACTGTAAATATTTTAATTAATGATAGCGCGAACAAACATAAATATTGATATGAAATTACGAAATAATCTAGACGTCCATAGGAAAAATATTGTTGACACACAACGGTAATCAGACAAATGCACTCACCTCTTTTGCAGCCAAATTCTCCACTTCCAAGGGGCCCCTGATGGATCTAATGATGTCACCACGTAGCTGAAGGGTTAAAGTTTCTAGTTCTATGCTTCAGTACACAAAATTCGAGCACTTTCAGGTGTAGATATTTGAAATTGTTGGAGAACGAAATTAACACGCCTTTTTCTCTAGGCGATTGACAAGGATCTCACTGGTTGTTGGTGCGCATGTCCAAATACGCGGAATGCGCTTTGTCCTTCATACAGTTGTGTGTTTTTAAAAATATATATAAACAACCGCGAAATTTAGCGGGAGCTAACACTACACTAAACCTAAATAAATTCCAATTATAAAATTTAAATAACTTAAATTTGTAACACTATCCTCCTCTTCAGGTTTGATCGTCTCGATCAACATTTCCCAGGTAAGGTTTTAGTCTGTCTAGATGAACAACTTTCATCTTGGACTTCGGGCTTCTCTGGATTCGGTAGACTACATCATTAATTCTCTTAACTTTATAAGGCCCTTCCCATGGTGGTGTCAACTTAGGTGATCTTCCTTTCTTGCGTTGAGGATTGTATAGCCAGACTTGATCATTCTCTTTGAACCCTGAAGAGTTTGCTTTCAGGTCATATCTCGCTTTCATGCTGTCACTGGCTATTTCTATTCGCTCTCTAACCACTTCATGGATATCATGCAGCTTTTGCCTTAAACGTTCGACATAGTCATTAACCTCTAAGTGTGCTTCTTCAGGTGAACCAAACATGATATCACATGGTAAACGCAGTTCTCTACCAAACAGGATACTAGATGGAGTAGCTCCTGTCGTATTGTGAATGGCAGTTCTATAGGCCATCAAAAACAATGGAATATATTGGTCCCAATCTGTTTGGTGCTCATCAACAACTTTGCAAAGATGTTCCTCTATTGTTTTATTAAATCTTTCAACCATGCGATCTGACTGCGGATGCAAAGCAGTAGTCCGTGTTTTATGTATTCCTAAAAGGTCACAGAGATTCTGGAAGAGCTTTGATTCAAAGTTTCTTCCTTGATCTGAATGTAGTTCCAAAGGAATGCCAAATCGGCTGAAAACATCATTTACCAGAACTTCTGCAACTGTAGTGGCCTCTTGGTTAGGCAAAGCAAAAACTTCTGGCCATTTGCTAAAATAATCCATGACAACAAGGATGTATTTGTTGCCCTTTTTAGTTTCTGGAAATGGTCCGGCCACATCAATAGCAATGCGTTCGAATGGCAGACCTACGTTATATTGTTTCATTTGACCTCTTGACCTTGTTTTGGGACCTTGGCTGGCTGCACAAGTCGAACATCGGCGGCACCAGTTTTTCACATCTTGAAAGTAATTGACCCAATAAAATCGGTTTCGAATTTTGTCCATGGTTTTATTTATGCCTAGGTGCGCGCCTGATTTTCCACCATGGCATTCGGCCATTATATTGTCTACCATGCTCCTAGGAACCACTACTTGATTAATCACAGTAAGGCCATCGGCACTTTCCCAGGCACGTTTAAGGATGTTTTCTTCTACTATCAGTGAATCCCATTGTGCCCACAGTGATTTGAATATCACCCCTTGGTTTGCGATATCTTGCCATGATGGTCGTGGCTTGTTCTCTTCTTTCAATCGCAAGATAGGTCCTACATCTTTGTCGTTAAGTTGTGTGGTTCTAATCGAAGCCGACATCCATTCTTCATCTAGTTCTAACTTTATCTGGCGCACGTAGGTAATTCCTTCTTTCTGGTCAATTTTCCTGCAATGTTTACAATCCTCGGGGCAAGGTCTTCTGGACAATGCATTTGCATTATTATGCACCCTTCCTGCTCGGTGCTTAATTTGATAATGGTATTGTTGTAGCTTTTCTATCCATCTCGCGACTTGCCCCTCAGGTTGTTTCATTTTCATGAGCCACTGTAACGCAGCATGATCCGTTCTAATCAGAAACTCTTGTCCGTAGAGATATTTGTGAAAGTGATCTACGGATTTAACTATGGCTAGGAGCTCCTTTCTAGTAACACAATAATTTCTCTCTGGTTTGGATAGCTTCTTGCTGAAAAATTCGATGACCCGTTCTTCTCCATCTTGTACTTGGGAGAGTACTGCTCCTATGCCATCGTTGCTCGCATCAGTATCTAATATGAATTTTCCTTTTGGGATGGGATATGCAAGAATCGGACTAGAACATAATGCTGCTTTTAGTCTTCTAAATGCTTGGTCACATTCGGTATTCCATTTGTAAGAAGCTTTATCTTCTGTAAGTCTATGTAACGGAGACGCTATTTTGGCGAATCCTTCTACAAATCGTCTGTAGTATGTACACAGACCCAAAAAGCTTCTCAATTCATGTTTGTCACGAGGTTGAGGCCATTCTTTTATTGCTTGTAGCTTCTTTTCGTCGGTATGGATGCCTTCTCGGGAAACGACGTGACCCAGGAACTCAACTTTTTCTTGGAACAGAAAACATTTCTTTGAGTTGAATTTAAGATTTGCGTTCCTGATTCTTGAGAATACTTCTCGTAAATTATCTAGATGTTCTTGAAATGATTTCCCCATTACTATGACATCATCCAAATAGACTAGGCAGGTTTTCCAAGTAAGGCCTCGTAGAACGACTTCCATTAGTCTTTCAAATGTAGCAGGGGCATTGCACAGGCCAAATGGCATCACATTAAACTGATAAAGTCCACTTCCAGCAGAGAATGCAGTCTTCTCTTTATCTCTTTCAAAGATTCCTACTTGCCAATACCCACTTTTTAGGTCAAGAGTAGAAAACCAATATGATCCTGCCAACGTTGTTAATGTGTCGTCTATTCTTGGCAGTGGGTAACTATCTTTCTTGGTCACATCGTTAAGTTTCCTGTAGTCGACACAAAACCTAGTACTTCCATCCTTTTTAGTGACCAACACCACAGGAGATGACCAAGGACTTGATGACTCTTCAATAACACCGTCGCTGAGCATTTTATTAATGAGATTGTGAACTTCTTCTTGCTTGGCCATTGGTAGTCTTCTTGGGGGTTGTCTTATCGGTTGGGCATCGCCAGTGTTGATAGCATGTTGAATAAGGTTTGTGCGTCCCGAACTACTCCTAGTTTCGAAGATATTACTTACTCGCTTTACTATATTCTTCTGGAGTGAGATGTTGCCAAGTTGACTCAAATTGCTGAAGTACCTCCATTGGTAACTTGCTTGTATCCTCGGAAGTTGGCTCTTCACATCTTGTTACTTTCTGTACTGGTTCAAATAATGCTACCACCTCCCCCTTATTAATTTTGACACTATTTGGGAAAATATTGGCGACTCTAATCGGGATGTCTTTATCGGTTTTAACTAGTGATTTTGCAACGAGGTAGGTGTTGGGTGTGTTTTGTTGGCTTATGAGTCCGACGCAGCTTGATGTTTTACTTTCTAGCCTCCCAAAAATTATGGTCTCACTGTTACCGACTAGTCTTGTTGTGCATACTGCCACCACCTTTATTGGTTCTTTATTGATGTGACTATTTGACAAAATGATCTCTTCGTTCCCAAATCTTAGGGTATTAAGTTTATTATCAAACGCAAATCCATGTTTACTTATCAGGTCCATTCCCAAAATAAATTCGTCTTCTATGTCTGCAACTAATACCGAGTGACGAATCTTCAACCTCCCCAGCTGTAGGTCTATGTCTGTCTGCCCCAACACGTCGGCGGATTCTCCAGTCACAGTCTTAAGTGTTATTTTCTTTTCTGTTGGTCGAATTTTATATCTCGTTGCAATTTTGAACTTAAGCAATGATATGGCAGCACCAGTGTCTACTGTTATATTAACTTTTCTTCCATTAATAAGTCCGTCGATGTTAAGACTGTCAGCAGTATGTTTTAAGCTCTTGATAGAGTAAATTTTGGGGGCTAAATTCCCATTAGCCAACACCCGCCCCTCTGCGTTGACTAGTTTTAGTTTTTTCTGATCTCTTCTTCGGTACTCTGTCCCACTAGATGGTGAGCGAGACCTCATTTGGACACGACAATCGCGTTGAATATGCCCTGTACGTCCGCATCTGAAACACTTTACATTTGGAGGGGATCGTCTACTTTCTTTCAAAGAATCAATCTTCTCTATCAGTGATTGAAACAGTTGTTTTAGCGTTTTTAAGTTGACCTCATCTCCAGTGCTCATTTCTTCTCCCTCCTGAATTGAAACACCTCTTACTTTTGGCCTGGACATATTATTTGATGATTCAATTTCAAGGGCTCGAATCAACACTTCACTGCTGTTATGGAAGCGTTCTCGACGTAGTAATTTTGCTAAGTCCGTGTCTCGCAAGCCGTTAATAAAGTGATCTACCGTGAAGGGATCTCTGTAATTTTCTGGCATTTCTGGGTAAGCCAAGTACATCAGCCTCCTGATATCCGCTTCATACTCTTGTAATGACTCCCCTGCTCTTTGTTGACGAACATTTAATTCTGACCAATGTAAATTTCGCAAGTGTTCGTCTCCATACCTTCTTTCTAGCGCTGCCACTAAAGCGTTATAATTCTGTTTTTGTTCGACTGGAATGGACCGTAAAAGTCCGAGTGCAGGTTCCCGTAGAGCTACTAACAACGCTCTAGCTTTTTCGTCCTCGTCCCAACCATTTGCAGCGGCGGCAGCTTCAAATTGTTGTTTGTAGGTGGACCAGGAGGACGTACCGTCAAAATTTGGAGGCTTAATGTTCTGGTTGGAATTTACGACACATCCCTGAGCTTTTATTTTGTTTTGTTCTTTCTGAAGCTGTATAAGCTGTTTCAACACGTCCTGGAATTTTTCTTCCATGGTTTGAAAAACTTCTTCCCTTATATTCTGTAGTTCGTTCTCCACTTTTTCTTCAACATGTTGTACCTTTTCTTCAACATTTTGTACCTTCTCTTTAACATTTTGTACCGTTTCTTCTACATTCTGCAAATTATTTTGTACCTTTTGTTCTACACTATGCATTCTTTGGGTTATTTCTTCCTTAAGATCTTCGGTTGCAGTCTTGAACTCTTCTCTCAGCTGTTCGGAGTTGCTCTTTATCTGATCGAAGTTTTCTTGCATGCTATCCAATGTCTGTCTCATGTCATTCTGGTTTTGTCCCATGGTCTGTTTTATATCGTTCTGATTTTGAGCCATTTGAGCTGCTAGAGCCTGTATCATTTTAGTTAGATCTTCCATCTTTGCCGATCCTTGTCTAGTAAGCATCAACTTCCTGATAAATCACTTAAAACGTCTATTTTAGGGCTATAAAGCGAATGTCGAAGTCGGTTTTTCAATATCTCTTCCAATTCTTAAATAGAACCTAATGGAATGTTCTGGAATATACTGGTAAATGCTACTCTTTCTGCTACTAGGCAAATGTAGAAGTCACTTTTTGATTATCTCTTTTGGTTCTCGAATAGACCGTCGTAGAATGTTATGGAATATTCTAGAAATAATTTCTAATTCTTACTTTTAAAATAACTAAGCTACTGTCGAAGTCGGTATTTGTATATCTCTTCTAGTTTTTGAATAGAACGTCGTAGAATGTTATGGAATCTTCTAGAAATTCTTTCTAATTCTTACTTTTGAAATAACTAAACTAATGTCGAAACCGGTATTTGTATATCTCTTCTAGTTTTTGAATAGAACGTCGTAGAATGTTATGGAATCTTCTAGAAATTCTTTTTAGTTCTTACTTTTGAAATTACTAAGCTAATGTCGAAGTCTCTTTTTGGATATTTCTTCTGGTTTTCGAATAGATCGTCGTAGAAAGTGATGGAATGTTCTAGAAATTCTTTCTGATTCTTACTTTTAAAATTACTAATCTAATGTCGAAGTCGGTATTTGTATATCTCTTCTAGTTTTTGAATAGAACGTCGTAGAATGTTATAGAATATTCTAGAAAATCTCTCTAATTATCAATTTTTGGACTGTAAAGTTAATGTCAAAGTCGGTTCTTAAATATCTCTTTTAGTTTTTGAATAAAACAATATCGAACTTCTTCGAATATTCTAGAAAAATCACTTACTGTTTTTCTGTCCAATTGTCCTATCCGGTGGTAATATGTAAGGGTAGTCTTTGCACTATTCAGTTCCGAATATTCTGGCAAAATCACTTACTGTTCTTCTTTTTAATTGTCCTAGCCGGTGGTACTGTGTAAGGATAGTCTTTGCACTATTTATTTTTTTTTTTTTAATCTCACTTCTGACACCAATTGTTACGGGTTCACAACGACAAATTAAAACTCGCAATTGTTGAAAACGATACGTCAATTTATTTCGACAAATTATGTACAAAAACACGCACTTAAACTTAGTAATAACTTGCTAATAATTCAGTACTATAATCGGTCTATTAACTTCGTGTTAATCTCACGACCACTACAGCATGTTATCTGTGACTGACTGCCTGGTGCGCAACCCCGGCCCTATATATAGGATCGTCCATCTCTCTCGAACTTTCCGGCAGCCTTCGACGTCCGGAAAGTTCCCGCAATACCACGACCGCAAGCCACAGACAACGCAACTAAAACCTAGACTAAGAATACAACCTTAAGATAAATCGACCTAATACTACACTAAACCTAAATAAATTCCAATTATAAAATTTAAATAACTTAAATTTGTAACAATATGTAAATATGTATTACTTATAAACCTAAATTGTATTTTTACATACCACAGAAAGGTAATCGAAAGAGATAATTTTATTAAACAACAAACACATCAAATTATTTTTAATGTTTTATAGTTTTGCAATAGAGGGGGTGTCCCAGTTTCCCCGAAATCCGGGGTAAATGGGTCGTCCCACAAAAGACAAAAATGTTAAAATAAAAAAATATATTAAGTTTATCGTTCTTAAATTGCATACGATTGTTCCAAATAGATAACATTTGAGTGAATCCAACTATATTTGAGTTTGTCATGAGGTCTAATAAAAAAATCTTGTAAAACCGGGACCCACGTACCCACCTTGCCTTATGTATTTTTTGGTGGTGTATTTGGGGCACTGTTCTTACCGTGAATAATTTCTAAATCACTAATATAAAGTACCATCTTTGTAATAGCCCACCTAACACATTTCTACAAAAACTCCTTAAAACTTGTTTATATCAAACCGGAGACAGATTTTTGAGGTGTACCTAGCAAAGACTAAATAGATTTTTGGGGTCTTTAAACCAACCTCCATCAAACGTAGAAATTACGTTTGCTGCTCAGTGGGTGGATCCCCAAAAATCGAGCCGCAAGTGCAATATACCTGCACTACCGAAACCCCTCAATAGATGACATGACTGTGGTGTAGTGGTCTCTCACACTGAATTTAAATTTCACGTTCCACGAAATAATGAAGGTGCATGCAAATAATAGGGAATTATTGCAATAAAGCCAGGTAGTAATAGTGCCGGGCACTATTCTGAGTTTCGCATTACAAGAACAGCTGTCTTCTTTCAAAATTAGGCCTTTGTGTATTTTAAGACCTGGAATTAACAGTGTCGCCTTTATTAAAGAAAAATAAACGACTGGATTTATAAATTCGATTTTGGTATGTCAATTTTGAAAGATAAACTGTAAGTTTTCAAATGAAAACTGTCAGAACACTACCCGGCACTATTACTGCCCGGCTTTATATTATTCCAATAAGTCCCGAATAAAGCCTATAGGCATTATTCTTTGGATAAATGTGTACCTAATATTACGATTTTTTGGGCGATGTATTAAGACATACCTATTAAGGTTGCTAAAATACCATACTTCCCTACCAAGTTGATAAAAAAATCGGACATCGCAACCCTGAGGTTACCACTTGTCTTCGGCACGTTAAATAAATAAATAATATCTTTATTTGCAACAAAAATAAATAGCCGTTTACAAAGTTTAAATTAGCATATAAGCAGTTGCAAAAAGGAGTTAAAAACAATTACATAATTGATCTAAGTTTAACCCCTGGTTAAAGTTAAAGTCCTGACTCTAGGCTAGACACAACACCAAAGGGACTTTTCACACTGGCGGTCTGGGTTCGATTCCTGACTAGTTTGTGATGGTTTAAAATGCTTTAAACTTTGCTCTAACTGTGCGAAACTGGGTGATTGATCCTGATTAGATGGAAAGTCTCAGTATAAAAATGTATTTTTTTTTTATTTTTTAATTAAATTTTAGGTTGACGGCAAGTTGCTTTGCTGGTTATGCACATTGTCCTACAAAAGGGCTTTGGCCAAAACAAAACAAGGAGATGCAGAAAGGAGGAGCTTCAAATTGGCCCACAAAAAGCATAAAGAACGTCAAAAGTAAGTCAAATAACACAATCTAGGGTTAATATATGATTAAATGTAATATAAGTCTCAATATAATTTCCAACCTAGTAGTCTGGATTTTTAAAACTTTTATGGAAAAGTCTCACCCTCATTTGAAGAAAGAAAAATTTTGAGGTCAAAAGACAAAAAATTCAATTCTTATTTCGCCCGGTTTTTAAAAAATAGTTTTTAGTTGTGCAATAACACATAAAAAGCGGAATACCTTTTTACTTCTATTTTTGAGTTGAAGTAATAAAATCTTGCTCTTGAAAAATTATTGTAGAGCTTAAGCCATAAGAAATCATAAAATTTTATTGAAAAAATTCATAAAAAATCATATTTTTTTCGGAAAAGGTCGTAAAGTCATCAAATTTGGAAAAATTGGTCATAAAATTATATCTATACTGAGACTATTGCTGGCTGGCGCCAAATTTTATCGATGATAAAATTGAAGTTTTTTATGTACGATCTTGCAAAAACATTAAATATTGCAATATTTTAATTTTGGCTTTTCTAGATTGATTCCCATTTTTGCATTTGACCGCATTTTTTTAATACATGCAGTTTTCTAGATAAACTGGCAATTATATTCGATTAGTTTTACCCACAGACCGCGTTGGTTAGGTAGAGAATTATACATATTCTACTGTATCATCTATGTGTAAAAAGTTAATTTTCTACTGTAACCATTTTTTAAAAATTTTCTACATTAGGGTTTGTAGAAAGTTAATAATGTTTTATTCCACAGTACACCGGCACCCCGGTCTATTTTTTAAATAAGTATAGTCCTTGCCATACGCAGTTACACTTTTATGACTTTGACATGAAGTGAACATATTTCCTAACCAGAAATATATTAAAAAGTAAATACGTCATGTTGGTATAAAATTAAAGGTAAAACTGCTTTTGCATGAGATCTCATGTTTTTCAAACAAATCTCATGCTATCATTATTTTATCGCAAAATCTCATGGTTCTCAGCTTACAGAGACAAAAATGAATTATACTTGAAAATTAATTATAGAGGTAACTATGAACTACAAAATAACAAAGTAATCATAAGAGAATTCGGCATTTGGCATCGTTGGATCGTGTTTCATAATCGCAAATTGCAACCTCGCGCCTGGTTGAGAGTATGACGTACAAATGCGCGGTTCGCTTATTCGGGTATTCCCCGAAAACGATAATCGATTTACCTTTACGTTTACGTCGTTTTCTTTGTTACTGCATGAATACAAATTTAAATACTATTTTGTTAGAGTGTTTTATTTATTAAAGTGCAAAATATTTAGTAATTTGTTCCTAATGCTTGTTCAAAGCAAATTTAGCTATATATAGCTAAAAATATACGTATATGTATTCTGTGCCTGCAATAATAGAGAATTATTGAAATAAAGCTAGGCTATAATAGTGCCAGGCGCTATTTTGACACCGTCACATTGTAATATCAGCTGTAATCTTTCAACATACGGCCTTTGTTTACTATATGTACTGGAATAAATAGTAATTGGAAAATAAACGACAAAAGTTTTAAATTCGACTTTGGTATGTCAATTTTGAAGGATTAACTGTCACTTTTCAATGTGAAATTGTCAGAATAGTGCCTGGCACTATTATAGCCTGGCTCTATTTCAATAATTCTCTAATAAATGAGCACCATGCTAGAGGCAACAGCGACGATTCCGCCATCTCATGCTTTTTTTTTTAAATCTCATGCTTTCTCGAAATATTTCTCATGTTATATTTCTGTGGGACCTGGCAACACTGCTCACAACAGGGTAGTAGTAGCCATATACATCAATGTTATAGTCTTCTTAGACTGTACTGTGGATGTCTTTTATATATTTTTTAAGAAATATTCTACAATTTCTATGTGATTTTGTACTTGGATATAGAAAATTAATTAATTTCTAGGCGTCGTTACCCAACTCTACCCTGCACATTCTTACTTTTTTTATAGCCTTTTATGATACATCCTGTGTATAATCGATTATTTTTTAGAATACACGGTCACAATAAAAGACCCAACCGTCCTGACGTCACGAAAATGCAAGTACCGGACGGTCAGCCCCCAGAAAAGAAATCGAGAAACAACGCGGCCCCGGGCATCATAGGAGCCGAATTGGACCCCAACAGTTCAGACCATGTCGTAGCTATGACTCAGCTAAAGGAACAGATTGCTAGCCTAAAAAAGCAGATTAGTCAGAAGGATAATCAACTGCTTACCAAAGACAAGATGGTAAGTATAATCGTCCATACAATATTCTAAATCTATCTATTTAGCCTTCTTCGATCCATCTTTGGACATTTTTTTTGGCCTCCCCCAATATATTCCACTCTTCCCTGTCTATCGCCATGGTTACCCATCTTTTTCCCACATGTTTCTTCAAATCGTCCGCCCATCTCATTTGTTTTATTTTTCCCAAGGTCTCTAGTTTACAATACATTTGTTCGATCGATCGTCTTTCTGTCTGTATTATGATCGGCAAATTTTTATTTTAATTTTGCTACCTCTCCTCGGACATTCCTTACTTTTGTTTTATTTCTTATCCATGCATTCATTTTTCTATCTGTTACCTTCTAATGTAACATTTGTCTTTCCGTTGATATTTGGGCTTTTGTAACCTTATCCATGTTTGATTTGTGTGTCCAGGTCTGGGATCCATAGGTAAGTACAGGAAAGACATTGGGTATACACTTTCGTTTTGAAGTACTATGGATATTTTTTATTATGTAGCTTAATTTACCAAATGCTGCCCAGGCCAATCTTACTCGTCTCTTGATTTGAGCTGCTTGGTTTTCTTTTTTTAGTTTAATAATTTGTCACATAGATTCCTCTACTTGTTCTATTTTCTCTTGGTTGATTCTAATCGTAATATATTCATTTGTGTTTGTTATGATTTTAGTTTTAGTGTAGTTCATACTCAAGTCTATATTTGTAGCTCCTGTATCCAGTTCTTCCAGCATTTTTATCAGTTCTTTCTTATCTTTTATTAAGGCGATATAGTCAGCATATCCTTAGGTGGTTCAAGTATTGTCCATTTACTTTGATACCTATTTCTTCCCAATCTAAGTTTTTAAAAACATCTTCAAGGGCCTGGTTAAATAGCTTAGGGGGGGGACATTGTGTTACCCTGTCTGACACACGTCTTCTTATGCGGATTGGCTTGGTTCTTTCGTGGATTTTGATTGATGTTGTTGCTTCGCTATATATATTGGCTATTAAATCTGTGTATCTGTGATCTATTCGGCTATTAAATAAAACTACCCAGTGCTCAATGCTATCGAAAGCTTTTTCAAACTCTATAAACGCAATATATAATGGAATGTTGTATTCGCTGGCTCATTCTATTAGTATTTTCATGGTTAATAAATAGGTGGTCAACTGGTGAAACCTTTTCTGAAGCCTGCTTGTTCTTTTCAATATTCAATTATAAAATTGAAAACCGCGTTGTGCTGTCATGGTTTTTAAATTTTATTATTTTTTTATAATTTGCAACACATTTCTTCCCCTTACAGCCCACCAAAATAACCTCCCCTCTATCCACTTTACAAATTTCCGACCGTCATAAAAACCTAATGTCCATCTCCATTTTGTTTAACGGTTTTTGAGTTATCGTGTTCTAGATAGACAAACAGACTCCGTTACAAAATTCTCTAATTATATTCACGTGTAGGGCCAGACCTGGAATAGCCCCATATTGTATTCTTAAATCTAGATTTTGTATTAAAGCATTTAAAATAAAATTAGTGAGTTATAAAACGAGATACAAAATACGTTTTGTTTTACTTTTATTCTGTTTGCTTTCCTACGTGCATTTCTTCATCCAAAACATCAAGGTCACTAACCTGCCTGGTTAGCAAAATGTCGCTGGTTCAAATCCACCCTGAGGTAAAAAATTTTTATTATCTTTTTTTTCTTATTTATCCCTTACCCTTATGCCACTAAATTATCCTCGTTAGGTAATGATGATGTCTAAAAAGGAAATTTAAAACGTTATCTTTGTTTAATAGTTATAAAAATTTAAGGAGTTTTACAAATTACACAAAAATATTTTTTTTATATTTTTTTTGCCGCGACAAAAAGGCCCTAATTTTTTTTTGCGAAAATCGGAACATGTAAATTAAGAAATAGAAGAGTTTTTAAATGTATGACTAGTTTTTTATATTTTGTGCAATATTAGATTTTCATATAATTTTGTGGCACTCTTATTCTTCTGGCCCACTGTATAACATTTATATATATTTTTTAAGTTAAAGGAAGTTTTAAAAAATGGTTATCACCATTATTTTAGGTTATTTTGATGATAGCCTGTATTTCCTGTTGTCATTTTATCAAAAAAAAAAAGCAAAACCACAATTTTGCATGATAATCGGCTTTTTTTAAATCCCTTTCTACCCCAATCCTTTAATTTCGAAAATCATATATGTTGAAAAATTTTCTTATTTTCCCCCATTGTTTTGTAGAAGCTGCTGTTATTTAGGGTCTCCTTTTTTTTGCAGATACACGAACTGAAAGCGAAACACTTCACCACGGAAACCGAACTAAGGAAACGAATGCAAAACGATAATAAAGATCATGGGGAAAAAGTGGAAATGCTCAACAAACGTGTCAGCAATCTGCTCAAAGAGGTCGCTACTTTAACGAGATCAGCGAAAAGAGCCAGTCAACAAACCGCCAAGGAAAATCGTGAAATCAAATTCAAAGAAAAACGCGCTAGAGAAAGAGCTCTGCGCGAAGAAAAAGAGCAAAGTCAAAGTCCAATCATTATGGAATACAAAAAAGAAGAAGAGGAAGAAAAAGACGAAAAACCAAAACCTAAGGAAGAAAAAGAAAAGAAAGAAGAATCAGCAGAAAGTGACAAAAATGATGACAGCGATAAAAATGAAGAAGACAAAAAAGACGACAAGAAAGAAAGAAAAACACCAGAAAAAGAAATCGAAGAAGAAACAAGCAACAATGGCACAAACGAAGAACAACCTAACTCACGCGTTGACACGCCAGTCAACTCGGACAATGTTACACCGGTTAATTCAGGCAACGCCACACCAGTTAACTCAGGTAACGCCACACCAGTTAATTCAGGTAATGTCACACCAGTTAATTCAGGTAATGTCACACCGGTTAACTCTGACGTTAACACTCCAGAAAACTCGAGAGTCAATACGCCAGAGGTTTCTGGAGTTAATACTCCAATTAATTCGGGTGTGAACACACCGGTTCCGAACGATTCCGAACAGAATTCTGCTGCCAATTCAGACTCGAACAACAGCAGTCGCAGTAACAGTCCCACCGAGAACGAATAACGATTTTAGACGTAGCGTAAATTTTATACAAGATGTTTTTCTATAATTAAAACACCTAATAACTTTTTAATGATTTATTGTTTTACAAATTAAGACTAATAATCGATTTGGTAATTTGTGACGATCTTCAGTGGTATAACAAATTTTGTTTTATTGCTTGACATGTACAGGGTGTCCCTAATTCGCTGTTTTTGAGGGTATTTCTCAGCTATTTGTAGAGGAGATAGAAAAAACTGACTCCCACTTGCGACCCTCGATTTTCAAGTTTTTTTTTGTCGCAACGCTATAAAAAACCAAACTTGATAAATATATGGGAATGGGACAATTCGCCGCGGCCGATTTGCAGTAGCCAATTCGCCGCGGGGATAATTTGCCGCGAGAATTTTTGTTAAATTTTTATTTCAATGTTTTGTGTGTAGTAAATATAATTTAAAACAAATATAAAAAAAAATAGTTTTGTTTTTTTTATATATTACTTTTTGAAAAAGTATTATTAAAAAAAAGAGAACTCGCCGCAAGAATTTTAGTTTTATTTTTATTATAATGTTTTATGTATGTTTAACAAATTTTTGAAAATATATTTAAAAAAAATTTCTTAATAAATTTTGTTGGTTTTTTTTTATAAATTAATTTTTGGAAAACTACTTTTTAAAAAAAGTATTTATTAAAAAAACATTTTTGTTGTTTTTTCTTATAAATTAGTTTTTTGAAAAAGCATTTTTTTATGGGGAAGTTTTTTTTGCAAAATGTGGGTGGTCCGCATACCAATTAGGATATGTTTGCGATCAATTGACCACAATGAGGACAGGGGAGGTATGATTTAAGAAAAAATAAGTTATATTTAAATAAAAATTAAACCAAAAATTCTCGCGGTGAATTTTCTCCGCCTCGAATTAACCAGCCGCGAATTGTCCCCTACCCTAAATATATACTTGGAAACCGAACCACCGCACTGTGACACAAAATTCGAATTTTTCTAAAGGAATACCCTGTTATCCTTATAATTTTTCTAGAGGAAGAAACACAAAAACGTTAAAATATTCGGAGTGTTCTATTTTTTTTTTAATCAATTTTTGGCCACTTCTGGTGCATGGTATGCAATAAAACAACATTATAATTGCACTCAAGGCAATTATAATTTACCGTATCAATTAGTTTTTATTTGAATAATAATAAGTAATTTACTGGGTGTTCATATTATAAAAAAAAAAACATCTGTTATACTCTGTAAGTATTTTTGTCAAAATCATTGTAGCTACGTTTACAAACTGTTAAAAAATTCTGCATGTCCCGAAATGAGTTGTACAAACTAGTACAAACCCCAACAGCAGTATTTATAAACCTGGTTTTAAAGACCAGGGTTTCCTTTATAGACCTAGTACTAACTGAAACAAAAAACATTTTTGTTCAGTTAAGACCCGTTTTAGATGAGACCGACGAACCGTGGCGGTCGATCCGCAAGGGCCGTTTTGACGTAATCGGTCGACCGATTTAATGAAAAATAATGACGGGACCTACCAACCTCACGGTTCTTTGGTTCCATGTGAAACAGGTGTTAAAGTGAAATAAGTTTAAGAATCTTTTAAAATAGCAAACATTTCTTTTATCCTCAAACAAATCAAATATATTTTCTCTATACCCATCAGTCATTGGACTTGGTTTTGCAAAATTACTGTCATAATTATTATTTTCATTGTCAAATCGTTTGGGAATGTAGGCAAGTTGTTCAAAAATTAAGCTAAATAATCGGCATTTTTTAAATAATTTTCGTGTTTTGCCGATACTGTAAAATTTTAGCAGTTCCATAAGTTAGGGTCAAATAATGCAACAAATACTTTAGAGCTTAAATACAGGGCATGCTCATGCATTCTCACACGCGATGCTTAAAGCCATGACCCCCTTTAGTTTTGTCTATTTTTTTTCTGAAAACTAAATTTATTAAATTTCTGACTGAATTTGTAGTTTTTCTAAAATTATGTAGATTTATTGTGGACACTATCAAGAGTGTTTAAGGGCATTTATAAACCACTCTTAACTTTATTAACAAATTATAAACAAAAATACAAGTACTTACCTATGAAATGGCACTCAAAGTTCTCCCGGACATTTTTCCATGAACAGCACATGTTTTACTTAAATTATTTCCTTTTTTTTTTAGAAAAAACACAATTTTACACGACAAAACAGCATATACGTAATATTCCAATACTCTATGTTACCTATTTACACAATGGTTGGCGTTTGATGCAAACATTCAGAAATAAAGACACGAAAAATGCACAGATACATAGATACAAGAATAAAATAATATTCATGCGTAAAAGTATAACCAATCAGGACATTTTATCTTAAGGACCGAAAAAAGGATGGCCTTATTTCCATTGATATTGCTATTTCAAATATGTTTGCATTCTGCATCGTAAGGTACCGTAGGTATTGCAATAATACGTACTATATGGAAATAATATGCATATGTCTTTGAACGCAACCAATCAGGTCTTTTTTACTTAAGGACCCCAAGGCCCTCATGTTTGCATCATGAATGGGCAGTTACCGTGGGTATTGGAATATTATGTATATGCAAAACAGCGGCTGTGTCTACGTGTCAAACTACACGCATGCTCACCTGAGAATACGCGTCTGCCAATTTATATTTGCCATTGTTTCCAAAGCAAGCTATGCTTTAATTTTCGATTTTTTGAACCAGTATTTATACTCTAAGGTATTTAGTTAAGGTAGATACAAACAATAGTCTGCTGTATTTGGAGTAAAAGCCACTTAAACCTTGAATCAAAATGTTGTACTAGGTCTTAACACTTACCCTCAGATGCACCGTAACAAGGCTTTGCTAATCCATTCTCCCCGTTTCTTGTTTTGTATGTCACCAACAAGGACTTAATCGCGATTAAACCCATAATAGGGCTTAAATGCTTACGGTGCATCTGAGGGTTAGACTTTTAATAAATACCGCTGTAAGTTTCGCTCGCATGCGCACTGATTGCGTGGCGTTCCTTACGAAGATCCCTCGTAATCGGAATTAATATATTTTTTTCACTTGTTTATTGTGCAGCATAAAAACCACATTGGTAGGGTTTTAGTTATTTAAGGTTGTTCTCGATAAAAAAAAAATTATACATAAGACGCTAATAGTAAAGGAGGTAAATCTTGTGTCCATTTTAAGAAAAAAAATGTATATAAACATATGTCATAACTTTTGAAATACAGGGTTTTTTAACAGGGTTTTTTAAATCTCCTTTTTTTATTAATATCTGTGATACTGTTCTAGATGTTTTTGTGCAATTTGGTACACAGTTTTAGGTCATCAAGAGGCATTTTTTGGTGTATAACATGTTTTTTTATTTCGCCCAGTGGCGTTCGTGCGGGAATTGCCCTCGGTATTTTTTAAAATAATGTTACGCCATGTTTTTTTTAAATAAAAATTATTTTTGTATATCCTAAAGTTTGCTGCGCACATGTCGTTTCCTGGTTGTTTTTCGTTTGACGTATAGTTTAAAAAAAAAACGAGAAAAAACTATTTATTTAAAATACTGAATGCAATTCCCACATGAACGCCACTGGTCGAAATAAAAAAACTCTTTACATCAGAAAATGCCTCTTGGTAAATAGAAAGATTGTACCAAATTTTACAAAAATATCTAGAGAGGAGATTTTTTAAATTTTTTATACCCATCTCAAAAGTTCAAACGTTTAGGACATAAGGTATTTTACAAAATTATAGCAACAAATTATAAAATTATATCAAAAAGCAAATTAAGTACATATGCACATAGACTACAGATTGGCTTTCGATGACTTACAAGAGCACATATTTTCTCTGGTTTGGAAAATATTATTTTTTTATTAAACTGACTACTCTTTTCTGCTTGACAAAAATATAGCAAACAACATTTATCTCCTCATGTTTTCAAAGCTTTAGATATTTAGTTTGAGTTAAAAGTAGTTACAATCGATATTAAAAATCAATTTATGAAAATGTATAATCAGGGTATCAAGTAAACCGCAAGAGCTGCAAATCGTGGACCCTCGATGCAGTACCTCGTAAGTGAAACATTTTTTGATTTTGGCTTTTCGGCATCATTATGATCGTGACCGGTTACGCCATCTATTGAGAAGCACTAGAGCTTGTAAAAAATTTTAACACTAAAGAAAATACTTTTCTTAGTAAAAGTTAAAAAAAATCAGCTCTCATTGCAGTTAACTGCAGTTTTTCGCTTCTTCTGTAAAGTTTTTAAAAATGCACTTACAAGGAACTACACTTGGACCCTCGAAATGTATTACTACATTGATCTATATTATGAAGGATTCCAAAATAATTTTAAAGCTCGATAAGCTTTTCTGCCGCTGACGTCAACGAAAAGCATTTAAGAAACGTAATCGTCGCATCAAAATAATGTGTGTGTTTATACTATCAACAAAACTCTTGGCAGGATTAAAAGAAGATTGTCACTGTGACAAAAATTCCAGAACTCTAAAACGGCATTTGGTTCAACTCAACCGGTCATCTTCCAGCCAAACAAACACTCTTCAGTAAAAAATGTACGTTCCCATTTTAAATTTGTAGGTAATGACTGTGAATCTTGGGCAGTCCAGTGAGCATGATCTACAACAAATTTGAAACGGGAATGCCCATTTTATATTGAAAGTAGTGATGCATAATGATTTAACAGGTTGACTTGCACTAGACCGCTTCTTACAGTTTTGGAATTGTTGTCACAATGACAACCTCCTTTAAAATCTGCCAAGGGTTTTTCTGATGGTATAAATGACTTATCTTGACACATTTTTTGTCGATCAAATTTCTTAGATGATATTCTTGGCCGTCCAGCAGCAGAACAGATCCTTAAACTTTTAAATTCTCTATAATTCTGGATACAATAGATCGATGTAGAAATAAATTCTTGGTTGTTTTGGTTTGCTTGATACTCTGTTTTTATTTTTTCATAAATCGATTTTTAATATCGATTTTAACTGCTTTTGCACGACGCATATTTAAAATTTTTATTCACTACTATCACTTAAGCTTTGAACACATTAGGAGAAAAATGTTTGTTGCTATATTTTTGTCCAGCAGAATAGTGTAGTTAATAAATTTAATAAAAAATACATTTTCTCCAAATCAGAGAATATATAAAAGAGTTCTCCCTCATACGATTTAGAAAACATGTGCTCTTTTAACACATCAAAGATAGATCAATCTGTAGTTCATGTGCGAATGTAGTTAATTTACTGTTTTGTATAAACATATGATTTGTTGCTATAATTTTGTCCAATGCTGTATGTTCATATGAAGTTTTTTCTCATAATGGACCCATAATTAGCTCTTTCAGTATTAGCATACTATTCAATAACACCCATTTAAAGCGAATAAGAAAAAGTTGCGTAAAAAACGAATGTCAATTTCTATATTTTAAAAGTTGATCAAAAAAAAAATTTAGTTTTTTTTTAAGTGAATGACTGTTTATATTTCTTAAGTGCAGTTTTTTCAGGGCTGCTTTTTTTAAACCAAATGTGTTTGGTTAAATTTTAATCAAAATCAGAAGACATATTATGTAGTAGTTCTACAAATCAATTGCAAAAAGTTGCAGTTTTACTTTATTATATACAGAATTATTTCTGTATTTTATTTTATAAATGATTATGTGTTTTTTATCATAGAGTTTAAAAAAACCTTTAAATTCCATGGTTAATATGATTATTTTTGTTTTTAACTCTACTAGTGTGGTATAAGTATATTTTTGTATATTTGTTTTTGAAGATTTGAAAGATAACATGAGGCAGCCAGGACCGTTTTCTCGCATTAATATTCCAATGAAGTAATGGAAAATTGTTATATTTTCTTTACTTTATATTTTTTATTTATTTCACTTATAGGTATAGTTATTTTCATAATTTTTAAAACTTTTTTTTTGCTGTCATACTGGTTGTTATGAGAACTGTGAAAAGGTTATCTTAAAAATTATGAAATTAATTTTAGGTTAGACCAAAGATGCATGTAACTTTCATACATCTTTGGTTAGACGCTTTAGTGTTACACGGGCTCTAAAGAATCCAATAGAATGATTGGTAAATCGTCATAGAATCCCAGTTTTTGTACAGCGTGTCTCAGGCATCCTTGCGTTTGGCTCCTGCAAGTCTATTTATTATTCATCATAAAGCCAAAGTGTATTTTAGTAATCCTCAAATTTATATAAAGCGTGTGCCAAAAAAGATTAAAAACACTATTTTATGTAAATAAGTTTTTTGTTTAAAAATTGAATAAAAATCATATCCTAAGTCGTTTTAAATTTTGACATTTACAAAATTTAGTAAATTTTTTAATCGTTTTTCGCTGATATCTGGAAAAACAAAATATTAAACGGTGTGGTATTGCCGGATTAAAAAATACTTATTTGTAGAATATTTTAAAGGATTTCCAACAATGCATCACAACATCCAGTGGACCTGTCTGTCAATTTATAAGACCTTTCCAACTGAAGTTTTTTATGTCTTTCCAAACTGGTAACCGGAAGTAAAATATTTTTATGGTGTTTGTCAGTAAATCCATTACGTTTCTTTGTGGTAAATCTACGGACTATAATTATTTTTTAATTTTTTGCAATTACATGGTAAATCATAAAATAAAAAGTTTATTGATAATCGCAAATGTCAAAATTTAATTTTGAAAATCTTTATCAAAATATTTATCTGCTCAATATAACTCAATTTTATTTTTTTGAAAAATAGTTTTTTTACATAACCCCTTTTTTTCCTTTCCTACAAATGATAAGTTAACACTTTTGCTCTATCACGAATGATAATTTCACAAAAGCCAAACGCTACGAGGACCCCTTTTCCCCAATATGTGTAATAAGATTAGAACATTTTTAAATAAATAAAATATAACAATATCCCTTATCTCCGGGGCAACGACTCATTTTAAGTGGAGAATTAACGACACTTTAAACAGTGGCGTATTTAGAAAAAAGTTTAGGGGGGGGGCAATTTTCATTAAATACGCCACTGCTTTAAAGTCTATCGATGTTGATTAAATAATTCAATTAGAGATGGGACGATTCCCCGCGGCCGATTCGCCACCGTGTAATTCATCCCTATCAGGTTCACCGCGGAGGCAATTCGCCGAGAGACTCTTTGTTTTATTATACGTAGTGGCATTGTTTGGTTGGTTGGTTAGGTTGGTTGATTAGCTTCTTTGGCCCTGCGGCAAATCGGACAGCGACAAATCGGCCACGGCAAATTATCCCCTACCCATTCAATCAACGCTATCGAAAAGTGTGATTCAGGGTCAGTTGTAGCACTCGTGTCACTTGAGCTTCCATGCGCCACGCGAAAGCGCAAGGCTAAGAAAGGGGTAAAAAATTATTTAAAAAAGGTGTCTAATTGGGCCTTAACCTCACTTGCGCATAAGGCTGTAACCGGCCCTGATATCATATCAAATGCGTAACCCTTTTTTTCGAGTAAGAGTCTAGATAAATTTAGATTTAGTTTAGATTTATTTATTTTATTTTGATTCTTTTTACAAATAATATTAAGGTAGATACCATCTTTGTTTTTTAAGAGACGAAAAATATATTTTTCTTTAAATTTTTGTGAATTGTCAGTGTTAATTTTTGGTCCCCAATCAAGTCCGACTAAAAAAGAATCTTTCTGGTTCATGTAGTTTTTGCTTTATCTTGCGACCCTTTCGAGCGTAAAAATACCTTTTGGAAGGCAAAAAACAACATGAAAACTATTGACAATGAAAGAAAATATCGCAGTCAACAATAAAAATAAATTACACTCGAGGTGTTAAGATGAAATGAGGTTACTTTTAAGGGCGAATAATAATGTTTTTTAAGGTTTTCAGCAAAGTAGACTTTCTATCAAAAAATGTTAAATACATAAGTTACCTATAGGTAATAAAAAGGACTGGAACGTTTGTATAAATCATTTTTTTACATAACCTAAATTGTTTTAGAAAAATTGAAAAATACTGTTTTTTTTCTTTGTTTTTCACAAAATTTGGTTTCCTTCCTTTATTTGTTCCAAATACATTGCATTTTTTTTAATCAAAATTTTTATTTTTACTAATGAAACGATCTACAGCTTTCGTACTTAACCTTAAAATTTCGGAGAAAAATCGAAAAAAACCGGTTTTTCAGCATTTCATTTTTATCTCACAATATTTTTTGTTTTTCACGAAATTTAGTGACCATCGCATTTTTTGTGCTATTATGAATTTTCACCATTTCATAGTAAATTGGTGTAATAAATTTTGACATTTTCTGAAAATAGACGTTTTAGCGAAAAAAATTACCACTGTTTTAAAACAAAAACTGATTCAAAGTTCCAAACCCTGGGCTTTCTGGTCGTCTTTTTAGGTTTAAAATCAAAAAAATAATAATAATAAATATTTTTATTTAAAAATCTACAATATGTTACTGACATCAAAAGATAAGGTTTCACTAAATTTGAAGAATAAAAAATATTATGGAAGATAAAAATTTGAAGCAAAAAACCCGTTTTAATTTTAATTTTTCTCAGATATTTAAGGAAAGTTATTATTTTTTTTTGATAGAAGGTCTAGTTAAAAACCTTTATTAACCCGTAGAAGTTCACCCTATTAACTCGGATCGAGTCTAATTTATTTTTCCTGTTGGCTGCGACATATTTTCTTTAATTTCCAAAAGTTTTTATAATGTAATTAAGGATCTACTTTTATCGGGGAAAAAATACAATATATTTGTGCTTCTTGGAGACGTATCTAGAAAAATAAAATAAAATAGGTATTTATAATTTTAGCTCACACTACTACTATACTATAGTAGTGTGTACTATACTATAGTAGTGTGAGCTATGGTGATCCAAATTTTTTCGAGAAAAAAAATGTTGCTCCAATTTTAAAAATTTTTATATATCTTTGCGTTTCAGATGATTTTGAAACTTTTTTGTCTCGCCGTCTGTCTGTCTGTATGTCTTTCTGTAACGACCAACCCGCATAACTCAAAAACCGCTTGTCCGATTTAAATGAAATTTGGTACCTAGGCTGGGTCTTGGGCTGTGGTGGTCCCATTTAAAAATGAACGAAATCCACCGAACGCAAGCCAAATAAAAGGGTGGGGGTAGATTTCAAAAATGAGAGTTCACGTGAAAATATGGCGTGTGTGATATCAAACGAAAGGTAATTAAGTCTGGAGGTAAACAAAATGAATTTTAAGTTATTTAAAAAAAAAGGGTGGGGGTAGATGTCAAAAATTAGAGTTTAAGTGAAAATATGGCGTGTGTGATATCAAACGAAAGGTAATTGAGTCTAGAGTTAAACAAAATATATTTTAGTTTAAAAAAAAAGGTGGGGGTAGATTTTAAAAATTAGAGTTTACGTCAAAATATGGCTTGTGTGGTATCAAACGAAAGGTAATTGGGTCTGGAATTGAATAAAATATATTTCAGTTTTTAGTTATATTAGCTCAGACGTACACTATAACTATAGTACCTAGTGTGAGCTTATAGGTGCCCATAGATTGGCAGAGTATTTTTTATCCCGATTACAGTCGCAGATACAAAAGAATTGCAACAGAGGGAAAAGTTTCTAAACAATGTAAAATTTTTATTTTGCATTCTATAATCTACCAGCGACACACCACAAAAAAGTTCAGGGGGAGAAAAAGGGATGCGATCCCTGAAAATATCTATATATTATATAGTAGATTCTTAAAATTATTTATCACTCTACACGGTAACTTCGGTATAATCTTGGACAGAAGGATAAGATTCATCAGTTTTTGGTATATTCCTAATTTCCGCTAAACATTAAAAACTGCAGAAGCTCTCAAGAAAAAACTATAAAAATTTAAGGATTTATAAGAACTTTTTGTTCTATTATCAGTGGCGGATCCAGGGGGTCAGAGGGGCCCCATCCCCCCCTCCTTGACATAGACCTTATTTATATTTTGTAGTCCTAATGAAAAAATATAAAGCATATTTTTACAAAATTAACCAAACCAAATTACTTTATTTTTCAAAAATTTTTATTTGCAAAACCACATTTTTTTTTTGTTTTTGTTACCTCTTTGCCACTTTCTTTTGTAGATCTAATTAAGTCAGATGTTGTATGAAGCAGTGACGAAATATTTTACGCAGGGTTTATTCAGCAAGTGTGTGTTGGTATCTGTTTCATGGGACAGTTTGTTTCCCCATCACATGGGTAAATTTATTCATGTGTCCCATTGACCTACTTTACTTTCCTGTAATTGTTACAAGATGTTTGTTCAAATTGACATTATGTTTTACGCAGGGTTTATTCAACAAGTAGTGTTGTGTGCATCTAGGTATCTGTCAGCTTGTTTCCCCATCACATGAGAAAATTTATTGATGTGTTCCAAATGACTTTCGTATTATTATTGCCACAAGATGTTTGTTCAAACTAAGTTTTGTGTGTGTGTCTATTATCATATCCAAAACGCCAGACGGACTAGTTGGTGTTCCATATCACATGAATAAATTTATTCATGTGTCCCAATAATCTATTTTTCTTTTGTAGAGGTAATTTTATCATATCCAAAACGTCAGGCGGAGCAGTTGGTGTTCCATAACACATTATTAAATTTATTCATGTGTCCCAATGACCTACTTTTCTTTTGTAGAGGTAATTTTGACAAAGTGTTAGTTAAAGTAGTGACGGAATATTTTATGCAGGGTTTATTCAACAAGTATTGTGTGTTGGTATCTGTTGTATGGGACGCTTTGTTTCCCAATCACATGAGTAAATTTATTCATGTGTACCAAATGACCTACTTTACTTTCGTATTTTGCCACAAGATGTTTGTTCAAACCAAGCTTTGTGTGTGTCGCTGTTATCATATCCAAAACGCCAGACGGACTAGTTGGAGTTCCATATCACATGAATAAATCTATTGAATAATGAATATGAATAAATCTATTCATGTGTCCCAATGACCTACTCTTCTTTTGTAGAGGTATTTTGACAAGCAGTAACGGAATATTTTACGCAGGGTTTATTCAACAAGTGTTGTGTGCATCTAGGTATCTCGTATATCCAAAATGGGACATTTTGTTTCCCCATCACATGAGTAAATTTATTCATGTGTCCCAATGCCCTACTTTACTTTCGTATAGTTGTTAGAAGATGTTTGTTCAAACTAGGTGTTGTGTGTGTGTCTGTTATCAAAATGGACCATTTGGTGTTATATATCACATTTAGGGTTGCCAACCATCCTCCAGCCAGGAGGACAGTCCTCCTTTGAGGCAAAATGTCCTCCATCCTCCACAGACCCTGTGGAGGACGCCATTTGTCCTCCTTTATCAAAATTATGTGCTTAAATCAAAAATAACGTGATAAAAAGACATGAAAAATGACCCGAATTCATAGTTGTTCCCCATTTTTTTTCTCTGTCATCCATATAATATAACACATTTAAGAAATAAATAAACCAAGCCTGAGGAACGTCTGTAAAAACAGCCCTAAGCAACGGCGGCATCATTCGTAAGTTTTCGTCACGTCACTCTTCTGAGGTCAAGTGTTCTGTCACAGAAGAGCCACTCTTCTGAGGTTCTGTGGTCAGTCCGGCACAGACGATCACGCATAGAAGATCGCAGAATTTGCACCCTATGTTTGCCTCCAAGTTTTGGTTTGTTTTACTAAGTATTTAATATTTTTTCTCTTTACTCTTGGGGTATCGTAGTAAGGTAAGTAAACAGTCACTTAAGATGATTGCCCCAAATGCCTCAATTTACTGTTTTTTTTTATATTATTGAAATCTAGCACTTCTGCTTATGCTGCAATATTTTATGCTGAGTTTAATGAGTTTATACACTATACATACAGATAAAAATAATAATTGATTCTATAAAATAAAAAGTTGGACAACTTTTAACTTTTTTTTATTTTTATCTGAAAACAGATGTGCAACATCACATCATATGATCTTTGTTGTTGTTTTGGTATAGAATTTGATTATTTTTTTCAGTTTTTTTTAACCATTTTAAGATTTTTAAGCAATCCAACTTTAAAAAGCCATTTATCTTTTAATTCAAAAAAACTTACAGATTGTGTTTTTTTACAAAAATATTGATGTTTGTTTTTTATTTTGGCTGTCTAAATAGCAAAATTGGTATTTTAATTTTTATATACATAACCCCAGCATAAAAATAAAACAAAAGTACATATTAAAATAGAATTCATATTATTTTCTACAAAAACAGTGTTCAAAATTTATTAAAAAACTACCTCCGATAATGAAGTTTTTCACTGAAAACGGCGTTTTTCACAGAGCAAGTGCAAAAGTTTTACTTTAAAATGAGTCTCAGTGGCGGCTCGTGGTCATTTGCAATGGTGAAGCAAAACAATGACATAAAGGTACTCGCCGCAGGCAAAAAAAATTAGGCATTATGATCAAAAACATTAATTTTGAGCCATAAAAAGTAGTTATTTTACCCATTATTGTAAAAAATAATATGATATTTAAGCTCCTGATTAATTTTTATCTGTATAAACCAAGCACCCAATACGTTTCTGTTTTGAAACGACAGAATAAACCATTTGTATCTCCTTTTTTAAGTTTCACCTCCCAAGAAAATTTGTTTGGTGTTTGTGTTGATGTTTCGTATATATGTACCTGTTACTTAATAAATGTTTTTTGAACAAGATTTTTTTTTTTAATTCAAAAAATACATACCAATATATATACGTACCTACCTAGTAAATTTCTATATTATGTTTATACGTATAGAGCTTTATTTTAAGGAACGTGCACTAGAATTTTTTTTTTAATTGTGAGATAATATAAAAATGTCCTCTTTGGCTCCAGTGAGAGTTGGCAACCCTAATCACATTAATAAATAGTTATTGTCTCCCAATTACCTTTCCTTTTGTACAAGTCATTTTGACGTGATTTTGACAAGATTTTTGTTCGAATTTCAAAGATAGCAAATTATGGGCAAGTGACATAGTAAATATGATAAACCTTAACCCACGTGGTTTGCAGTTTACACCCTAAAATCTGGCCTTTGATCTCTGATGGACCCTAATAGGCAAGTTACTCCACCTAAAGGCGTTTAAGGCCTTTCCCTTCCCCGCCCTTGCCTACATCAAGTGGAATTTCGCTATGTTTTCCCTGCTTCGAACGTCCCTCTTTGTTGTTTCAACGTAAAGAATAAAGACAGACTGAGGTTGACGATCCTTGGATCAGGTTTTGGAACGTTCATACTCGTTGTGCATGATCGTTGGGAAAACCTGAAATAATGCCAGTGGCGGGTTAAAGTGATTTATTTTTATAGGTAGGTCAAAATTATTTTAAAAAAGAACTAATACTAGTAAACGTAATTATATGAATTAGGTGTACAGGGTGTCCCATTTTTGATGGTACTGAATGGGAAACTCAGTTAGTATAATAGAGAGACACCTGGGGATTTCAGATTAATGTTCTCAAATTTTGAGAAAAGAAAAATTGTTAAAAGTTTTTTTTTAGTCATTTCAGCATTTTTAATGGAGTGCAAACACAACACGCTAGGCATATGGGAATAAATGTAACGATTTCTAATGCCAAGACGGTCCGACGCAGTGTTGCCAGTTGTTTTCTGACGACTTTCCTTCAACTGGGTGACAAAAACTCTTCATTTCCTTTAAAACAGTAGCCATAAACAATTTTTTTTAAATAAAAATGAAAGATAAAACCTTGTTAGGTGATCCGTGATAAAACCAAACAAAATATTTATAGATTAAATCATAAATTATAAAAACAAAAAATTAAAAATAAAGTCTTTAGATTTACTTGAATAAGTTAAGTTTGGTAAAATTATTGGAATATTTGCAAAATATATTTAACTTTGCCTCAAAATAGGCAAAATTATTGAAATTTGGATAAAAACTTTCAATCCTTCCAAGTCAAAATTTTTGTTCAAAACCCATTCATATTGAAGGAAAACCTTCAAATCTGGCAACACTGTCGGCGTTGTGGTATAGTGGTAGCAATGCTTGTTTCCCACACCGGCGGTCCGGGTTCGATTCCTGGCTAGGTACTTGGTTGTTTGTGTTTGTTTAAAAATGTTTTAACCTTGCTCGAACTTTGCGAAACTGGGCGATTCATCCTTATTGGATGGAAAGTCCCAGTATAAAAAATAAAATAAAAAATCTGGCAACACTGGTCCGACGTGTTTGCATGCCGGAAACTTTTTAGACCGTGCAGCCACCCGTGCTTCGTATCAGATATGCGCAATACCATTGTTTACATCTTTTGTCACTTTAGTCATTAAAACACTTATAATTTTAATACAAATTTTGCAAAAACTTCCAAAAATATTTTTTGTTTTCTGCAAAAAAAACTAAAACTTGTCTAAAACGCATGTGCTAACAACAGCATGAACGCTGGCTTCTACATGATTAGAAATGCACATAAGTTACGAAAAATGCTATTTGCGTTCCAGGTCGACGTTGTACTGTTATAGGACAGTCAGTTTTCCGTTCCATCATGCCACTTAAACCGGCTTCGGACTCCTCTGAAATACAAGGATTGAAGACAGGCGCATTAGAAAAGATTGCTCTCTCTCTCTCTCTTTTCTTTGTCTGTGTTTATCATATGTTGCACTGGAAAAATTGTAGGTAAAACACACACATATCTAGTCTACAGCACCTTAGATACAAATATACCATAAAATTACGTTAAATTTACATTTGTTTGCATTCTAGAAAATAAAAAAAACAGTCGTTAACAAAAAAAAGCATCTGTTGATTTTTTTGCAAAAGCCTCTTAATTTTTATTACTACGGGACTGCGGAATGCTGTAGGTATACCATATGGAAAAAAGCTATACTGACCATAGAGTAGCCTGTTTAGAAAAAGAAAAAGGCATCGACATTAAGGTCATTAACTATATATACCTACCAAAGTACAAGCTACAAAATGTGATTTTCCTAACTTCTCAGAAGTATCACGATCTGTTTCTCTAAAAATGAATAAAATCCTGTTCCCATTGCTATGCCATTTTGTCCGACTACATATTTTTTATAAAACTGTTTTTTTTTTAATTTTAAAACATTAAATTTTGTAAATTGTCGTTTTGGTCCCCTGTTATTTTCTACCTTAACCCCCGCGCCAGTGGCGGCTCTGATGAAACCCGGGCAAACATCTGTGTAGTCGCGACCTTTCGCTGAGTCCCCTCCCTGCGCCAACCGCCAATCTGATTGGCCTGCTAGGTCTCCCTGGTTTGTGTACGCGTACGGCCCTGCATTCTGGGCGCTTTTCAGTAAAAAAATATTACGTTTTACAACCCGCCCTAATAATTAAAAACCAAGGGTTTTTAAAATATAGTGACATTTAAAAAAAACACAGAAAATTAAAAATTCTAAAATTTGTTAAGTTTCTTTGTGTGTAAAGTAAAGTGCGCATATGCGGTGACGTCCTTCTGTAAAACCTGTCCCACATTTTGTGTTCGAGGTTATTCAATATTTTATTAATTATGTGCATAAATAACGATGCAATCTGAAAAGCAACAGGACCAACAGACGGAGGCAACTTCTGAGGTGGGTAAATTTATAGAAAAGTGATTTTTTGAGTGAGTTGAAGTGTTTGAACGAAGAAGGGCGGGCAATAGTGGGTGTTGCCACGCAGCTAGAATCGCTGATGACGTCGCGAAAGAGGCGGAGGTCGGACACCCGTGTGCTCGGTCATTTCCCTACCCTTGGGGCATTTAGCTGAGTCTCAAGAGCATTGCACAAGCACAGGCGTCGACGGTGAGAAGGGGGCATAGATACCCGAACCCCCCGCCGATAATTTTTTTAGATGATTGTGTTTTTTTAAAACGGGATTTTATTACATTTTACAAATATCATGTTTTGTTTTCTTTTACTTTTATTGTGTTTTTTTAGTTTATTTGTCAAATTTCATGGTTTTGGGGGTTTTAGGTATTTTTACCGAGATGCACAAAAACGAATAAATATATCCTGAGCTCGATTTTCGAGACGTCTTCAAATATCAAAACTGCTTCTTAAAAGGCCTTGTAGTTTTTGAGCTACGAGGGTATTTTAAAAAGTCTGCAGATGGAGGTGGCGGCCTAGGTAGAACTTTTTTAATTATAAATATATAGTTTTTTTATAAAGAATGAAGAATCCAACTATAAAAGGGAATTTTTCACCTTTGGTTTTCAAGGTTGGTAGGTATTTGTCTTTTGGAATGAATTTTTTCTATTTGATTTTTAAATTTCCTTCAAAATTTATATATTACACTCAATAATATTTTATATATTTTTTCCTTCCTAGCCCGCGTAGCAATGGCTAGAGAAGGTATTATTTTCGACGAATTTTTTTTTGAGATAACGCCTAAAATGTGTCATTTGGGTGTATTAACCTATCTTAGCAATATGTTCGTGATGTCTGTCTGTGTGTGTGTGTCTATATTATTTCTGTCCATAACAGGATAGCTCCTCAACCACTACACCGATTTTTATAAAATTTTTAGGTAAAATAGTGTTTGACACTCTAACGAGCTGATAAGATTTTGGTCAAAATTTATTAACGCTAATTAATGACAGCTTTTTGACAATTAAAAAATTTAGAAAATGCAATTTTTTTAACAGAGCATCAATATGCGGTTTTCGGAATATAGTATACTACATTTTGCTCAATAATTTGTGTTATAACCAAAAACTTCGTAAGAGCTTTAGTTTTTGAGATTATTACAAAAAAACTGTATTATTTTTAAATGTTTTTATTGTTTTTTATTTATTAGAGGTAAAATTTTGGACAATTTTATTTCAGATAACGCCGAAACTGTGATATTTCGGTGTATTTTGACCTATCTTACGTCGTGATATCTGTCTGTGTGTGTGTGTATATGTATTTTGGTCCTTAACACGATAGCTTCTAACCCGCTGAACCGATTTTCATAAAATTTTCAGGTAAAATATTATTCGACAATTAGTTTCTTGCAAATTAAAAAATTCTAACTTTTTAACGGAGCATTGCATTATGCGGTTATCAGAATATACTAGACTCTACATTTTGCTTAATAATTTGTGTTATAACCAAAACTTCGTTGCATGTTTAGTTTCTGAGATATTTACAAAAAACTGTTTTCAAGGCTGATATATCATGGCGTCACTTAAAATGTGCTTTTATAATAGGCTATACCTACCTAGGAAAGTATCAGATACGTCATGGATCCATTTATTTAGGTAGATACTTCTTTAGTTTTAAATATTTTTTTAATTCGGTTATTTTAAAATAGCTTAATAAATTGCAATATAAAATAAAAACAAAAAAATAGAAAAAATTTAAAAAAATAAAGGAGTTATTCCATAAAGAAATTACGATTTTTGTGTAATACCTATCACAAAAACTAAAAGTGACAGATAAAATTCAGTGTAACAGTTGGATTCTTTATAAAAAGTAAGCTAAAAAATATATTACACCAATAGGCCACCATCAGTTGAAAAATGACGAGGATATATTAAGAAGCGGTTTTGATATTTACCCACATAGCACAAATCAAAACAACGTTAAAAACACACACTTTTTTAAGTTTAATAGGTCGCTTTTTAACGTTATTTTCAAAACCACGTAATTTCGGTGTGATTTTGACGTGGTTTTAAAAATAACGTTAAAAAGCGACCTATTAAACTTAAAAAAGTGTGTGTTTTTAACGTTGTTTTGATTTGTGTTATGTGGGTAAAGGCCTCTCGAAAATTGAGCCCAGGAACGCTGTCTACTTGTTTTTATCTTCAACTCATACCTAGTTGAAAAATGACGAGTATATATCTAGAAGCGGTTTTGATATTTAAAGACCTCTCAAAAATCGAGCCCAGGAACGATGTCTACTTGTTTTTATCTTTGTCGGCTAGAAATACCTAAAACCCCAAAAAAACATCGAATTTGGCCCACTCTGCACATTAAAACCGCCCAAAAATGCCCTATTTGCATAACCCTCATAAACATTTAAAAAAAAATTTGCAAAAAATATTTTACAAATCTGTGAAAAAGTAGATATAAGGATTCGAAAAAATCATAACCCGCTCCTAAGTTAACTTATTAGTAATCAGTATCTTGTACCTAGCTGATAAATCCTGTACCTATAAAAATTCTGAAGCGGAGTGCCAAACTCAACATGCGCCCTTCCCTGAGCAGGCGTTTGTGACCGCCGCTGTATACGAAAATGTGTCTTTACTCAGAACTGATGATCGGTTTGCCTGCATAGGCCTAGCCAGATGGGCGTTATCTTAAATCAACATGCTTGTGCACCCTAAATAAATAAAATAACAAGTTTATATAAATTAAGAGTCTGGTGTATCGTCGTCAGGCTTTATTTTTGTTTATTTTATTTTTGATCAAAATTAAAATTCCCCCGCGCCTCCTTCCGCCAAAGTAAAGACGGCAGAATTACTAAGACTGAATTTACCAGGTCCGGACTCACAACATTAGCTTAGTGATCAGAATGGCCAGTCTATGGACAAATCAAGTTTCGTGTGCAAGTCGTGCCAACTTTCTGCCGATAAGCTAACTTTGTTAAGGGCATCCCATATATCAGGTTTTGACTTGTTGTCAATCTGGTAAATGCGTTTTTTGAAAGATATGGCGGATTCAAAATGGCGGAAAGGCGTATCTTTAAAAAAATTGTAACTTTTTTATTTCTTATCCGATTTTCATGGAACAAAGTTTAAAATACTTGCTTTGTAATGTTCTTATTTGTCAAAAAAAAACAAAAAAAATTAAAAAACAAGGTAAATTTTTTTTATTTTTTTTATTTTATTTATAAAACTATTGGAGCTAGACAAAAAAAGTTTATATAAAAAAGATAGCTGATTTGATTCTTTATTCAAATATGGTTTAAGTGTTTTAATGTGTTAATTAGTTTTCAAGTTATTTTTAAATAACTGGAAAAAATAGGGGATTTTGGGGTATATTTAAAAATTATGCTTTTAATGAAAACCATAAGAACTTTTTGAAAGTAACTTAAATTTGTTTAACATACCTAGCAGATCAGGTTTTGACTTATTGTCATTGTGATAATCGCGTCTTTTTTTAAATATGGCGGCTTCAATATGGCGGAAAAGCATATTTAAAGACAAATGGTATCTTTTTTATTTTTTATCCGATTTTAATACAACAAAGTTTAAATTACTTGATTTGAAATGGATTAGAAAAATACTTTTAAAAAATGTATTTATTCGAAAAAAAATCGGGTGCAACATGTGACAAAAATGATTTATTTATTTTATTTTTTAATTGACCCCCATACACGGACGTCGCTGAAGGGTTTGTCATTAATTAAACCCCACTGACTTACACATTGTTAAAAAGAAAATTCCTACAATAAAGTATAAAACACATTTTTGTCAATTAAGCTTAGTTTCTGAGAAAATTGGAAAAAACTTGTAACAGAATTAATTTGTTTGGTGTTTTGTAAAAAATGATTTAAGTTGCACAGGCCTGTGAAGTTTTAATTTGAAGACAAATTTTACACTATTATACACGTTTAAAAGGAAATTTTATTGTCTACAATCGACTATAGGTCACAATTTTTGATAGAGAGCTTGGTTTTTAAGATAATCGGGTTAAACCTATGTGGTTTCTTTAATTTTTTTATATTTGCTTAATAATTTCGGTTACTGCGCTTGCGTCAGTTTTGGTGGTTTTGGAACGTACTTCGTTACGTCACTACATTATTTAACAATTGGCAAAAATTTAGGGTTATATCTTTGATTATACTTGTAACCATTGGTTATATCTATTATTTTTTTTCTAAACACTAGTTGATTGGGTGAAAACTCATCAAATTTGTAGTTTTTCTAAAATTAATTGTGCAGATTTATTATAGACACCATAATGATTGTTTATTGGCATCTATAAACCACTCCTTAACAAATTATAAAGAAAAATACAAGTACTTAGCTATGGAAAGACACTCCTTTACTTCTCCCGGGCTTTTTGCCATAAACCGCACATGTTTTACTTGAATCATTTCCCATTTTTCACAGAACAAAACATAATTTTACAAGACAAACGCAAAACACTGCAAAATGTAAACAAAAAACAAATATGGCGTCAATCTACATAGCAGCTCTGTGTCTACCTGATAAAACACAGGCATGCGCACTTGAAAATTCGCATCTGCGAATTTAAATTTGCCATTGTTTCCAAAGCAAGCAATGAGTGCTTCACTTTTCGATTTTTTGAACATGTATTGATGCTCTAACGTATTTGGTTAAAGTATACAGTGGTGATTCGATAATCCGTACACGCGATAACCTGGTAATTTGGTAGTCCGGATAACCTCATCTGTCCATGGAGGTATTCGGTAATTCGGCTTATCTTGTTTATAAATAATCCGGACTCGTGTTTTTTCCAGAAAATGCCCTATAATTTTCATAATAATGCTGTTTTTAACCTGCCATATGGTGGGTTTGAGGCGGCTTGTGGTGTCAAAGGTTGCATTTAGCAGCTCTGGTACGGGCACGGTTATAGCACGGATCACCTAACAATAGGACACGGTTATGTCGAGAATGGCTTCATTCAAAAAAAAAAACCTTTGACCATAGAAGAAAAGTCAGAGACTATTGATGTATTAAAGAGTGGTGACGTTACTGGAAAAGCTTTAGCTCTGAATTATGAAGTGGGTTTATCAACAGTCAGCGATATTCGAAGAAATTCGGAAAAAATTAAAGGGTTTGTACTCAGTTCTTTGGAAATTCATGTGAATATGTTTTTCTACTAAGCTAAAAGTACCTGCTCAAAGTGATACTTTTTCGCACTTATTACACTTTTCGCACTGAAAATGGGTGTGCAAACTGAATGAGTGCAGAAATAGAAAACGATTACAATTTTGTATTGAACGAGCCACTGTAAAACTAAATTGCATATAATTATAACTAAATTGTTTTTGCTTTAAAAATTTTAAAAACTCTAAGAAAGCACTTTTTTTTTGTGTTCATTTAAAAAAAAATCATTACTTATTCTATTAAATCCCGTTTTTTAGTATTCTTTACAAAAAAAATTGTTATTAAAAAAATGTCTATAATTAGAGACAGATCATCAGTCCCTGCCTCAATATAATTCGGATGGGCCCGGTTTCAATTGATCCGAATCATCCACTGTATATTAAAATTGGGATGTTCACGAAAATGAATTGCTGATAGGTATTCTAACTAGACATAACCGGTTAAGAGAGCACATGACACGTGTAGGAGACGAGAACGACCCTATACCTCCCAGCCCTATATATATAACTGAATAGGCCTTTACATATATGCAAAGTGAGGCAAAAATATTGATATTTTTGTAGAGAGAGCAAGCTGCGCATGAGCTTCTACCTTTCCTTTTTCAATTTTACTCTCCGATGATATTCTGTGGTTATGAAAATTCGCGGACGTTTGATTTTTAATTTATAACTAGATATATACTGCGATTAGGTACAACCAAAGTTTTTTGAATAATCAAAGCTACTTACTTCAAAAAAGAAAACGGCTTTTCACTCCTATAAAACTCGTTTTTACAGGCAACACATCGTGTTCCCATTTTTTTTTTTGTTCAACAAAAACAATTTCAATAATATACTGACAGACACTTGACAAATCACAAATAGGCCAGTAGAATAACCATATTTTAAGGTTAAAAAAAATATATTTACTAACAGGACTTAAAGCATTGGAACTTGTAGAGCGGTGAAAAACAAAGTTAAAAAAAATGCGTGAGCATGGGCGTTGCGGGTTAGGTTTTGGGGGGTAAAAAGGGACAGGGAATCGTAATATTGCGATTTACGGCGAAAGTTCACGTTGGAAAAAAAAGTAACATACAGAAAAGTTATAGGCCATAAAAATTAAAATTTGAGAAAAATTAAAGAAACCGTAATTTTTTTTGTTTGATTTTGCAAAAATAATGTCAGTTTAACAAAACTAGGTTCATTCACAATATTTAACAAACAAACAAATTTTTAAGTTTCTAAGATATTTGTTTTTCCGCTCAAAAAAAGTATAGGGAAACCCATAAGACCAAAATGGCAAAACTTTGAAAATGCATATTTTAGAAACTATACAGTTTATCAAAAAAAGCACCGAGTTGCAGTATTGTGGCGTCATAGAGATACAAAAAAACCACTGAGTGAGTTGAGATTCCAAAAAACGTCATTTAGCGATTTTTAGTAGTGGGAAACCCATAAGACGGAAATGGCAAAACTTTGAAAATTCATATATTACAAACTAAACAGTTTATCAAAAAAAGCACCGAGTTGCAGTATTTTGGCATCATACAGATACGAAAAAACCACTGAGTGAGTTGAGATTCCAAAAAACGTCATTTAGCGATTTTTAGTATAGGAAAACCCATAAGACCAAAATGGCAAAACTTTGAAAATTCATATTTTACAAACTATACAGTTTATCAAAAAAAGCACCGAGTTGCAGTATTGTGGCGTCATACAGATACGAAAAAACCAATGAGTGAGTTGAGATTCGAAAAAAACGTCATTTAGCGATTTTTAGTATAGGGAAACCCATAAGACAAAAATGGCAAAACTTTGAAAATTCATATTTTACAAACTATACAGTTTATCAAAAAAAGCACCAAGTTGCCAAATTGTGGCGTCATACAGATACGAAAAAACCACTGATTGAGTTGAGATTCCAAAAAACGTCATTTAGCGATTTTTAGTATAGGCATCGAAGAAATAATGTTCTCTGGTATAGGGAAACCCACAATGATCTCTCTCTATATATAGCTGGATAGGCCGTTAGATATATGCAAAGTGAGGCAAAAATATTGATATTTTTTGTAGAGAGACCACGCTGCGCAGGAGCTGCTAACTTTCCTTTTTCAATTTTACTCTCCGATGATATTCTGTGGTTTTAAAAGTTCGCGGACGGTTGATTTTTAATTTATCACTGGATATATACTGCGATTAGGTACAAACAAAGTTTTTTAAATAATCAAAGCTACTTACTTCAAAAAGGAAAACGGCTTTTCACTCCTATGAAACTCGTTTTTACAAGCAACACATCGTGCTCCCATTTTTTATTTTTGTTTAACAAAAGCAATTTCAATAATATACTGACAGACACGCACAAAAAAAATATATTTACTAACAGGACTTAAAGCATTGGAAATTGTAGAGCGGTGAAAAAACGAAGTTAAAAAAAATTAATTTGTGAGCATGGGTTAGGTTTTGGGGGGTAAAAAGGGACAGGGAATCGTAATATTGCGATTTACGGCGAAAGTTGACGTTGGAGAATAAAGTAACACACAGAAACGTTATAGGCCATAAAAATGTCTAAAACTCATTTTTTACATAACCTCAAAATATTCGAGAAAAATTAAAAATACCGTAATTTTTTTTTTTTTTTTTTTTTTGAAAAAATAATGTCAGTTTAACAAAACTTGGTAAGAGTAGAGCTTTTTGGGTGTTTTATATCCACAATATTTTACAAACAAAAATTTTTTCTAAGATATTTGTTTTTCCGCTCAAAAACACGTTTTTTTTAAATGAAATATGTCCTTCATAAAATTATCGTATACAATTGTACTTATACTCTGTTTATGACATTGAGATATACCTTTTAAAGAAATAAAAAAAATATATTTTTTTAAAAACTAACAAAAAATTTTTACAAAATTTTTTTATTTTATTTTGAATAACCGTTTTTCTGGCAGCCTGCGAAAAACGTCAATTTTTTGAATGCATTTTAATTTGAAACGTGTAATTTTTCCGAAAAGGTGTTTTTCAGCACGCCAAGCAGCACAGTAAAAACTAGGCGCAAATACGCATTTTAAGTAAAAACAAAATAAAAGCAAATAAGAACCTTATAATTGAAAATGAATCACTTGGTATGCCTATCTCCAATTTTATTTAACAACACAACACTCTTATAGAGCATAGGTACTTTCAGATTCAAGCGTGGCTTGGAACCAATCTAACTCCAACCAAGTGAGGCTGGAAAGAAGTGATTCGAAATAATTCAAAAATAGTTATGGCTCGCTTTACTGAAGACCTAGTAATTCCTGATGATGATCAATATCTGGCTGCTGAGTAACCAATTATGAGAGTCGATGCGGGTGCCGAAAACGTGGATTGCGATGCACAGATTTATGTACAAAATGTCATGGTCAGACGTTGAAAAAATTTCAAAAGATTTTGATGAATTTTATATCTCAAGTGAACAGCGAGACCTTTGTCCAAATACAGAAACTCAGTTACCCGAGGAGTCAAGTTATATAGAAGAAAATTTTGAAGATAGAGAAGCCCAGTGTGGCCGAGATTTAGACCACGAAGAAGAAGAAGAAGCTGAGATTTTACCAAAAAGACCCAAGACTAGTTTAGTATTATTTAGTTATGTATATTTTATATTATTTCCCGTATACTTTTACACCATATCTAAAACATTTATTTGACTAGCTATCAAAATATAATAAATACAAAAGTTTCATAATTTTTTATGTGGTTTAAAAATTTTAGGGTCGGAATGTAAAAATATATTCTAAATGTCAAAATTTGACAGGTCGGTGGTTTTTCAAATTGAACACCCTATAACTAGATACGATGAATTTTTTCTTTGCATAATATTGTAGATATTTAGCACCCGAAGAGCTCTACTCTCACCTAGTTTTGTTAAACTGACATTATTTTTGCAAAAATAAAAAGTTAAAAACAAAAAATACGGTTTTTTTTATTTTTCTCGAACATTTTGAGGTTACGTAAAAAATTTCTTTAACAAAAGTTTTAGATATTTTTATGACCTAAGTCAACATTTTCCGGAAATCGCAATAATACGATTCCTTGCCCCTTTTTGCCCCCAAAACTAACCCGCAATGCCTCTGCTCACGCATTTATTTTTTTTAACTTAATAATTTTTTTTTTCTCAAAGTGCAATTTGACTGGCCTAAAATGACAATCTCCTTGAAGTATGAAGTTCACAAAATACCACCGGGTGACCACCGACAATTAGAACTAGAGAGAGAAAGATTACACTACTTGTATGTTCTCACTCTAAAAAAACTCTTAAAATTTTTGCCTCAGTGTCCCGTATACGTAATGTATAGCCGTATCCGCTCCAGTTACTTCGTATATAATTCATTGTGTGGACAGGAAGAAAAAACATCAAGGCAGGTGCCACAGACAACAGGCACTCGGGGTGATAACCCTGAGCGAGGACTTGCTCAAATGGGCTGACATACGGGACTTAAAAATGGGAACAAGATGGCCCAATGAGCTACTTATGGATATAGAATGGAGGTGCAGAGGGTGGGTTAAGGGAAAGACCTGGGGTATGGCAAAAATGGCCTACTCTGGCCTACTTGCCCAACCTATGGGTCACCTCCCCCTATACTACTGCTGCGTGTTAAAAATTTAGTGGTTTAGTTTTAAAAAAGGGTTGGGACCTAACCTAAATTGAATGTAGAAATTGAAAAAATATGTACAAACAAAATATTGCAATGCAGTTAAACTTGATTTATTTTGTTTTTAAACAGTTTTCGTCGAATGAACTTATTTATTTTTTTTTGTAAATATGGACTGACCTATCTTAAACAAGAAACCAATTGCTATTCCTGGGGCCTCCCAGGTTAAAATGAGTCTTGAGTTATTTTTTATAAAGGATTTCCTTTTTATTCAATATATTGATACACTTATTCTAATACGTCGTAACCGAAATCAACAAAATTTTACAGGAATAAGAAAAGTTAGAAGCAAATTACATAGCGTAAGCAATATGCGACTTGTTAGAAATCGCGGAAATGACCGTTTTATATTTTTTTTTGGTTGCGAGGATTTAACAGCATATAGCTATGCATATAATTAATAACATTTGACGCAAAAATATAAAGTTTTATTTTCTTGTGCGTTACGACGTATCAGAATTAGGGTATCAATATATGTATAACATAACTTTTTTAGGCTCAAAATTCAGCAGAACTTAACAAATACAACCACCTCAACCCTTTAGCCATGTTAGCAGCTACTTGCAGTCGAATCGGGCCGTCTTCGGGCACAGAAACCCCTCGTCCACCAAGCACCAACCAACAACCACCGAATCAAGCTGTCACTCTACCTCCAAACTCAAGCATGACGTTGAATCTTCCTCCCAATCTTAGTTTTGGCCCGCACGGCGTGGTGACGTCATTAGCAGGAAGCAGTGTTCAACCTGCGACTTCTATGACGACTGTAAACTTAACGCCAAGTGTCACTTTCACACCACAAACGGTTATGTCATCGGGAGCCAATAATTTTCAACAGGTTAAGCCGACCATAACTGTTGTTCAGGCCAATAACTCTCAACAGCCACAGGTGTGTATGTCGTTTTCCGATAAATCCTCTCAGAAACAACCCTCGAGAGTATCTCTCGCGAACGGACACAGTTCAGAAAGTACTGTTGCAGCTTTTATCAGACAGCGCACGAGTAAACAGCTGCTCGTTAGTGAATTTAACGTCGGAGAGCAACTTGCGTGTCAATCTGAATTGCGACAGTGCTATAGCAGAAGTCGCTGAGTAAAAGGAGAGCGATTACCATGCGAGTCTATATTGTTGGAAACTCCCAGGAGAGCACAAATTCACATTCACACTAGTATTCTAAATGGACCAAAAGTTTAAAGTAACTCTTTAAAGAGTACTCCTCTGGGATTATTCTTATGTTTACACGCTTTACTTTAACTGGCAATTTTGATGGCTCTTCTGGCAAAAAAACACAACTACTAGACGTGCGTCGTCCTGTCAAGGCTAGATCCCCTTAATCAGCCAATAGTGGGATGGCGTACATTCTTATGAAACAAGCAAATTGTATTGACAACATTTTAAAAAATAATCATGTTTTCTTTTGATTTCAGGTAATCAGTTTGCCACTAGGCAGTGCGATCTCCGCTCAACAACTGCAACAGCAACTTCTGCAGCAACAGTTCAACAATCAAAACGTCGGCGGTTACAGTGTGATTCAAGCGCCATCTACCATGCAGACCTCTGGGCCAAACGGTGAACCTGTTGAGGCGATGTTTATTCCAGCTATGAACCTAGCAGGTAGTCTTTTGTTTTGATATTTTTTATGAATACTTTTTTATCTCTTTGGTCCATAACATAGATAGATAGATTTTTTTTTTATTAACGCAGATCAATTTTTTGTGAGACTTTAAAAGTATCTTCAATGTATTTAGAAGTGTCTTTAAGCGGGGGAGTGACAGTTTTCAATAGCTATTTTTCAGACTAGATGTGAAAAGTCGTAACGACAAGGCATATTGTTAGTTGTAATAATGTGTGTTTAGATTTTATTTTTATACGCCATTGGTAGGTCAACATCAGCCTCAACAAATTCTGCATCCGGCGCAAGTACAACAGGTTCGAAATGTCATACCGACGGCTACGAACATACAAAACCTTCCAACCACGTTCCAGCTTCCAAACGGACAAAGTGTGCAAATGAGGCCTGCGCAACAACAGATTCTGCAGTTTCCTGCGGCTACGCAACAGATGATTCCTGTGCAGATACCGATTACCACGCAGAATGGGCAAACGGTCTATCAGACAGTACATTTTCCGATCCAGGTCGCTTCGTCTGCAGTACCCAACATCATACAGGTAAAACTGGCGTTTATCATGGCGTTCATTCAATCGATTTAAGATATTTTTGAAATTTTACACATGCCAAAGATCTAAATAAGTATAAATATATACAATATAGGGTAGGTGCGCCCCTTTTCGACCATTTAGTGCAAGTTTTGACTTTGGAAGGAAAATTTAAGGTGTTCTGTTATATTTGCCAAAAGGAAAGAACTATTAGTTAATTCTATACACATATTGGTGTAAAAAAATATATTTTTTTATTTCCTATTAATAACATGTTAGAACTAAAAAAAATAAAAGTAAAATAACACCCATTTTACCCTTTTTCGACCGGCACTTCCCTCAAGCCGACCAGCTGTATCCCGGTTTTCGACTAGGGATGTCGATAAAAGGCCCCTTTTTCGACTGTTGAAAAATAGATAATGTTTCGGTTGGTCGAAAAACAGGGTATTATTCGACCCCATTTGTTAATTAATAAAAAAAAATAAGATAGATAGGCATGGCAAAATAATTTTAAATTAAAAAAATACCTTTAACAAAAAACGGTTCACTACTACTTAGTAGTATGTAGTTTAGTATTTAGCAGGTACCTACTGTCTCAAAAAACAGATGATAAACTTTTAAGCTAAACAAAAAAAGGATTAAAACAAAAAATACTTTTAGGTCACCTAAAATTAATTGTTTAACTTAATAAAACATACATTTATCTTAGAAACTAAAAGAATTTGCACATAATTATTGCTTTTATTACCTATTTGTAATAATTTTAAAAGTAGGTACATTAAACTATTCCCAAGTAGCGCAAGAGGTTCGGTTCGGTTCGGTATGCTCTGAATGTGCCACTGCACCTTGAATTTAGCACCCAAGAAGCACGTTTTTTTATGCTACTGTTGTTTTTTTCGCTGTGAGCATGTTATGACCATTACAACAAAACTAAAAATAAGATTCAAAATACGCTAGTAGTTTTGCTAGTGTTTGACATGAAGTGTGCAATAATAATATTGTATATGTGTGATGTATTTTTAAAAATAAAAACAAAAAAAACCGATGTAAATATAAAAAAATATGTAGTATTTCTGGGGCTCGCAAATTTTGAAATATTTTGAGAAGTGTTAGCAGTAAATTAATGTTGCTTTTTTGTAGCAGATTGCGTTACTTGGGTTCTCTCATTTTTGGCTTTTTAAAAATCACAGTCACAAGCAAATTAATGTGCGTCCTGGAATCAGGAATGAATTAATTATTGTTTCTAAAGGCGAATTTTTTTAGGAACATTTAAAACAAATGTATTCTTGTTTGCACGCTTTTTCGTACGGGATACCGTAAAACTCAGTGCACCTCATATGAAACCACAATATGCATTTGTCACAGCCGATGTTTAATTCGTCTTCGTCTTCAGCATCACTAATCAATTCCTGCTGACATGATGCACATTCAATTTTTTTATTTTTAGTCTTAGAAGCGTCTTTTTTTGGTTCTTGTTTACCATTTCTTAATGTTTTCTTGTCTTTGTTAATTTTGTTTTCATAGCTTTCACTTCTGCTGCTAAGTTTCGTTGTTCTTTTCTTTGTTTTATTCCTTCTTCTTTCTTTTTTTTTGTACTACTGTCTCCACTTTAAGGAAGATTTGGCATTTTTTCGCCCCTCTTTTTTTGATTTCTCAATCGGCTTTGGATATTTCAGGTGCCGCTCAAAATCACCTGGAGGAGACTGATCATTTTCTTTGCTAACTTTTTCTTGAGTTATTTCTTTTTCTGTTGGTTTAATTAAAATATCTGAATGTATTTTAATTTTTTTATTGATCATACTATTAATATTTATTGACTTGTCAATAGCAGTATCTTTTACGTTAGACAAAACTATGCTTGTATCGTGAATTTCATTCGAGATCTTGTTAATATTTTGAATGACATTGGTTTTATCTGCCATTATTAATATCTCATTTTCACTGATCTTATCTTTATTTTCAAATACCTTAGGGTCATTTTTTATTTTCTCGTGTTTACTATTTAATGCATTTTCATATTTTATCACTGTGTGTGATAAATTTTCTTTTTTTAAATGATTATCATTGGTCTCAAAAGCACTATTGTAGTTTTTAATTTCCTCAATTTCAAACTCCATTCTTGATTCGATTGTCAACATCCTTTTCTTATTAATATCCTGAGTTTCTAGATCAATAAGCTTATTATTTTTTTCTATATCTTTTACAACTGACTGTTTTTGTCTCACCTTTCTCAATAATTTCATAATTATCCACTTTAATATTTTCATTATCATTTTTTGCCTTTAAGTTATTGATTTTTTTCACATATCCAATCATACTTTGTCAATATTACCTTCGTTAATAAAATAAACTTCATTGTCATAATTATCTTTTAATTCATTGCATTTAATCGCTATTTTTGACATGTTTTTGTCGGAATATGTTCAATATTTTTGGTTTCAAAGCTTTTACGATTCTCTGGCATTTCCGTGTTATAATAATTATTATAGCTAAATTCGTCATACACCTAGGTACCTATACAGTGACTTAATAAAAGAAATTTCTCCGCCCAAACATTCCAAACTAATGTAACTTTTATTTTACCAGAGTTTTCATTTCGGCCTGTTGAAAGGTCACCTTTTTCTAGGTCCGCTTTTTTTTTCATCTGGGCGCCATTCTATTGATTACCTACATTACCTATGTGAGCAGGTAGTGAAATTTACAAATATTCATTAAAAATATGGATAAATAACAAAAATGCGAAATGGTCGAAAAACAGGCCCATTTCACGACCACTGAAAAGTCTTGAAAATAGTGTGGACGAAAATTTGACCCATTTCTCGACCACCTAAAATTTAGATAAAACATCATAGTCGAAAAATAGGCCCATTGCTCGACCATCTTAAATTTAGCTAAAACATCATAGTCGAGAAATAGGCCCATTTCTCGACCACCCAAAATTTGTCGTATTTTGTACTCTATTATTTCTTAAACGATACTAGAAAAGGTTGGTCGGAAACTGGACTTAAGATTTTACAGAATCAGTACTATTTATTTTGCTGAAAAGGAAATGCATAACTAGAATAATATAGGCGTGAGAGAGTTAAAAACAAAACCGTCATAGCCCCTTTTTCGACTAGTCGAAAAAGGGATTTTGATTTTTTTTATATTTCGGTTACCCGACCACCGTTTTTTTTTTTATTAATTAGTCACTAAAAATATACGTGAATCTGATTAAAAAATCATAGAAGCCTAAAAAAAATACAAAACATTAGAGCAAATCACAATTCTTTGTTACTGACCCGCTATTTTCTTGGACACTGCACACTAATGAAAAACGAAAAATAACGCGTTTTGTAAAAGGGTGTCCGCATGCCTTAAGAAAATAATCGCTACTGACTTTAATTTAGGCGAAAACTTCGTCACCTGTAAGTGAATAATGGCAGAAGGGGTAAAGGAGTGTGTTGGGATGATTTAATGAGGATATCTACTGTCTTGTTTCTTATTTTTAAGCAAAAACTATAAAAATAGTCGAAAACCGGCTCCGGTCGGGTAACAGGCGCACCCACCCTACTCGTATTTGCACATCATAAAAGTTTATTTGCATATCTTTAAATGTCAGACAAAATTTGATTTAAAATGGCATAAGCATGTGGTCAACCGGTTCCAGGTAGGGCTCGAACTTAAAGCATGATGATGATGTTTGATGATTCATATGTGAGTTTGCATTGCCGCCCTTTCACTGCGACCACCAGTGGGTCTATTGTGGCTCACTCTTGAGTGGTTTCTCACCACTGTATGCCTAATCCTCCAAAAAGATTAGCTATCAGTTTGGGCAAGACACTGCGTTCAGCTCTTCTGAATCGATCTGAGGTTTACCGAAAGTCCTCTGACGTAAATGTGCAATAGCTGTACATTTGCACAGTACATGTCTGACTGTTTCATTTTCCTTCATACAGAGTCTACATTCGATCTCTACTGTTAGTCCCATTCTGTGCATGCGTACTCTTAGTCGGCAGTGACCCATAAAAATAACAGTCGCTATACGTTTCTCCTGTGTGGTAAGTCCAATGATGTTCCTGGATCTCTTTCTACAAAGTCATTTAATGAACTCTTTAGAGTGAGCCATTTCTGGTATATTTATCCAGTATTGTTGGAAGTTGTTTTCCATCCATTTTAATATGGTTGATTAAGCAGCATTGTATTATATGGGCTGGTTCGGGGCCGAAAAATTCGGCAGTTGCCGCTTAAGTCCTACCTGGATAAATGTATTAAACATGCAAAACTATATGTTACTTAATAAATTAATAATTATTATAAGTTGACTTTTTTGACAGGTACAGCCTCAGATGATTCCCCAATACGCCAACATAATTACACCGTCTGGTCAACTTCAACAAGTTCAAATCGCCACAAGTATTCCTCAACTGCAGCAGGCGCAAGCTTTCCAACAAGCCATTCAACAACAGCAGAATGTCCAACAAATTCAACCGCAAAATATCCAGCATTTGCAACATATTCCTGTGACAAGTATGGCCCAACAACAACATCACAATGTTGGCGGAGATAACAATAATAACACTACTGGGCCCATAACTGTAACAGGTATAAACTACACCATAATTAAAATTATTTGTATGATGGAGGTCATATCAAATAAAGTCTAAAAAAAATTGTGTGTGCTTAAGACCACACGGCAGAAGTGTAAACTTCAACGAGGCAAAATTAATAATACTGGCATTCATCTGCATCATCATATCGCTTGCTAACTGTTCCTCTCACAGTTAGTCGAATCGAGCAGACTACACGCGTTACATAGCCGAGCCTGCCGACTCAGTTCAATTCAGTACCCACAAAAACTGCTAAACGCATAAAGAAGTTTACACTTCAATAAAAGATCTACAAATGTGAGGTCAAACCTTCTCAAAAACATATAAGCACCTACGTAACAAGACCATTATAATGAAAAAATTAAAGATATGTATAGACTTGTAGCTCCTTTAAAGGGTTCTCGACTTTATAGCAATAATTTTTGTACAGGTGCAAATGGTCAACAATATACAGTTATACCAGCTGTCAACTTTCAACAAGTCAGAAACACTCCCTCCACTATTGGAAATCTGACACATATCGGTGGAAACATTTATCAAATTCCAAACATCCAGACAGCTGCGCCTGTACCCACTATACAGAATATTCCAGGTATTTAAAAATTCACAATATTACAAATACGCTTCTGTCCTGAACAGTACACTTGAAAATGAAACAGATAACTTACGAAACGAGTAAAAGCAAGACAAAAAACTTGAACTTAACTTCTAAAAGACGATTTTCATTTCGTAACATCTCGCAATCTACACATTGGGTATGTTTTGTCTTTGTTTAACTAATGTTTAAGAGCTAGTCTTTTCGAAACCCAGAAGAGTTAGGTTTGTTGTTCTTCTTGTTCTGGTTAAATGGATCTCCTGCTTCGCTGGCAGATGGCAGATGTGTTTGGGTGGAACACAAAAGTGAGGTTAAAAAATTAATTAAAAAAATCTTGTTTACTACAAATAATAATTTTGTAAAAGTTATAATTTTAATTAATTTATTTTTTATTACTTAATTACAAGTAAACCAACAGGTTAATTTGTATTCCTAAATTTTCAGCAGGATCTCAGGTACTGAAGCCTTTTCTTTTTATTTTGATTTGAAGACAATAGGAGTGAAATAAAGACAACATCTCTAATTTTGTGCTTAAAACATGGGTTTAATGAGGCAATAGGGGCATAATTGACCCTTAAAATTTATATATGGAAAGACAACTTTTGGGCCTTAATTTTACCACTCTATCTAGCAAATGTGTTTTAAATATATTTTTCAATATCTTTTTAGGTTTAGGAAATGTCCAAGTAATATCTCAGCCCATTGTACAACAACAGCAGCCTCAACAAATTCAAATAGGGCAGCATATTCAGCAGGATCCCACTGATCCTAACAAGTGGCAGATTATACCACAAATTACAACCATTCCTCCCCCCACTCCCCAACCCCAGACTGCTGGAATGAGCGCAGAGCAAACTGCTTCAGGCATACCTATTATTGTAAGTCATGTCAGGGGTTAACCCTAAGAAATATTTTGGTTTAACTACCACCTTAGGTCAAAAACATTCAACTAAGACATAAAACGCCAGTTTTTGAAGTTGCATATTATAGTTATTTAAACAAGTTCTGAAATTGACTTTTTTTACACAAGTTTTTTATAATGTAACCCAATTACATATTTTTTTTTTATAAGTAAACACAAACTTTGTTTACATGTGATCAAAAAAATTATCTGTTGTCATGTTAGAATGACAGGACTCAATTATAAATAATCAATAAGGCACTGACTGTGAAGTAGCATGGCACCCTGACACAAAATAGGATTCTGGAATGTACCACCATCTAATCTAGTCGTGTCATTGACTAAACTTACACAATATTATCCGATTACTTACCATCTCTTTTTAAACTAATGTATTAGTAAGGGCGCTTAATAATCTTAAACACACATGAGTTTAATAACTAAACAGTGGTCCACTCGTTTTATTTACTAAACTCACACATTGTCATCCAGCTACTTACTCTCTCTTTTTAACTCAAAGTAGTAGGACAATCTAAAACAGTCTTGGGATTATTTTGCAAATAGAAGTATTTATGAGATGTCATTTTGACAATCAATGTCAATCGACTTTCTTTCATCAGCATACAGTGGGCTCACAGACCTAATTTTATGCCAAAAATGAATTAAAAACATACTGAAACTTCTGAACACTTTTACTAAAAAAGAGTAGATATTCTAGTAGGCATTAAAAAAACTATGATTTGATTGACGCAACTTTCAGTTACTCATATTATTTAGAAAGTGATTTTTCCTATCAAAGGAACGCGATAGTACCTATTTGTATGGCGATTTGATCCAGATTTAAACCGATTTTGTAACAACATTTTATGTTGTATAAAATTCGCATAAAATAAATCTTGTAGAGGGAGGTAAGTAGATTTTATACCTGTATAGTTTGATTCCAATTCTGAAATTCTATAAAAATATAGATTTCTTATAAATGTCAGACAAAAATTTAGCTTTAGCCATCAGCCATTTTCTTGAAATTTTTATATTCTTAGAGTACATTTGCAAGATATCATCTTGCAAAAATTATACTTTAAAACCTGCTGCCACAAGTTGCCTATATAAAAGATATTAATATACTAACAAAGCATGTCACACTTAACAAAAGTGCTTGTCTATTATTTTTAAAGTACTTTAGGCTAACTTAAATAAATAAAAATATATATTAATAAAAAATAAATAAGTAATGTGAAAAATATTCAAAAAATAAAAAATTAAAAATAAAAAAAATTAAAAAATTCAGTATGCCACGTCATTTTAAAGATAATTTTATAGTAATTTCAAAAATCAAATAAAAAAAAGGTCACTCCATAAAAAATACTAACTGCAATATCTCAAAAACCAAAAATTACAGATGAAGTTAACTTAAACAGGTGGATTGTTTATGAAAAAGAATATGTAAAAAAACTTTCAAGGTAAACAGTTCTATTTTAAATCATCAGCAGTTTACCAAACCTGAGCTTTAAAAAACTAATATAAAACAACGGCGGCCCTAGCCCCTCCTCTTTTTTCAAACTACATAAAATTCTTTAAAAATTAATAATATGTTTGTTTGTAAAATGTAAAATTTTCATTACTTCAGAAGTTATACGCATCGCCGCTGATATGAAAACGTGGACGCTTTAAAAATATTTATTTTGTTGGACTTAAAAACACATTTCTCTAGAAAATTCATTCTTATTTGATTATGCAGTCGTTAAACTTGCAGGTTCTTATCCGCTACAAAGTCAGGGTTACGTTCGTATTATTTTCTAGTTTTTAATACAGCCAAGCAATAATACCGTTTAACCCTTTTTAATATTTTTAATTTTTAGTTTTGTTACGCATTACACGGTGAGCTCAATTTAACCTTAAACAACCCCCAAGTACCAAGTCTGATACAAATCGGTTAATAAATAGGATAGTCTATAGGATAAAGATTTTGGTTCCGCCATGCTAGTTTTTTGTTTGAGTAAAACATAATAATAAGCGACGATAGAGACCGCAGAGTTCCCGATTTAATACATATCGCTTCATAAATGTAAAAATTCTCCATTTCGGATCCGCCATGACATTTTTTAGGTTTAAATCTTAATTATGTGCTTTATACACCCCAAAGTTCCAATTTTGATACATATCAGTTTATAAATAGAAGACTTTGCCCTTTTGGATCTGCCATGTAATTTTTAAAAGTTTGAGTTTATAATTAAAATCAGCGACTTTAGACATGCCCAAGTTTCAAATTTGATACCTATTGGTAAATAAGTTTTTTTAAATTTGAGTCAAAAATCATATTTAGCGACTATTAACACTCCAAAGTTCTAAATTTTACACTTATAGCTTTATAAATAGGAAACTTTGCCATTTTGGAACCGCCATTTTGATTGATAATTACTTTTTTTCTCATTTTAAAACGAAATTTTGTTAGAAATAAAATTTCGGACTTCCATTGTCTATATTTATTTTAAAACACGACGTTTCGGTTAGTAAGTATCTCTAACCGTTATCAAGTGTAAACTAAACAATCTAGTCTCTAGGCTACTACTTATACTACTTGGTGTGCAGTCAGGTGTAACGGCCCGCCCCCTTTTTAATCATAAGACGCCTGTTTTCCTTAAGGAGTGGTTTCCATTTGTTTGGTATGTCCGTGCTTGGTTGACTGAAAACTTCTTTATTCTGCATTATAAACGCAGCTTCAATAAACTTTCGTTTTCGCCAATGCGACTCCTTATGTAAAACTTTAGCTTCTGACCACTGAATCCTGTGATCATTTGACCATGCATGATCTGCTAAATCGGACTTTTAATAAATGAACATCTAAAAAGTACCCAATTAGGAATGATCACAGGATTCAGTGGTCAGAAGCTAAAGTTTTACATAAGGAGTCTCATTGGCGAAAACGAAAGTTTATTGAAGCTGCGTTTATAATGCAGAATAAAGAAGTTTTCAGCCAACCAAGCACGGACATACCAAACATATGGAAACCACTCCTTAAGGAAAACAGGCGTCTTATGATTAAAAAGGGGGCGGGCCGTCACACCTGACTTCACACCAAGTAGTATAAGTAGTAGCCTAGAGACTAGATTGTTTAGTTTACACTTGATAACGGTTAGAGATACTTACTAACCGAAACGTCATGTTTTAAAATAAATATAGACAATGGAAGTCCGAAATTTTCTTTCTACATAATCCTTGTCTACGACTTTGAAACAAAAATTTTTGTTACACCCCTATTTTTTTTAATTTTGGTCAAAAATTAGGTCCGGAAGACCATTGTGCAGCGCTATGAGTTGGACAGCAATAAAAAATTAGCTGTGCTTTAAAGAGAGATGAAATGAGTATGTTCCAAAATTACAATTTATGTCGGGGCGCAAATTTAAAGCTACGTCACGAGTCAGCGCCCTATTAGTAGCATATGTGCAAAAGTTTTTCACAAACTGCACAGTGTGTAAAGAGCTTTGGCACATGCTTCAGAGGTTGTCTAGCATATGAAAAACTTTATTTTCAGAGGTAGTTGTAGAAAAAACATTATCATTGTTTTGATTAAAACATTTTTACATGTTATTATTGCTAGTCATGCTCCTGATCATGCTCTTATCTCCGATAACAACATTAATTTAACCACAGCCCCCTTATAATTAATTTAATTTGAGAGGGCTGTGATTTAACTTAAATTATATTTAGTTATGGTATAGGCAGCCAAGTTTATGGCTTATTGTCCTTCCTGTTAAATTTAATTTATAATACAAGAGTTTTTATTAAAACAATGGCAGTATTTACAGTCGAACCTCTCTAACTCGAACCTCTATAACTCGAACCTCTCTATAACTTGAACCTTTTAAGTGGTCCCTGCACTTTTTATATGTATTTGAACCTATTTAACTCGAATTTCTATAACTCGAACTCTCCATAACTCGAACTGTTTTGGTTGTCCCTTTAAGTTTGAGTTATAGAGGTTCGACTGTATTTATTATACATATACCAAATAGTTTATTAAGTATATCATTTGAAAAAACCTTTAAGGGTTGATACCTCATTTAAGGCATTTAACATGGTAAGTATAAAAAAAAATCAGAATATGAGTTCTCAAAATTTGAACTTAAACCTTGCAGTCTTTTCACCAGGTTGTAAGATTGTAATAAATGCTGAGATTTGTGTTTGTCAAACAAAATTAAAACAAAATCTAAATTTCTTTAGAATTTGGTGGACGATCCAGAAGTGAAGAAACCAAAAAGGATGGCATGCACCTGTCCAAACTGTGAGCTGGGTGAAAGGCACACAGATCGAAAGAAAACTCATATATGTCATATTCCTGGTTGTAACAAGGTTTATGGAAAGACTAGTCATTTAAGGTAAGAAAGTGAAATAAAGAAAAAAGGTTCAAATAACTTTTTCATTGTTTCACTTGTAAATTGCTTATTCATTTTTTGAAAGAAATTAGAGGTAAATGACATACAGGGGCAGTGAGCACAAAATTGCCTTATATAGAAAATAGTTGGTTTGCAATTTAACTAGGTATCTTATTTTATTATTTAAAATTTCAAGATATGTTTTTATTATACATTTCTACAGACGCCTCTTTTAATAAAACTTATGATAACAAAAACATTCAACAAGTACGCGAAAAATATATAAAAATAATTGAGTTAAAAGTAAAGCAAAGTTCTCCAATACAAATGTCAAAATGAAAGGTTTTTGTTCTTACTAGTTTGGAAATGTTTTTCTAAACTTTGCTATTACAGTCAAACTTCTTTATGTTTAATTTAGCACTATGTCTGAGAGTCATTTGCAGCCATAATGGCCAAGTTTAGAAAAACATTTCCAAACTAGCAAGATCCGCTTATTTTGAAATTAGTATTGGAGAACTTGGCTTTACTTTTATCTCATTTTTTTTTTACTGAATATCATTTTTGCGTACTTGGCTTTTTTTACATGACATGATTTTACTCCTTTTTTAAAGGATTTGGATAATATTTAAGTTTTAAAGTAGTAAAATATGCAGAATATTGTTCAAAACGTTTGTAATGCCTTATTTAAAATTTTGAGGTTTTTTATTTTGTGTGTCTGGTTTTATTATAGTTTCATCAGCCTTTCAAAGCTCAGCTCTCTAGCGTTTCTGGAAGTGGGCAATGTTAGTTTTACATAACTTTTCATTTATAGAGGAGGGAATTAAATTAAAATGTTTTTAAGTTTTTTTTCTATAGTTTTATCATGATGATTCTTATGTGAGTGGGCCTTGCAGACCTTCCATTGCGAACACTAGTGGGTCTATTGTGGCTCAGTTTTATTATAGTTCTTGTCAGTCTTTCAACGCTCAGCTCTCTAGCATTTCTGGAAGTGGGCAATGCTAATTTTACATAACATTACATTTATAGGGGAGGGAAGTAAATTAAAATTTTGGGTTGTTAATTTTTTTAAATTGTTTTATCACAGTTCCTATCGGCCTTCCAAAGCTCAGCTCTCTAGCGTTTCTGAAAGTAGTAAAAGTGGACAATGTCAATTTCACATAACTTTACATTTATATAGGAAGGAACTAAATAAAAATTTTGGGGTATGTAAGTTTTTTCCTACTTTTATCACAGTTCCTATTAGCCTTCCAGTTTTTCCAGCTCAGCTCTCTAGCGTTTCTGGAAGTGAGCAATCTTACTTTTACATACCTTTAAATTTATAGGGGAAGGAAGTAAATTAAAATTTCGGTGTTTTTAAATTTTTTCCTATAATTTTATTATAGTTCCAATCGGCCTTCTCAAGCTCAGCTCTGTAGCGATTCTGGAAATGAGCAATGTTACTTTTACATAACTTTACATGCATAGGGTAGGGGAGTAAATTAGAATTTTGGGGTTTTTATTTCAAAGGTTTGGTCATAATTTCTATCAGTCTGCCAAATTTTAGCTTTGTAGCATGTCTATAAATAATTTTGATGATCTATTCATTAGTGAGTGAGTGGCAATTTCGAGGTTTTTTGAAATTTCGTAACTACTGCTTAATGGAGTCCATAAAAAATGGGGAGGTTTTTAACTCTATAAAGATCTAGGACTGTGCAAAGTTTGACTTTCGTAGCTCATTCCGAAGTAGATTTTCAGATAGGTGAAATATGCGCTAAAATGTTTCAAGGAAAGATGGCGCGAACTTGGCGGGGCACTGCCGTGCCCCCAGATTATGGTGGACAGTACACCTCTATTTTTTTAAATCATGAGTATAGTCCTTGCCATACGCAGTTACACTTTTGTGACTTTGACATGAAATAAACATATTTCCTAACCCGAAATATATTAAAAACTACACATGTCATATTGGTATAAAATTAAAGGTAAAACTGTCATTGTCTCTGGATAAGACTATGCTGACTGTAGGTTGACAAAAAAAACGCACAGATAAAAACAACTCAAAGACATGCCATTTTTCTGATTTTTTTTTATTGCTGGCAGTATGGATAGAATAAATAAAGAGGTTGGAAATGTCACAAAAGTGTAATTGCCTATGGCAAGGACTATAATAGGCTGAATTTTTGTAAATAGCTTCATTTTGCCGAGACTCCTAACTTTTTTCTTTGCAAAAATTCGTAAAAGTGATTCCTAACAGAGTGTGTAGGCGCACTTAGAGCCCCTGTATGTTGACATATTTGGATATATAATATATCCAAATATGTCAACATACAGGGACTCTAGGCGCACTCAACCAAGCGAACATACGATTTGTGGGACAATGTTGCCATTTAGATACTTACACATTTTTTAATCCACAGAATAAAAAATAGCCGGTTACTAATTCTATACTGTTACTTTATTTATCTTATTATTTTGATATATTAATATTTTTAGGGCACATCTAAGATGGCACACTGGTGAACGTCCATTTGTCTGTAATTGGCTTTTTTGTGGGAAAAAATTTACAAGATCCGATGAACTACAAAGACATAAACGGACGCATACAGGTACATTACAGACAGGGTGTTTATTTTAAAACTTGTCAAATTATATGTCTTTTTAAAAACGCAGTACATAATATATCAGTGGCGGATATAGGGGGGACCTGGGGGGCCCGTCTCCCCCCCGAAGCCAAGATTATTTTAGATATTATTATTTATATATATTTTTTTTGTATTCTGCACTGTGTACGATTTTAGTTTGCTAAAAGCTGTATCTTGTAAAATTTTTTAGGTGAAAAACGATTTCAATGCAGTGAATGCTCCAAAAAATTCATGAGGTCCGACCACTTGTCCAAACACTTGAAGACTCATCAAAAGCAAACCAATGTTACTACTAAATTTGAGGTAAGATATAAACAGGGCGTCCCAGTTAAAAATAACCACATGGGGTCTTTTAGGGATTTAGAAAAACTTAAGACATACAATTTTGGTTAATTCGGAAAAAAGAGGCGCTATTTCGAGTCCAATTAGATATCGTATTAAAATTTTAAATATCTACAGAGGTTTTCAAAATATCGAGACATAAGTAAATATTAATTTAGCTTTTGCTCAATATTTTAAAAACCCTTGTATATATTTTTAACCTATTTTTATTTATAACTAGTAACTTTATGCGCAACAATCTGAGTTTACATGCACTTTTCTGGCAAAGTCATGTGGATGTGGGGTCCGAAGAGGGTATGGTATTCAGGCTGTTACTGAATAAGATTGTAAAAATGAAGGATATAATTCTTAAGACTATTTTGAGAAAAAAGCTTGTTATAAACATAAACGTCTTAACTTTTGAGATAAAGGGATTGTTAAAGATTTATAAAAAATCTCCGTTTTTATTAATATCTGTGATGCATCGCGCTAGACCATTTACGAGAAAAAAACAATTTATTAAAAATAACGAAAGCGATTCCGCACGAACTCCACTGGTCAAAATAAAATAATAAAACATGTTATACATCAGAAAATGCCTCTTGATGAACAGAAAATGTGTACCAAATTTCAGTCTCTGTATCTCAAAAGACGTTTAGGACATATGGTCATATGAAGATTTTTTCGAAATGGGCCCAAGAATTAATTACCTTTTTTAATATTAGCAACTTATTCAATAACGCCCTGAATATAGGGTCAAGTGGTGCAAAAACGAGACGGCCGAAATTTCGGTCAAAAACAAGAAATTCAATTTTTCCTTACAATAAAATTGTAAAAAAGTATATTTCACACATACATTATTAAAAGTTGTTATAAATAATAAATAACAGTAAACCTAGGCATCGGAAAAAATTATCATGTTTGACTCTATGTATTTTAGTAAACTTTTCTTGTTGTGTCGGAGTGCGCGATCGTAGAACCTCGGCAAGTATCGCGGTTTTTAAAGATCAAATGCGGCTTTGAAATTCAAAAATAAATTAATTCTTCTTTACTTGTTACCCAGCAGCACGTCGTGTAAAAAAGGGGCAAAAACGAGACACTAGTAAATTAATAAACCGAGACAAAACGATTTACGAGTGTGGATCAAATATAAACAAGCCTTTTAAACTTACTAACGGAAAAGTCATTCAAGATGAACGTGGCCGTTATAATTTTGAAGTAGGGATATTCAGCAGTATGTAGGCGGCTGGTAGTGCAGCGATGCTCATTTGGCCACGAGCAATCGCAATAAGCGAGAAGGTACACATCAGTGTTGCGCAAAGAATAATCATTAAATTTTTTACACGCGAAAACCTTAAACCTGCTGAAATTCGATGCAGATTGCGAGCACAGTTCGGAAATAAGACGCTTTCGTGGGTACCTGTAAAAACTTGGTGCAAAGAAATTAGCGACTGCTGTGAGCGTGTCGACAGCGTCAGTCAACCACGTCGTCCTTACCATCATTTCTGCAGTCAAAGTTTTAGCGACCGTTTTCTGGGACTGGAGAGGAGTTATGTTGGTCGATTTTTTGCACGAGCGAATAGCAATAAACGCGGCTTACTACTGCAACTTACTCGACCAGGTAAAGCTTGATTATCGCAAAAGGGGAAAGCACACCCCATCCAAGACGTGTTGCTCCTGCATGACAACGCTAGACCTAATACGGCAGTTTTAACACAGGCCAAAATCAATGAAATGCACTGGACTCTGCTGGAATACCCTCTATACAGTCCAGATTTGTCACCTTGCGATTTGCATATGTTTGGCCCACTCAAAGATTCATTGGGAGGCGAGCAATTTTAGACCAATAAAGAGGTGGAGGCATTCGTGCGCAACTGGTTAGATAGCCGCCCAGCTTCCTTTTATGAAAACGGGATTAAGAAACTGTCAAACCGTTGGGAAAAGTGTATTAACAGAGAAGGGGGATGTGTAGAAAAGTAGAAAAAATTTCTGTTTTGTGTCATGTTTCTAAATAACTAGTTTATAAACAAAGGCTTGTTTATATTTGATCCACCCTCTTAACCTTTAGCACTAAAAGAAAACAAGTTTACTACATGGAGTAAAGTAATACTTATTTTACTTTACCTCCTAAATTCTAGATTAAAATCTTTTCCAATCCGTTTCTGAATTACGTTTGGTTTACTTGACTTATTTTTGCATTTGTTTAAGTTAGTTTTTTACAAACTTTTTACAATTTAAGGATTTTTAACCCTTCCAAACATGTTTCATACCCCTTTCAATGTGTCTCATTTCCATAGTCTTTTGACAAATTTCGTAACCTTATGTAAAATAAGTAAAAGACAGTGTCTCGTTTTTGGCCCAATCAGTGGTTAAAGGCACCCTACATTATTAACATAATGAAACATATTTCACTGCGAGGTACACTACATAGCTTTCTGTATGAGAGGGAAACGTGACAAAACCTTTAAGTTGGTTATCTTGTTAAAAAAATTTAATTATTTAAAATTTGTCTCGTTTTTACACCGCCTAGATGGTGTGATTGGCAGAAAATGAATTTTAAGTCGGTTTCTTTTTTAGGGTCACAAAATAGGCGTAGAAATGGAGGGGGAAGATGAGGAGGATGACGACCAACCTGAGTATTGGGAGACGGCCGAACTGGATCCCCTCGAACCGGAGGAGACTGGCGAAGAGGAGGAGAGAGAGACTAAGCCTCAAGTCTGGGTGACTGATGGGAAGAACAAGTACGCGCTGGCGCAGGTCGACTATTCGCAGGTAAACATTTTCACCAGTATTTACTAAGATCTTAAAACCAGAGTCTAATTACCAAGTCCATAGACTTGACACTGACCGGTTTAAGTCTATTTTTTTAATACTTACAGGTCAAATAACTGCAAAGATCTTGTTTACGCTCACGTGCAATAGAATAGTAAGCATTTCTCAGTGAGTTTGATCTTAGAATAATTAAAATTAACTTTAAAAATAAAGAAAAACCAAATAAAAATTTCTAAAGACCATGTCGATGTATGAAAGGCAAAAGGGCATAAGCGACACATTATTTGAAATAGAGTTTTAAGCGTTTTAAGTTTTTTTATTTTTTTTTCTGCTTCGAATGAACTATTATTCAGGGTTCTACGATGGTTTTTATGTCGATTAAGTCAAATGAAAAAAGAATGGATCTTGGTTTTTTTTAACTAAGCGAAAACCAATAGTTTAAGTGGCCCTGCTGTGAAGTTTGAAAACTGTCGCTTATGACCTTTTACCTTTCAACCATCGATGTAATTTTTTGGAAATTTAGTCCGTGTAGTCATAGGATTCCCGCAAAAAATAATCTCAAATTGTAGTTCCACCCCTGAGGGGTATAATATATACAAAACTTTTCAATACAAAAATAACTTCAAATTGTCTCTTTAGATGCATAACCGTTATAGGTATCTATCAATATTTAAATATTGTAAAAAACACAAGATATATTTAGAATCCATTTTTAGTAACACTTTACCAATACAATTAAAAATCGGTTTAATCATCGCTAACTTGTCCAAGTAATTACCATGTAAAATATAGCGAACAACTGACACTGACATACTCAGTTTTTATATGACCTTTCTTATTGACGTTTAAAAGTTTAAATACAACTGCCATTTTTAAATCCAAATATTATATATTTTTTATTTACTTTTAAGGTTTGTATCAATAAAATGTCATTGCTATAACAAAAAAGATGGACAATGTTGCAAGGTATTTGGAAACAAATTATATAAATATTAAAAACTATTTAAACAAAATCCAGACTTTTAGATCTAGAATTTTAAAACATAGGACTCAAGACCCTTTATTGATGTTTGTATACAGGGTTCTCAAACAAAGCCTTAAGGAGCAAAAAAAGCCCTGTTTTCGCGATGAAAGGATTTTTTTTTCAGCAACTTGCAACGTTGTATATAGTTTTAATCATTTAGTATGATTTTTTAATTTTTTTGGTCGTATTATTCTTTATGGTTTGGTTTTGCTTTTAAACAGGAGTCGCGGAAACACATTTTATTAAAAAATCCGTTTTAGAAAAACAAATTTTTTGACAACCTATTTTTCGGAAAACATTTTCTTGGAACGGAAAATGTTTTTAAAACTTATTTTTGTGAAAAGCAACTTTTGTTGAACCACAAGTAAACTGGCAGTTTCCAGAATATAAATTTACTTCAGTGTTAGTAATTTTAGGACTTTACAATATGAGCAACATGATTCTTTATAATGAATATTAGCTATAAAAGTTTTTTAGGAGGATATAAATATTTTTAAGCAAACTCTGGCTTGCTAGTCCTTAAAATGGTATCCCATATCTTAAGTAAGACTTAAAAGAAAGAAAAGTACACAAATTGAACCGCGAAGCACGCCCAGGAAAGTTTTTTGCTCATCGAATCGTAACAGGATCGATGTGAACTACCAAAAGACCAGACAACTCTTGACTGTGTAATGGATTATCTAGATATAAGTTCTCCATGTCGCACTTGAAGCGAATAATGTTATATGTTGTCAACATTAAAACACCTCTTAATTTTAGCAAGATCCTGAGATATAATCAGTTTTATCATTGATATTATATTAATCAGAAACAACCAGGGCCCTAGACAGGACCCTGCGGTGTACTGACGACAACAAAGAACCCCTCTTAAGCTTACGCAACAATATTCCATGCTCAACGTAATCAAAAGTCTTGGACAGATCACAGAACACTGTAATAAGAATGATTTTATTTGTAGGAAGCTGCTACCTCCACACACGGTTCCTCAGAGAACTCAGACGAGGAAAAAATGGTGCTAACAATAAATACTCAACCTGATGAAGAGCATTTGGTTATAGCAGATAGCTGATTTTCAAAGAGAACAAAACTTTATTCTTTGGTTAAGATTGAAAAATATTAATTTAAGTAAGTAATATAGTATTTCAGGGTAATCCAAATTGAGCACTTTTGGAGGCTTAAGGTACTTCCAGTGGAGAAAAACTGATTATCCTTTGCGTCCTTAAATTTGAAGAGAATCTAAAAAGTGAAAACCGTCTCTTGATACATCAAGGCGTTTTCGAGCTACAGGAGGTTTTTCAAAATTTTTCATTTTGATAGTGGTTGTTTATTTATAAAAAAAATTGTTGTAATTGTTTTTTTATAGTTTTTTTTATAACTCTCTTGTGAAAAAGCTAAAAACTACAGGTTGTCTTCATAAAAAAAATAAAACGTCAAGAATATGAGAATGAATTGAAGAATATGTCATTTTTGACATTAGATTTTGACGAAGTAGGCATAGAAAATATTTGTGAACGTCATTCGATGGGCCGTAGTTATTAATCAGTGTTGTTGTTTTGTTGTTTATTACATTCTGTTGAAAGTTTTATTTATATTTTTAGTATAATATTTTTGTATTATTGTTTTTTATTTGATAGTATTACCAGGTTGCTTTACTAATATTTATCATATTTTATTATAAGAAAGATGAGATGACTGCAACTGTATGATAATTTTTCGGAAAAGTTAAGTGACAGGTGTTACAAAAATTCCTAGAGAATTTAAACAAATGTTTAGATGATTCGTTCTTTACAAATTTGGAGTGACACATAAATTATTTAACGCTTAATGGTAGGGGAAAGGTGGGAGTATAGCCTTGCTTCATACTTAATAATTTTCTAATATAATTACATAACTTATTAAAATACAAGAACAATACAAAAGTTATGTAACAGGTATACGAGATTATTTTAAATAAAGATATGCTCAAGCATTTTAAAATTTTTATTGCTTTTAAGATTTTTTTTTCAAAAATAAATGATTTGTAACGGGTGTGAAATCTTACGTTGAACGCCAACCAAATTTTATTAAATTATTTTACGAGATATACCGACAATATTTATATTTTTGCTCGATATTTTAAAGACTGTAGATATTTTTAATTTCAATGCAGAATTTGATTGGGCTCGGTATAGCGCCACTTTTTTCCCATTTAACCAAAATTGTATGTCTACCGTTTCCGAAAATTTTTGTTAAACGGGAAAAAAGTGGCGCTGTTCCAAGCACAATCACATGCTGTATCAAAATTTAAAATATCTATAGGGTTTTCTAAAATATCAAGGAAAAACTAAAATATATTTTTTTAAAAATTGAAATATTTTGTAAACAAATTTATTAAAATTTCGGTAGTATTTGGTATTTGTTTTAGCGACGACGGCCAATCGAATGACACCCTGTATATGCCAATTTTGAAATATTGCAATTAAATAATACACAAATAAGCAAAAAAACAGGACATTTTAACTAATGATGGTGGGATTAATTTAGTCCATACCCAATTTTGTTGCACTTTTTGGTGAGAGATGTATGTTGTTGTACATTGCTATTATTTTTATTTATATATAGTTAGATAATTAATCTAGTGGTGTTACTAGGAGAAGTACCGCCCAGGGCGGATAATTGTTATCGCTCTTATGTTTTTAGTAGGAAAAGCGCTGAGTTTTTTCCTTTTAAGGAACAAACCAAAAAAATAGTAATGTAATTTCTTTAATTTTGTTTTGATTCGTGGGTTGAGGACAAACCAGGAAAATAAACTAAATATTACTTGGCAACGATTCGATTTATCTATCTATTTAGCCTTCTTCGATCCATCTTTGGACATAGGCCTCCCCCAATATTTTACACTCTTCTCTATCTGTCGCCGTGTCCATCCATGTAGTCCCCGCATGTTTCTTCAAATCGTCCGGCCATCTCATTTGAGGTCTTCCGATACTTCTTTTATTTTCCCAAGGTCTCCAGTCTACAATACATTTGTTCCATCGATCGTCTTTCTATCTGATATTATGACCGGCAAATTTTTATTTTAATTTTTCTACCTCTCCTCTAACATTCCTTACTTTTGTTTTATTTCTTATCCATTCATTTCTTTTTCTATCTGTTAGCTTTACATGTAACATTTGTCTTTCCATTGACCTTTGGGCTTTTGTTACCTTATCCATGTTTGATTTTGTAAGCGTCCAGGTCTGGGATTCTATGTGAGCACAGGAAGAATACATTGGTTATACACTTGAATGTATGTATGTAGCCTAATTTACGTTTGGTTTTCTTTTTTTAGTTTAATAATTTGTCCTAGATATCTAGGTATATTCCTCTACTTGTTCTATTTTTTCTTGGTTTATTCTGATCGTGATATCTTCATCTGTGTTTGTTATGATTTTAGTTTTAGTGTAGTTCATACTCAAGCATATATGTTTTGCTCCTGTATCCAGTTCTTCAGCATTTTTATGGGTTCTTCTTTCTTATTTGTTATTAAGGCGATATCGTCAGCATATCATAGGTGGTTCAAGTATTGTCCGCTTACTTTGATGCCTATTTCTTCCCATTCTAAGTTTTTAAAAACATCATCTAGGGCCTGGTTTCGATTTATATCAAATCTAAATTAAAACATTATTTAGTTTCTTTTCCTGGTTTGTCCTCCATCCACGAATCAAAACAAACTTACTATAATAGCACACAAAATGAACATAAGTACTTTCTTAAGAACGATTGTAGAAGAACAATCGAAACGTCGCACTAGGGTTTTTTGTCAAAATTATAATTTTTTCAAATTTTGTTAGGCAAATATTTAATTTTTTCTAATAAACCACTGACAAGATAGTGATTTTTGTTTTTCTAGGAAAAACGCAGTGGTTTCTTAATTAACAACATTTTTTTTAATAGTTGGCTAAAATCCAAATAAAGTTTTGTTTTTAGAATGAATCCGCCACAAACATATAGATTTTATATACCCTAGTTTTGTTTATTTTAAATTTTTACCTCCAGTACGACGCGAGACACAGTGTTACCCCTTAGTGCGGAGTATTACCCCATGGCTTCGTTACCAAAAACGTTCGTAACAAAGTAGATCGACTATCTGTTGACTGGGCCAGACCGTCCCTTACTAGTGACGCCGCTGATAATAACTTAGTTAACTAGTATGATATTAGATATTTTAAAGATTATACACAGAGTGCTTTCCTAAGTAAGTACAAAAAAATTAAGAAAGTTACAAGAAAAACACTATACGTTTTGTGCACTAATTCCACATCTTTAGCTTTATTTTAAATTGAAAACTAAATCATTAAACTTATTTTTAATTTAAGTCATTAATTTAGCTTAGGTATGTATGCTCGGGGAGAGTGTGTGTTTTTAACGTTTTTTAAAGCTCTTTGGACTGGAAACATGTCCTAACTAAAACCTGAAACTATCAAGACTAGTGGAGAGGTATTTTTATTTGTAATTTTTCACATTTTGTTTGGGTAAAAATACTGCATGTCACTTTTGTCTAATAACATTGGGATCTTATGGCTTTTATTTAACTTTGTATAATTTTTAACCTCTAAAAATTACCCTTATGTTTCATTTACTTTGGTCAAACACAGTCTTCTAAAAATTTAATGAAAGTTAAACATATTTTAACTTCTACCAATGATTATAGAACCCCTTGATATGCAACCCAACAAATTTAATAACAGCAGCGGACAGATGGCTCTGCCGTATATTTATGTAGTTCCAATGATGACACGGCAGAGCTATCTGTCCGCTGCTGTTATTAAGTTTGTTGGGTTGCATATCTGGGGGTTGTGTAATCATTGCTTCTACCCAGAATTATTTTTTTAAATGTCGTTTTTTCTCGTAAATTGTATAAAAATATTTTTTCCAAAATCCCGTTGGCATTATAGTGGGTTTACACATGCATGAATTTAGTGGCGCCAGTGTTCGCGCCAGTTCTATTTGCACGCCAGTAAAGGTTTACACTATTGTGCGAAAATTAAAAAGACTGGCACGCCAGTTTCATCATAGCTTAATTAATTAACACGCAGACCGAACCGCAGCTTTTTTTTTTTGTGAGTTTCATTTTTAAAGTGTACACGATACGCGATATGTCGGCTGAACTCTCGGAAGCCTGCAAAATAGTCGCTAAACTTTTATTGAAAAAAAAATAAAAGAGATTTAGGAAAAGGAACAACGAAAAGGCCGTATCCGCATGGGTTAAAGCATGGATTGCTAGTTGATCTACTTTGGGTGCTTCCGAAAAACTTTTAGGAGAACTTGCAGCAGAAGATCCTGCGAGCTATAAAAACCATCTTCGAATGACAAAGCAACATTTTGATATTCTTCTAGAGTTTCTCTTATTTAAACAACATTCTTTAAAATTCGGTCTGCTATTTTAAACCATGGTACTTTTGGGGTGTATACTTCATTTGCACCGGCTCCGGAATGTTGGCTTTTTTTAATTTTTGTCAATTCCAAAGCATATGTGTTTCTTATGGATCATATTTTTGCTTTTACTTCTGCAACTTCAAAGCCTTCAATAGTCATTATTTTACTAATTTTTTAGGAAGCATTATCTCGACTATCTTTGTTTTTATACGATTTACTGTGTACATCCCATAAATAAGGAAAACATTCATAGCCTTCAAGAAACTGTTTGGTTCTGCTGACCACTTTTTTTAGCCATATTAAGCTATAAAAACAAAAATAAACAAAATTTTTAAGCTCAAACACAATGAAAATAAAAAATAATGTAAAATAATGAACTTAAAACTGGCGAGCCGACGTGCAAGCACTTATTTACACATGAAAATTTTCCTTTTCTGCGCGCATGCGTCACCACTGGCGCCAGCAAATTCAGTCAGCTGCAGACTTTTTTGATACATGCATGCAAAAAAATAACTTGTGTGCAAGTCGGTGTTTACACTTGCAAATTTAACTTACTGGCGCGCCAGTTTTTATTGGCGCCAGCAAATCCATGCATGTGTAAACTCTCCTTTAACCATTGTTAGGGAACGTATGAGTTATTTTTCAATCCATTTGTCTTAACCTTTACTTAAAATTGTTGAACTAAAAAACTAAAATTTAAATTTTTGGAAATATATAGAAATATGCGAGTGGTCGCTCGGTATTTCCTTTTGGTGTACAGGTTAGCGGAAATACCAGGAAATACTTGGGAACTACTGGGAAATATACCAGGAAATACCGGGAAGTGCTTGGGACATACTAGGAAATACCATAGAAATTTGAGGAAATCCCAGGAAATACCCTAAGTATTTCCTTTTGGTGTACAAACATCGGCGATCGAGCCACCTCTCGGAAATATGTCCCAGGTGCTAAGAAATAAGTATACAAATATTCTACCAGCACCTATTTTTTTAGAGGTTTCAGCTTTTTTTAATTTTTTTTGAGCAATCATTGCAAATTTTAAACATTTTTGCCGTTCAAACCCAAACTGGTGGCTACATACACATCACTAATTATATATTTTCTTAAATAATTGAATTAAATTTTTTAAATAACTTGGTCGCCCTTTATTTTGTTAAATAAAGCCTTAACCTTAAGAACCGAAATGTATTTGACAAAAAAAACTTGATTTTTAACCAATAAATAAATACATTAACTTCTGGCATTACTTAGGAAACACCCTGTATACCTATTAGCTTAAATCAAAATCACAGATTGAGATTGACTAAGGATGAGTCATTGGATTGATGTTATATTTTCGTTTTCTTAAAAATAAAGAAACTACTGTTTGTTATTTATATAAACTTTGTTTTTCTGCCATAATATTATTACTGACAATTTTTCGTAGCTAAGCGGGCATAGAAAGGTTCTGTTTCTCTTGTATTTTTCCGTGGGCAGCTTGAAAGCTGCACACCCACAGTAGACCAAGATCTAATGGACATCTATTAAGTGTTCAAAGTTTACTGTTTCGTCCTTAAGGGACTCTTCAGATCACTGCGTGATCATTGTGACACTTTTGTGAAGCTATAGAGACGGTATATGAATCACACCATATTGGTAAGAGAAATGAAAATTAATGCCTACGATACCGTATGCTTTCACACAAGTGGCGACATCTACCAAATACAAAAGAAACTACCAGAGTAAAAACAAAAGGTATGCTGATGAAACGAAAAACAGTACCCATGACCTTAACATAATTTTGTCCCTTAGGTAGGGTTAATGCATATTGCATTTTTGCCGCCTTCGGGACGTTTTATGTCGGGTCAGCGGAGTGTGAACCAAAAATACTACAAAACGTTTAGTACCCGTGAATAAAGAAAACAACAATTTGTCGTGGCTAAGCGGGTATAGAAAGATTTTGTTTTTCTTGTATTTTTTCGTGGGCAGCTCGAAAGCTGTATACCCACGGGGGTCTAAGATCTAATGGACACCTATTAAGTATTGAAAGTTAACTGTTTCGGGGAAGTGCCTACTCTGGCCTACTTGTCAGACCTTCGGGTCAACCCCCCACTACTACTACTACTAACTGTTTCGTTCTTAAGGGACTCTTCAGAACCCTGCATGGTCAATGTGACACTTTTGTAAAGCAATAGAGACGGTATATGAATCTCATCTTACGACATTGGGAAGAGAAATGAAAAATAATGCCTGCGATACCGTATGCTTTCACACAAACTGGGTGAACTTTTTTTATAATTTATAATCAATCAGCGACGCTTGGGAGGCTGGTAGGAAGAATATAGTACCTATCAGATGCATAAAGTGACTTTTCCGCCCTTGACGACGTTCGGCCAACAATGATCTCTATATATATAACTCGTATTTAATTCATTTTCGGCCAACAGACGTCACGTGCAGAAAAGTGCAACTTTTCACACTTGTTTGGAACATAACTATTTCGCTGTCATTTAAAAACCGTTTGGGATATAAAATAGTCTTGGAAAATATTAGGTATAAGGTTTAAAAAATATAGTTTGTCCTACAAAAAAGCTAAAAAATCTAATGGTGCCTTCCTTCCTTTTTAAAAACTGTAATTCTTTTGAATAAAAGAAAATTAATTTTAAACTGGTGTACTAATAAGAAAAACAGTTTTTAACAAAAAAATGCCTCTAAATTATGTTGCTAAACCAAAAGTAAAAAATAAAAATAAAAGTTTCTAATGCCGTCAAGGCTTTAGCCTTGTTTTCATTATCCCACGGCTGCCTATTTTTATACTTATTTTAATTTAAAAAAATTATTTTAAAAAGGCTATTATAAGATATTGGCCCCTTGATTTTTGTTTATATTTTAATTTTTGACTCAAATCTTTAGATCTTAAATGGTTTATAATTTATATCGCAAAATAGTTCACCTTTTTCCCTGGGCGGCGGTCCGGTTCGCCCTTGACTAAAGCCCTGATGTAAACTGGTAAAATTTATACAAGGCTTTGTTAATTTATAAATTTTTATTGTTAAGAAATATCATAGTGTCACATTCATACACATTTTGTTAGATGAAACATTAAAGTCAAAAACACATTAAAATCCATTTTAAAATTAAAAACACACCTAAAATAATAATAATAATCTTTGGTGTAAAACTCTAAATTCTAAAAATATACAGTTTTACAATGTACACACTATTTACTACATATACTATATTGCACAATACAAAATAGAGATGATAGGAAAGTACCTACGTTTAGTACATTTTCTTACAAAATAATTATTTGGTACCTAGTAAAAGCTTACAAACTTTATTTTTAGACCACACTCTAACTTGACAACTTTGCAATTGCAAAAGAACTGCATAGAGTGTCCCAACAAAATTTCATGTTTTTGGTAGGTTTTAGGTTTTTAGTGGAGATACAACAAAACTGACTGTGACTTGATTTTTAAGATATTATATAAAAGTATTTTTTGATGAAATGACTCCTTTATTTCTTTATAGTGTTAATATTGTTTGTTATTTTGTATTTTAATTTTTTTACTGGGTTTATTAAAATAAAAATAAAGAGATAGGTAATTAAATAATAAAAATACAAAAAATAAGAAAAAATTTTTACAAATAATTTATCGAGTTTCATACGTTATTTTACAGGAAATTTTACAGTGATTCATTTGATTTCTCAAAAATTGAATAAAAAAGAAAGTCATTCCATAAAAAAAATACCAACGTAAAAATTAAGGCTCGCAACTAGATGTCTTGTGTTGGTGGTGTTTTTCTATCTCTTCTAGAAATACCTGAAATTCCCCAAAAACATCGAATTTGGACACCCTGTACTAAGTAAATATTATAGTCCTTATCTTGCAAATTAATTGGTAACACTTTCTTAAATATTAAACTGACAATTTACAGGTTCTTTTTTGGCTGCCATTTTAAATTTGTACCAGCCATTTTTGGTTAGTAATTTTACACTAGTTTATTATAATAAAATCTTTCTTTGGCATCAACATTTTTATGTACATAAATCCTAAATTAAATTATCACAAAAAGGGACGTCGGAAAATAAAGTAGATGACAATTTTAACGGCATGGCTAAACATTCAACATCAGTTTGCTTTTTTTAAGTCCCCCTTGCAAACAGCATCGACTTGTCCAAGGGTTTTTTCATAAAAGCCTGTTACCTTAAAAAAAAACAGCCTGTATGTAAATTTTTGAAATTTGGAAATATCTAAATTTAAATTAACATATATTAATTTTATTAATTTTTAGAAACATGTTTGAAACAGAATTTTTTTAATAAAATGTTTTTTGGAAATAACGTTTTTTAAAGACACTAATTCTGTAACCACCGTAATAATAATGTTTCCAACACTAGATAATTTAACGCTTTTTATCAATTTAATGCACAAGAGTTTAGCTATCAGAAAAGACCGGGTGTGCCTATTAAAAACTTAGGTAGGGTGACTATACGTCCGGACGGACAAGTCCGGCTTTTTGGGCAAAAGGAATTGTACTGCCGGCCTTATTTTTCATCCGACTGCGCCGACGCCATCGTTCGCAAAATAACTTTGTTTGGATTTTTGATATTTTTTTTGCGGAATTTGAAGTATCTACCAAAAAATCTCGTATCACCCATGTGTGTCTTGAGATATCGAAGGTCATGAAAATTATAGTTTTGCTAAAATCTCGCTTACGGTTCGTCTGACATTACAAGTCTTCCGTAAAAGAGTACTCTCTACAATTTTGTTACCTCAAATTTCGCAGAAGGACCTTTTTGAGGTTAATTTTCCTGGGCGTGTTTTTTTTCTTTATTTTTTTTTCAAAGTGGTTTTTTAAAATGTCCGTCTTTTTTACGCAAACTATTATGGTCAGTCTAACTTAGGCATATTATACAGCGTGGCCAGCCTTCTATCTAGGGGTAGGATTTTTGTGTGGGCCATAAGGATTGCATGGGAAAACAGAAAAGCGTAAAACCAACGTTGCCAGTTTAGCGAAAATATCAGTATAAGCAGCTATTCGGTACGCGAAAGGGAAACTAAAGTCAGTTTTATGTAAGTGCATTTATTAAACGGGGTGGTACACAACCAGAATAATAACTTAAAATTTTGCTTGCTCCTAAAAGTAAATAATTCACTTACTTGTACAAACAATCAGAATTGTGTTATTCTGGTTATCGACTTTCTTTTTTTTAACCAAAATCTAATACCGACAAAAAACTTGTGTATCATATTGGATTAAAATCGTTTAGAGTGTTCTTGAGTTATCTTGTATTCAGACAGAACCGAACCGAACACTTTATTTTTTTCGCCGATTTAGGTCTTATTTATATATATATATATATATATATATATATATATATATATATATATATATATATATATATATATATATTTATCGGTTTCACAACGTTCTACGTCTTCCGATACCCAATCTCCACTCGTTTCTGTTTGCCCATAATTCATCATCTAGGCCTCTTATTCTTATTTCACTATCTATTCCTTCTCTCCAGCTTCTCCTTGGTCTTCCTCGTTTTCTTCGGCCAGTTGGTTTCCATTGTAATATTTGTTTAGGCAGTCTTCCATCATCCATTCTTTGTACATGTCCGTACCACACCAGTTGTTTTGTTCTTATATCATCCACTAGAGTACGTTCACCCACTGTCATAATTTCTCTTATTCTTTGATTGGCCATACTTCTGAGCCGTATGTAATAATACTTTTTACAATGGTGTTATATATAAGCTTTTTGTTATGTTTTGATATACTTTGGTCCCAAATTATTCCATTTAATAAAGTTATTGCTTTTCTTCCTTGTACGTTTCTATCTTTTATAGCTTTGTCTAGTGTTCCGTCAGCTGTAATTTTTAGACCCAAGTATTTATACTCATCACAGGACTGAATTCGCTGCCCAGTATTTAAGATTAGATCCTGTTTCGTTCCACCAATACACATATACTCTGTCTTATTGATATTAACCTCTAGTCCCCACTTATTGTACTCTTCTATTAGTTTTCGTGTCATATATTCGAGGTCGTCATAATCCTGAGCCACCACTACCTGATCATCGGCGAAACATAAAGTATACAAGGTGGTTTCATTCAACGGAATTCCCATGTTTTGGCATTTTCTCTTCCAGACTTTAAGGACCTGTTCCAAATATATCTTGAAGAGCGTAGGCGAGATACAGCAACCTTGTTTAAGACCTTTATTTACTTGAAAGCCTTTGGTTAGTTTTGCTTTTATTTTAACTTTTGCCTTACTATTGCGGTATAACTCTTTGATGGCCTTAATTAGTTGTACGCTTATGTTTGTCTTTTCCAACGCTTTCCAAAGTAGATTTAGTGGTATACTATCATATGCCTTCTGCAAATCTACGTAAAGCAGATGGAGCTCTTGTCCGTATGCCATTTTCTTTTCAATAACTTGGGTTATACAAAAGAGATGATCTGAAGTCGATCTACCCGCCCTGAAACCAGCTTGTTCTTCTGCCTCCATATCTTTATATTCGCTCTCCACTTTATTTCTTATTATTTTGCCATATATTCTGCTTAGCGTACTAGTTACAGATATACCTCTATAATTGTCACATATATCTTTCCTTCCTTTTTTGTGTATTGTGGATATATATGACGTTTTCCACTCAGTTGGTACTACAGCTCCATTTAAATATCTTTGGAAAAGATTCCGTAATCTACAAAACAATTCTTCAGTGCCATATTTAATAAGTTCAGCTGGGATATTTCCGGGTCCGGCAGATTTACCGCTTTTTAAGGTTTTGCACACGTTTTTTACCTCAGATATTGTGAGGGGTACTGGAGATCCCATCGTTCTAATGATATTGTCTCTTTCGTCTTCCTTGAATTCTGCTCTATCTTCAGTTAAAAGTTTTTTAAAATGCTCATCCCATTCTTTGTCTGGTATTGGTGAAATAATATCTTTGCATGTTTCTTTTTTGATCGATCTTATAGTTTTCCAGCTTTCGGTACTTCTCCTACCTCCTAAGTAAGAATCTATTTTCTGGCACTTTTGCATCCATGATTGATTCTTCTTATCACTGATCATTCTTCTCACCTTTGATTGCGCGATTTTGTATTCTTCTCTGCTTCTATCTGTCTTTTGGGATAAGTACGTGTGATATAATTTCCTTTTTTCCTCTATTTCACTTTCAATCTCAGCATCCCACCAGTATGGTTTTGTTCTTTTAGGAGTTTTTTCCACTAATCCTAGTGCTTCTTTTGCAGCTTGATGGATGCTTAATGTGATACATTCGTATTCCTCATCTGGGGTTTCACCTGAACTTGAATTAAGTTTTTCGTTCAGTCTCCTGTATAAGTTTTTTACGCTGTCATGTTCTAGGCTTAGTAGATTATATTGACAGTGATCAATTTCCTCATTCACTGTATCATCAAGATTTTGTTGATGGAGGCTTCGGCCTTGATAAGGAAAGAGAATTTTGGTCTCCAGAAAATAGTGATCACTTCCGCATGTTGATCCACGCTTTGTTCTGACATCTTGAATTTTTAGTTTTGTCTTTTGTTTAGTGATAAGATAATCAATGACGGATTTCAGGTTTTGTGAGGGTTTGGTCCAGGTATATTTGTGTATTTTCTTATGTTGGAAAAAACCGTTTTGGATTTTTAGGTCTAATTGCTCACATACTGTGATAAGCCGGTTTCCATTGTCATTAACAACATCTTCTCCATATTGGCCAACTGTCAGATCATTTACTCTGTTACCTGTTCTACTATTTAAATCTCCCAATATTACAATTTCTCTAGATGTACTTACTGCTGATATTTCATTGTGGATTTCTTCAAAAAAATTGTCTTTCACGGTTACATTTGCATCGTCATTATACGCATAGATTCCAAAAATCGTAAGTCTCATTCCTTTTATTGTTATATTCATTCTTATTAGCCGTTCATTTACTGCTTCCCAGTTGGTGATATATTTTCTAAATCTTTTGTTGACCAAAATAGATACTCCTTGCATTGATTTAGGTCTTTAAGAACCTAAATAACTCACATAAAATTTTTTTGTATGGTGGACTAAAAATCAATTCAAGTAACAATTCTTACTCCAAACAAATGTTTCAGGTTGTTCGTCCTTCACGACTGCAACCATCTGCGCCTGTAGTTATTTATCAAGGTTACTTTTGGCAACGCTGGAACGCTTTCTGCGGGACTCGGACGTATCGCGGTCTCTTATTAATGCATGCTATAATTTATCTGTTTTCTGTTTTTTATGGAAATAAGCCACCTATAGATGTGGACCTGTTCACGCGGTAGAGTAGATGCTCACTGGTCAGTTTAAGGCTGTAAAATTGTCAACTAGTTTAGTTTGGCACGTCCGTCTAGCAAAGCTATTTACATTTAATACACTATTATACAAAGATACTAATTAATAAACTTAGCAAGATCGTTCTTGTATGTCTATATATAAAAATAGTTCTCGTAATCGGCGTAAGTCAACCTTCCTTGTTTAGTATGAACCAGTGGCAAGTCGGTTTTATTACTATTATTTTTTTGCGCCGCACTATGCAACTCGCTTTTATTTTTTTGCACCATTTGGCCATTACTGTTTCTAGACTGACTAGTTTTGATACCGCTATTATTTTCTACACTCTGATACGATGGCAGTGTTTCTCTGAGTTTCGTAGAATTTTCTTTGGTGTGTAAGGTTTCCTCAGTTGACGGCCTCTTTATCAGAGTCAGTGAGGTAGTAGACTCTGAAAATCGTCGGTGTTCTGGCTTGAATTGTGATGAAATGGGCAAAGGGGGCAGGTCGGATACCCAGAACATCTGAAAACAAATAAAAAGCATTGTAAATTTACAGCATAAAAACTATTGGAAATAAAATAAAATATATTGCAGCCAACTGAAAAAATAATTTAGACTCGATCCAAGTTATAAGGGTGAAATGGGGTGAACTCCGATCGAATAAAGTTAAATACAAAAGTTATAGGTAATAAAAAGGTCTATAACTTTTGTATAAACCATTTTTTACACAATCCAAATTTTCCGGGAAGAATCGAAAAAAAAACAAACATTTAGATGTTTATCTTCCAGATTTTTTTTTGGTTTTTACAGAAGAAGAAGAAAACATACTCTTTTGTATCCAAACAATGTCGTAAAAGAAGCCTCATTTTCCTACAAAAATATCTGGAAGCAGTTTTTTTGGAAAAACCTATTTTTTTTTGTTGAAACATCTATTTTTAGATACTATTAAAAACATAAACATTAATATGAAAAAATTTGCTAGGAAGCAGAATTTAGAGAGTTAAAAAAAGCTAAATAAAATAACTGCAATATACCTAATTAAAATCATATTCCACCACATTTGAGCTATAAGGGACTTATTGGAATGAAGCCGTGCAATAATCGTGTCAGGCAGTATTTTGACAGACTTACATTGCAAATCGAATTTAAAACTAAGTCGTTTATTTATCTATAATTAAAGTTATAACGGTATTTATTTCGGTTTGTATAGTAAACAAAATCCTTATATTGAGAGATTAGCTGCCATATTCCTATGCAAAACTGTCAAAATACGGCCTGACACTATTATTGCATGGCTTTATTCGAATAAGTCCCTATTATTAATTTTCAGATTTCACCATGTCACTTTTTTGCATTTCCTGGCAAAATATGTTGATTTTTTTTATACCATCTCAAAATAGACGAAAAAATTAACAATATTTAAAGCATTTTCGAGTTTAAAAATAATATTTAAAAGTAATAAAACGTGTTAAGAACCTAAAAAGGTAAGTTTTCACCAAATATTGTAAAAAAAAACAAAAGAGATGGAAGATCACCAAACAAAAAAAACGGATTCTTCGATTAATATCTCGGAAAATTTTAGGGTCAAAGATTGAATTAATATTTGGTTAAATACAAAAATAGTTTATACATATCAAGCCAGAAAATAAAAAAGTTTAAAAATAATTTTAAAAAAATCTTTTTTGGCACACCTAGGTTTTTTTATACAACATGGCACTTAGTGTTAAATAGGTACAAAAAATCTCGAAAAACGTGATTTTCACACCTTTTTTAACATTTTATCTTCTCTTATTTAAACACCCTCTGGATTAAAATATACCTACAAACGACCTTCACACCTATCTAGGGTAGGCTTGTGGTGCCGCATATTTTTATATCAGGAAAGAATTTAGCATCTCTTATACACAAAGTAAAGACTATACTTTTTTCTCAAAAAACTAAGTAGAGAAAGCTGTTATAAATCTTTTTTGCCCAGGTAAACTTTAGTTTCCAAAATTAACAGTCACAAGGTTGTAAAAGTTTGCTAGAATTGTGGAAAAATGCGACGAATAAACATATAGAAATATTTTAGATTACTATCAATTTTTCGTGTTCACACTATGCCACCAATCAAAATATGATGGGCGTATTAAAAGACTTAAAAATAGGACAAGTTCTAATTTTATTAAAAAGTATGACATTTTATGTTATCAACCATAATATTTTTGATTTCCCACCTTTACAAAAGATTTACACAATGTTTGACTTAAAAAAAATACATTTAAACAAAAAACAGTTTGGAAAAGACGATAAAAAAATAAACAGAATCAAAAAATGAATCATCAAACAAAAAATGCGTGCTCTGGGTTTAGATTCGCAATGCTTGTGAACTTTGTAACCTAATAACCTATCCTAACCTAACCTTACCTTTCTTCTCGAGAGAGGCAGATAATTGGGATTCCTTCTAATTAAAAAGTGACATTTGTGATCCGGTATCCAAGCTTGTTGAACTTGTAGAGGCAAGTCGTCGGGATGTAGCTTTCTTTGTTGCTCTTTAGCTGGATTGACCTGAAAAAGTTGAAAGCAAATTAGTCAGTAATCTCATAACCAACACTCATATAATATTTTGTTTTTAAAGGAAAATTTTTTCAAATAGAAAGTAATATTTATCTAGTTCTGGTCACAAGACATTTTATAAAATAACTTTTTAGGAATTCTCAATTATATACAACACAGGCATTGACAGATAATACCTATAGTATGGTATACTAAAGGGAAAAATTAACCTGTGACGAATCTATCCCCTGCTGATTCCTCCCCACTATCTCCCACCTTTTTCCGCGAAAATATCGATGTTTACCGTCAAATTTGGGGCGTAATATTGCTTTGAAGCCCTTCAGGGCACAAAAAAACTTTAACGCCCTTCAGGGCACAAAAGAACTTTGATGCCCTTCAGGTAGCAAAAGAACTTTGACGCCCTTCAGGGCGCAAATAAACTTTGACGCCCTTCAAGGTGCAAAAGCTACACTTTGCGCCCATTTTTGGAAACGATAAAATCACGTAGAATGACAGTTAATACTGTAAGAAAGAAAACTTACCTCATACAAGGAGAATTGTTCAACTTTCTCCTTGTTGTTGTAGCAGTTTAAGAGGAGAGCTATCAGTTCGTCACATGTCGTCCTGGCACTCACCAAAAGCGACTTGTACTGAGAGTTGCTGTTCAATACTGAGTCGTGAACTTTCACCAAACCCCCTCGACGAGTTTGCAGGGAGAACCTAAAAAGAAATTAAAAAAATACCTTAGAAAATTATACTCCATTATTTACTAAAATCTTAAAACTTCAAGTAAAAGACTTGGGGAAATTCAAGTACTTTTATAATGTACTTGGTAAGTATTGAAGTACATTTAAAAAGAAAATGTACTTGTACTTCAAGTACTTTCATGATGTACTTGTGACAGCTCTGCTTACTTTGAGTCTCCTTTGGGATGACAACTTTGCAACACTGCAGGCCTGGCCTTGTCGTCCAACGTCAAGATGGTCTTGATTCCTGCTTTTCTGACGGTCACTTCCATACTGAGGTAAAACAGCTTTGGATCCCGATGTTTCATCTTGTACTTGCCCAGTAGAGTGCCGACTATTTCTTTGCAGGTGCTTTGGAACGTGATACTCAAGGTTTTGTATTCTATATCGGGTCGCAGGCACCTGGCGTAGACTTTTATGGTCGTCTGCAAAAAAAGAAGATCATTCTTTAAATCTGCTAGGACATATAAACTAAACTTCTTCGGAAAAATGTGTATTATACTTATTGTAGAAAATAATTTTCTTTTAATTGCTGTATTATAATGGCTTATGACACATTTAGACTCCAGGGAAGTATTTATACCATAACATTTTTAAAAATAACCAAAATAATCAATTCTTGTTACATGTTATATCTTTTTTTATACAAAGCTTGTGACGATAAAACTTGTCTTTATACCTTATCCTATCCTGACTTTTAGAAAATTTAACAAAAAAGGTTTTTTGGTAATTTTTAAAGGTGACGCCCCTGGTGAACCCATAAGATACGTCACATTCTATGATATAATGTTTTAAAGGAAATTTATTTGTTATCGAAAAGTTGCAATAACATTTTGTCGTATTAAGCTTAGTTTTTGTGAAAATTGGATAAACATCTTACAAAATTAATTTTTTGGTGATTTTTTAAAAATTACTTTGAATTAAGGACGCCTATGGAGCGGTAATTATACAATGACTTATATTAAAAATAAAATTTTATTATTCACGACGAAGTATTGAAGACTTTTTGATAGAGCATGATTTTTAAGAAAATCGATTAAAATACAGTCGAACCTCTCTAACTCGAACCTCTATAACTCGAACCTCTCTATAACTCGAACCTTTTAAGTGGTCCCTGCACTTTTTATATGTATTTTAACCTGTTTAACTCGAATTTCTATAACTCGAACTCTCCATAACTCGAACTGTTTTGGTTGTCCCTTTGAGTTCGAGTTATAGAGGTTCGACTGTATGTGAAAGAGAAAAAAGTAGTGAATATACAGGGTGTTTCCTAAACATTGGTCAAATATTCGTGGTGTGATTCCTGGAGTATTTTCATGAAAAAAGTTCCTAGAAACATTTGTCGAAAAATGGTTCCTAAGAGAGCTGCGGTAAATTCGATTATGACCTCAAAATTGTTCGGAAATATTGAGGAAAAACCGAGGGAAAAACCGTCTTCAGGGTGCCCTTTTTAAAGGGGCGCAGCTCCCTTAGGAACCAATTTTCGACAAATGTTTCTAGGAACTTTTTTTCATGGAAATACTCCAGGAATCACAACGAATTTTTTACCAATGTTTAGGAAACACCCTTTTTCGAACCACTTTGTAGTATGTAACGCAAACTATCTGTCAAAAATTGAGAAATATCTTAAAAAGACTCTTTTTCCTACAAAATAAAACTAACATTGGCGTAGCAAGGGGGGGGCAGGGGGGGGCCGGCCCCGCCTGAAGTCCCTCAGGCCCCCCCTAAGATATTTTAGGCCTCCCCTACCGACTAGTAGTAAAAGAACATGACGCTGAAAATACATACTTTTCTATTATTATTCGGGAAATATTCAAATAAAATAGGTGCATTAAAATTTAAAATCATTCAGATAATGTTTACATTTCAGGAAAAAGCCCTTGTCTTGCGGAATTAGGCTTTTTCTCTTTAAATTATCGGTAACTTTTCTGCACCTATGCAATTTTCCGAAAATATTTTTTAAATTTAAACATAATTATGCATATTGAATATTTCATACATACTGGCGACATCTTGTAAAATATTATAGAAGTGTAAGTTAAATTTCGCATTTAATAAAGACAGCGACCTTTGCCCCTCTGTTTCCGAAATCGGGTTGTAGATGTCGTAAGGTTATAAAAGACCTTTTTAAACTGTTTTTCTAAAATAAATATAATAATCTTTTTAGTTTTTTTGAGGTTAGCGTTTAGTGTCTTATTAATATTTTCCGATTTTGGTGACAATTTCATAACCATTTTCATATTAGGTTTTCCCACGTCGTTAAATGGAATAAATTCGTCGAGCAATACCGGGAAATTTTTAATATTAATACTTCTACTCTAAGAGCAGAAATGACCGTTTTAAAGAATTGTATTTTTCGGTTAAATCAAACTATTGGTCATGATTCTATCAAACAACATATAGCAGAAAACACCTATCCAAACCTCTACCAACTTTTTAAAGTTGCGAGTATTCTTCCAATTTCAAGTTCAACTTGCGAGAGGTCTTTCTCTGCCATGAGGAGAGTTTTTAATTGGCTTAGAACAACTATGATTCAAGAGAGACACTCAGGTTTGTCATTGTTATTCATAGAAAAAGATGTTGAGGTCGACTTAGACAGTGAAGTAGAAACTTTCTTTGTAGAATTGCTGAATTACATACTTCCTGGTAAATGTATTATTAAATTTGTTATATTAAAATATTAGAACATTTAATGCGCGTATTTTTTTTTATTCATTGCACACTTTGCACGACTCTTTAAAAACTATGTTTGCTTTTTGTTCAAGATAGACCGGGGCCACGGCCCCCCCTGAAAAGCAAGGCTAGCTACGCCAATGAAAACTAAGATCGGCTCTCGGCTTTTTGTTTCTAGTTGACAAGAAATTATAACCAAAAAACTACAAAAAGTCACATTTTTCATATCTGTCGCGCATTTAACTAATGGATCGTTCATACTCGTCTTTTGTCTAGTCTTTTGTCTTGGTTTAGTCATATGTCTTGTCATAAGAAAGTTAAAACCACTGTTTCTTATGGGAGTGTTCATACAATGTTTTTGCTTTTGTTTTTGATTAGTCTTTGTCTTAAGAGTTGCCAACTTTCAATGCTTAGGACAACGACTAAGACGAGTGACAGACATCAGCTGATATTTGTTGTTTTTTTTACAGGGCGTCCGAAGAGCGCAAGCGCGCGGCCGAAATTTTGAATTTACCGCCATTAATCATGTTTTTAACCTCAAAATTTTATTTGTTTTTTTTTCTTTTTCGCTTTTGTTCTTTCGTGTCTGTGTTTTGTGCACAGATTAGGTTAAATAAGATTGTTTTGTGTAGAAAATGACTTTTGAAGAGGGCCTTTTTATTGAGATTGAATTTTTTTTTCATTGGGTTATGACTAAGACTAATCAAAAACAAAAGACGAGTATGAACAGCCGATTTTATTTAAGACAGCTAAGACTAATCAAAGGACAAAGACTAATCAAAAACAAAAGACTAAGACGAGTATGAACAATACTTAACAAAACCAAGGACCCACCCAATTTTTATGAAAAAATATCAGGAACGTTTGGTGTTTTTTCAACATATCTCAAATTCAGCTCATGTGACGCATCCCGGTAAACAATAGAAAATGTCTCCTACTTTAGAGAATTTTTAAGAAAGTAGCATATTTTTCGCTAATATATTGAAACGACGCTATTTTACGAAAAAATATGAAAAGTGTAAAATGGTATTAACTGAAATACGTCAAAGTCAGAAAATGTATATATGAAAATGTAAAAAACACCTGGTTTTCATTCCAAAACTAATGACATTTAATAAAAAAAACTTCGTGCTTGAACTATAGACGAGACTATAGAAGTTTATTTTGAGAGTGGGACATTTAATTATTCTGCTTTAATCACATTCTCCATTTTTAACTGCTCAGGTTGGCTTAGTAAAGGCGCGGATCTACGAGAGGGGAAGAAGGGGAAATCCCCCTCCCAAATCTCATACTATATTTAGTTTTGAAACACAGAATACACCTCCTGGTCACTGTGCAAAATAGCTTTATGCGATATTTATTATGACATATCCCCCACCCCCCTCAAATAAAGTTCCTAAATCCGCCCCTGACTAGTATCTTTAAGAATATTTTCTTTTTACTAACTTTTAAAAATCTCACACCGGGATGGCTTTTAAATGGTTTCAGGAAAAAGCTCTAGAAAGCTCCCTGCACGTTAGTTTGTAAGTAATGATTCTAATGATCCCTTTACGTCTAAAAGGTATTTTGAAAATCGTTTATAGAATTCGAAGTGCCTTAAAATTTATTTCCTCTCTAGACTAAACTTGCGAGGGAGAAAATGACATATGATTTTATTTACGACTCATTCTGCCAATCTTACACCCGCATTGCCATACTCGTGTTGTAAAATCTTAAAAATAGCATTATAATACACAATCTGCTTCCATATGTGGAGTTAACTCCTATATTTATAAAATAGAATATCCTGGATTACAACATGAAGTGTATTGCGGCACAAAAAGACAATTACTCTCTGTCTCCATTTAAGTTAAATAATCTCGAGAGCCGCACAAATCTCCAAATTGACAAAGTTTTGTTCCGTCTAAACATTTGTTCTTTCTACTTATGGTTGTACTTATTTTTGCCCGCTTATATTTCTCTTGCATAATTAACTTTTTGTGTAGGTACCTATTTTTTTTAAAGATTGATAATTATAAAATTTTATAATTATCTGGGCGGTTTATTCTATGCATTTGTTTGGAAAGACTATAAACAGATAGGGAAAGAACTGGGTTAAATGTGTATAAAACATATTTTTTAATTTCCATTATATATTGTATATCATATTTGGTATCGTGTGAACATGAATACAAAAGTTTATTATGAGAATATGAAACTTAAAGTTTGGTTTATTTTTTTAGACATTTTTTATATTTTTATTCCTAAAATTAGGTACTAACAGACACACCGAAACAAGTCAGTGTCACAATAACAATACGAGCCCAAAAAAAATTTTTTTTTGATAATAAGACTTTGAAGATTTAACCTTTAAATAATTTTTTAAATAGAACAGACCTAGGGCGCAATTAGAGGGCCAGGGAGGGGGTTAGCCTCCCGAGCTCAAAATTAGCGACCCCAAATTAAATTAGTATAATTTCTCAAGGGCGATCGGTCGGCAAAAATTTCCGACTGCTTATACTTTTGAAACTAACAACTCTTATGGGCTTCATTTTACCAAAAATGTTTGACCTGCTGGGACTTTTTAAATTATTTTATTTTTTCAGAATCTTCCCTAGCGACACCATTTTTTTCTTTTTTACCAAAAATTATCTTCTGTGACGCCATTTTTTCCAAAAAGTATGTAAATTTTTAAGATTTTTCGGCCGCTGCGCCATTTGTACCAATCACCTAATTCTTTTAAAATTTAAGTCTAAAGCGCCATTTTTTTCATTAAACCTAGAAGAAAATTTCCGCAGCGGAATTTTTTTTTCCTTTTTTTCTAAAATTTTTGTCTACTGTGCAAATTTTTTCCAATAGTTTTCCAGCATACGTGCTTTGGATATAATGCTAAAATTTTCTTCTACCGGCGCTATCTTTTCGAGTGGTATCATTAACTTTATGAGTGGCACCTACTTAATTTTTCTAACATTTTAGCCTACTGTGAATTTTTGTTTTCAATTTTTTCTTAGTTTTTTATATTGCAATGTTTTTCCTTCCCCCTCTTCTGTTGTAGTATTTTTCGCATATTTTATTGTAACCCCCTCTAAAATGGCCTAGCTAGATAGAACCTGATAGTGTTTTAACTCAAATACTTACCTAGTTTTTTTTAATACTGTCTACACGCTTAAAGCAGTGCTACTACATATCACTTTCCTAAAACATGTCCGGCATCGCAGCTCAAAATCTTTTATAAAAAATCTTATGTCATATAAACTCAAGGTAGCTCACATACAGAAGTGGCTATAGGTAAATATTTACAAGTTTTTTTAAGAATTAATTTGTTTGTTCTTATATGCTATTGTTAATTCTGGTAGCATTGTCGTTTATAAATAGTTTATTGGACTTTCTATTTTTCACGATCAAGTTCATTTTGTTTGCGTAACATTTTTAGGAATTACCCTGTTAACATTCTTCGCGCATTTTTTAAAAATAAATCCTGGTTGGGTTTTTTATTAAAATCAGAAGGTTGCTGGTTTTAAAAAAACAACTTTAAAATTTCAAAGACGCAAAAATTGTAATAACTTTCAATCAATTTTTTTTGTTTTTAAGATACGCATTATAGTCTGCCAAATTTTACATTTCTTTTTCATAACATTCCCAAAATTTAGATGTCTTATATCTACAGAATAAGTAATATTTAAAATCATGTTTTTTAAAAATAACTTAAAATGCCATTAGATATGTCGCTATATTTTGGATTTTTTGTTGATGTTAGTTTAATGGGAAAATATAGAATGTTCCCCCGAAAGCAATTTTGTGTTTATTAAATAATTAACTATATTTTTTAGAACCGGAGGTTTTAGAATTTTTATTTTTTAGAAAAATCAAAGAGGTATTTTTCTAATCACAATATATAAAAAAAAATTTCCTTATTGTTCTAAATCAAATTTTATCTAGGAAAAAATTACCAATTTTTTTTTGTTTTTAGCATATTATGACCTTTTCTGTTCTCTACTCCATCTTTTATCTAGATATCTTCAAAACTAAATAATAAGTTGGTCTCTGTAGAAAAGGACTGGATGTCAATGAATTCCCAATCCACTGCCCACGAAAGTAGTTGTGAATGAAATCAACTTTATGTTCAAATTCTTTTTACAGCCTACTTACAATGTTACAACCTGCTGTTAGATTTTAGAGGTTGACATAAATATTAACATATTCATGGGCGCACCTAGGGGAAGTTTTGGGGCCCAGGCACTTCCAATCCTAAAATTTTGTAGATCTTTTACATATATTTTATGAATAAAAAGATAAAATAGTATAAAATAAGATATACTGAGGCGTCGCCCCCCCCTTCAAGACGTATTTCTCGGTGCGCCACTGCATATTAACGACGTAGGAAGTTTATCATAAAATTTTGCAAATTTCCGACCATATGGAGTCGGCTGATAAAAGTGATAGTGACACCAAAACAAGGACGCAATTGGTATTTTGTTAATTGATTTTAAATAATTTAAATTTTTTAGAAAGAAAAATTTAAATAACTAGGTGCTGTGAGACAAAAATATTAACAGAGAAAACAAGAATAAATAAGGAAATGAGGGAAAGATGCAAACTCTACCAATCAGTATTAAAATAAGAAAAAAATTGTCGCCACTAAGTACGCACGAAAATGAAATTTTATAAAAAAAAAACTATGTCACTAAAGCTGCTGTCGTTTTTTAGATATTTACAATTTCCTTTTTTTTTTTAAATTGTGAGTGGCAAACTTTGACGCTAAGTATGACAAATTTTGTTGAAAATGTAATTCAGAATCTAAATTTGACAACCGCGTTTCGCTAGCTGTGGTTCGTAAGATATTATTTTTTAAACTTTTTTTTATAGGTATCTCAAAAACTGTGACTCTGACAAACTTTAATGTTATGACAAATAATGTTGAATTAAGAATGATAAATTCATCATTCTTAATTCAACTTTATATATACACTTCATTTTAAAATATTTAAACGCACTCTACTACCACCTTGCAACCCCCTATGCAATTTGGTTAAAATTGCTTCATTGATTTTTGAGATATCCTGTCCCAGACAGGCCGACGGACAGACAGACACCTTAACAAAATTTGATAGTTAGGCCTTTTTTGACCCAAATAGCTTATTTTGAGTGAAAATAAAAACAGTTTTTTTGACGTTCCCAATAGTTGTCCATGGATGCCTAAAAACTTAAGCCACAAGCGCCTAGCAAGATAGCAAGTTATAGTAAAGGCGCATAAAAAAGTCAGATATGCTAGGTAGATATAGATACAAAAATAATATCTAGGTACTTTGTTTGAAACTCGTAGACAATGATTGTGTAGAAATAAAATTTCGGACTTCCATTGTCTTTATTTATTTTAAAACACGACGTTTCGGTTAGTAAGTATCTCTAACCGTTATCAAGTGTAAACTAAACAATCTAGTCTCTAGGCTACTACTTATACTACTTGGTGTGCAGTCAGGTGTGACGGCCCGCCCCCTTTTTTATTCCTAAGACGCCTGTTTTCCTTAAGGAGTGGTTTCCATATGTTTGGTATGTCCGTGCTTGGTTGACTGAAAACTTCTTTATTCTGCATTATATACGCAGCTTCAATAAACTTTCGTTTTCGCCAATGCGACTCCTTATGTAAAACTTTAGCTTCTGACCACTGAATCCTGTGATCATTTGACCATGCATGATCTGCTAAACCGGATTTTTCAATATCCCCTAATTGGGTACTTTTTAGATGTTCATTTACTCTAACCTGAAGAGGGCGTTTCGTTTCACCTACATATGATTTACCACACTCACACGGGATTTGGTAAATACATTCCTTATTATTTCAGGGATTGTCTGGTTTTGTTTTAGTTACAAAACTTCTTATCGTATTTCCCGAAGAAAATACTGTTTTTATATTATAGTGTTTAGCTATTCGTCTTATGTTTTCTGAAATCCCTTGAACATATGGAATGTTAATAACACCTAACGGATTATTATTTTGAGAATTTGGTACATTTAGTTTGTTTTTAATTTTAAATATCGTAGAGTTTATTAATTTCTCGGAATAACCATTCTGTTGTAAGTCTTTTTTAATGTTGTTAATTTCTGTGGTTAATTCTTCATTATTACTACAAATATTTACGGCTCTTAAATACAAACTTCTTATAACTCCTTGTTTTCTTGCAACAGAATGATTAGACTTAAAATTTAGGTACTGTCCCGTGTGTGTAGGTTTCCTATATACAGTGGTTTGAATGTTTCTGTCTAATCGTTTGACAAGAACATCCAAAAAAGGTAATTTCCATGGTGCACTTGATTGTTGGTCGAATACCGTTTAAATGGTGTAGAAAATTTTTTGTAGTTCGTCATCATTTTCCGGCCATATAATAAATGTGTCATCCATGTATCGTAGCCATAGTTTTGGTTTGACTCTTGCTGTGTTGATCGCATGGCCCTCGAACCACTCCATGTAGATGTTTGCTACCACTGGCGAAAGAGATGAACCCATTGGGAGTCCATCATTTTGCGCGTAAAACTTATCTTTCACTTGAAAGTAAGAGTTACGGAGACAGAGCTCCAAAAGATCCATCACCCCCTCCACCGATAGCGTTGTTCTCTCGTGAAGTGTATTATCATCAATCAAACAAATTACAAACTGATAATACACTTCACGAGAGAACAACGCTATCGGTGGAGGGGGTGATGGATCTTTTGGAGCTCTGTCTCCGTAACTCTTACTTTCAAGTGAAAGATAAGTTTTACGCGCAAAATGATGGACTCCCAATGGGTTCATCTCTTTCGCCAGTGGTAGCAAACATCTACATGGAGTGGTTCGAGGGCCATGCGATCAACACAGCAAGAGTCAAACCAAAACTATGGCTACGATACATGGATGACACATTTATTATATGGCCGGAAAATGATGACGAACTACAAAATTTTCTACACCATTTAAACGGTATTCGACCAACAATCAAGTGCACCATGGAAATTGAAAAAGATTCGGCCTTACCTTTTTTGGATGTTCTTGTCAAACGATTAGACAGAAACATTCAAACCATTGTATATAGGAAACCTACACACACGGGACAGTACCTAAATTTTAAGTCTAATCATTCTGTTGCAACAAAACAAGGAGTTATAAGAAGTTTGTATTTAAGAGCCGTAAATATTTGTAGTAATAATGAAGAATTAACCACAGAAATTAACAACATTAAAAAGGACTTACAACAGAATGGTTATTCCGAGAAATTAATAAACTCAACGATATTTAAAATTAAAAACAAACTAAATGTACCAAATTCTCAAAATAATAATCCGTTAGGTGTTATTAACATTCCATATGTTCAAGGGATTTCAGAAAACATAAGACGAATAGCTAAACACTATAATATAAAAACAGTATTTTCTTCGGAAAATACGATAAGAAGTTTTGTAACTAAAACAAAACCAGACAATCCTTCAAATAATAAGGAATGTATTTACCAAATCCCGTGTGAGTGTGGTAAATCATATGTAGGTGAAACGAAACGCCCTCTTCAGGTTAGAGTAAATGAACATCTAAAAAGTACCCAATTAGGGGATATTGAAAAATCCGGTTTAGCAGATCATGCATGGTCAAATGATCACAGGATTCAGTGGTCAGAAGCTAAAGTTTTACATAAGGAGTCGCATTGGCGAAAACGAAAGTTTATTGAAGCTGCGTATATAATGCAGAATAAAGAAGTTTTCAGTCAACCAAGCACGGACATACCAAACATATGGAAACCACTCCTTAAGGAAAACAGGCGTCTTAGGATTAAAAAAGGGGCGGGCCGTCACACCTGACTGCACACCAAGTAGTATAAGTAGTAGCCTAGAGACTAGATTGTTTAGTTTACACTTGATAACGGTTAGAGATACTTACTAACCGAAACGTCGTGTTTTAAAATAAATAAAGACAATGGAAGTCCGAAATTTTATTTCTAGAATATCTAGGTACCTACCTATATTAAAGAGTATGATCAAAAAACAAAAATAATTGACGAGCATGCACATAGCAGATTGATAAAAGTGTACATATATATGTCAATCAAGCTGCCATTGCGAATAAATTTTATAAAGGAAACAAGCTTGACATTCTCAGTGGATTAAAGATTATTCAGTCAGGAACTTTTTAAATTGCTGATATATTTATTTTACATAATACCCAACATGTTAATAAACAAATTTCAATTAATTTGTAGATTTTTAGAGTAAGTTTTAGTATAAAAAATAAAAAAATTCTTAAATTATTCTCCCTTAATATGCCCGTTATGCCTTGGGTTCCATATGTATACTGGCAGATGCATATTATGCATGCATAAGCATTCATTAAGTAAAACAAAAATTATAAAAATATTTAACAGCATTTCAATAAATATTGGTATGAAAATTAAATAAATTTAAGTATCCCTTGCGGCAAGGATGCCGATTTCTATAACAGTTACTTACGCGTAGGTAGTAAATTTTCATTCATAGTTTTTTGACACAAAAATGTACGAGTTTGATAGTGAAATTGGATTATATATCTATATAATAAGGATAACAAGTCCTTTCACTTGATTAATCAATATTGACTCATTAAAACCAGATTATGATGGAAATCTGTCATGAAATGCAATTTTGGTAACTTTGTTAGTTTAATCAAGCAATAGGTTTGGATTAATATTGGCATCAAATCAACGCAGATAGCTGAAAAGGCCGTACCTAGGGGGGGGGGGGGTCAAGGGGGATCAATCACCCAGCGAAATAATGTATAAGAGTGTTAAAAGATATTTCTCAGAAGCACAAAAATAATACAAAAAAATTGCACAAGATGCAAATTATTACTGAAGTTTTTTAACACCCCCCCTCCCGAAATTTTTTCCTGGGTACGGCCGTGGGCGACGTGGATGATGATTATTCTCTTTGCTTATGTTTGCTTTCAAGTATGATAACTTTCCCACTTTCTCGAAACCTTAACTAAGTATCTAAAAATTGTGAGCATATCTCTCTTTGTTTTTTAAGAAGTTAATGTATTTAGTGTTAACGCAAGGCCAACCCCCCCCTTCCCCCCTTGAGCGTTACCTAATTTAAGGATAGGCCTTTACACAAAATGGCTCTTAAAACTGGTTACTGACTATAGGTACAGCTTTGGAACCCTTATGACATACCTACTTGGTAAAAAATTATTCATAGCCCTCTTAGAAACCAACATTTAAAAAAATCTTAATTATTTCTTGCACAAAGCCATAATACGGCCTTTAGTATTAACCTTACAAGGCAACCTATTTTCATGGGAAAATTGTTTTTAAAGAAACATTGTCTTGCATATTATAGTTGTATATAGGTGACGCTTAGATATTTTTTCTTATTTCCCAAGACAATATTAAAAACTTTATTAAGTATTGTTTTAAAACGCATTAACCCAAGTAAGTAATATAGTTAAAATAGGTGTATGAAATTTAAATTAATTTGCGGCAAACAATTGTAACTCTAAATAAATTATAGTTTAAAAACAGAAAATTATAAAACAATGGGGCAAAATTATTGTATCTACATTTAAAATTGTGCTATTTTTTTAGTTTTTGAAACTATAATTTATTTTTTACGTTTTTAGTTTTGCAATATACATAATAGTCTTGTTAATCTAAATTTGACATAAAGTGAATCCAACTAAACAAGTTTTAAACGTTTAATAAATCCATTGAATATACATTCAAGTCATAATTTTAAGTTGTATTAAAAGCTGATTTAAAATGAGCAAACAACGACCTATAACCGCAGACCATATCTGAAGTTAATCGGATATGTAGGTATTGGCCATTTTGAATCCTACTATCCTACAAACTTCTATGTCAGTTTAGAACGTTTTTCTACGTTCTCCGACGCCTATTCTCCACCTTCTTCGATCCTGACAAACATCTTCTGTTAGGTTTTTTTACTCATTGATCTTTGGATTGACTGTTGCCATTTCAGTTTAGGACGCCCTTTTTTTATGCGCCGTATTGCTTGCCCTTCTAGGACCTGCTTTGATAATCTTTCGTAGTTCATCCGTTGTGCATGGCCGTACCATCAGTTGTCTTTTAGTGATGTCATCCGTTATGCTTCCCTCGATTCCCAATCTTCCTTTTATGATATCATTTCTTATATGAACTGTTCTAGATATTCTTATTGATCTTCACATTGCATTTATTTCGACACAGCGTGCTTTTCACCATTGTTTCATATATGTTAAATTTTACATTCTTTTTTACCTCTCTGGTCCATAAAATCCTGTTCAAAAGACATCAAATAACCTTTTTTGCTTTTACTATTCTTTTTTCCAATTCTTTACAGTCTGTTGCTGTCTTATCAAATATGACACCCAAGTATACATACTCATTGCATGGAGATATTGCTTGTCCATTGTCTAGTTCTAACTCACTACTTGATTCGTTTCCAATACATAGGTACTGTGTCTTGTCCACGTTCACTGTTAACCCCCACTTTTGGTATTCTTCATTAACTTTCTCATCATATACTTAATTTCTTGTTTATCATTAGCTACTATTTTGAATCCGCCATATTGATTTTTTAATGTTTGGCAGAAAATCGGCCATTTTGAATCGCCAATATTGAAAGTTTTCAAATCTGATCGAAAGTTCGTAATCCTAGTGCTCAAAAACATACCAATTTTGAACAAAATCGTACGAACTTAAGGAAGACTTTCTTTCTAGATTTTTACATGCATACATTTCAAGTGAAGTATAATAAAAGCCTGCTAATCTGAAAAAAAGCGTATTAAAAGCCTCATTTTCTTCAAAGTATAGAAGAAAATGTCAAATTTTTTTTATTTTTTATTTGATCTCAAAAGTTAATAGCAACAACAAGAAACAGTTTATCGCGAGAAAATTCAATAATCCTATAATAAAATTATGGGTGTTCCACAATGAACTAGATTAGGCCCTTTTATGGAATATTAATTTAAAAACAAAACACAACCAAGTTTAGTAAACTAATTAAAGTAGTTTAAATATATTTCATTTTATAATCTTTGTGGGCTGAACATTTTCCTGTAGTAATTAAACAATTCTAATCTTAATATAAGACAGTGGGCTGTAGATAAATATTTGTATTTATTTTTGTTGATTTCATTGACCAGCATCTGTGGGTTGATTTTAAAAAAAAATGTTGACATTCTAAACCTAGTAAATTTAATTACATGTTTAACTGAGATTTATCAATTACGAGGGTTGTCCTTTATATTTTGCATATAGGAACATAAAGGGCGACTCTGATAGAATGTCGTTAGTAAATCTTAACCTCAATCTTTACCTAACCTAAATTCAAAACGTCAGTGTGATACGTATAGTTTTTAAGTTAACAAATCAGTCGAAAAATAGAACTAAACCGATAACATTTTCGGGCTATAATTTTTTACAACTTTGAAGGAAATTATACCTAAACCTGAAACTTGCCGAGTTGAAGTCTGTTTTCTGTAATGAAGCACCACATTAGTCGACAGTTTCTCGTTGTTATGGAAAATTCAATCGTGGACGGATTAGCCTTGGCGACGATCTAAGGCCACGTGCACCAAAAACGGCTGTCACCCAGGAAAACATCGATGCTCTGCGGATGCTCATCACGGAAGATAGACATGTGACATATCCATTAAAAATTTCAAACTACTAAATCCAACAGATTTTGCTTGAAGAATTAGGGGTAAGAAAATTTGTTTCCCGCTAGAAACTGCATCTATTAACCGAAGAACAGAAAGAAGCAATTGGTGTCAGAAAACTCTAGACCGCTTTGAGGCAGGAAAGTCGAAACACGTGTACAGCATTGCCATTAGCGGCGTTCGGTATTTACGTCGGATTAAAGTATGATTCATAAAGTCAGTTGAGGTTGGGAGTTGAGGTTCGGAGTTCGAAAGTTGAATATCACCTTATTGAAACATGTATTTCCATTCATAAAGTAAGTTGAGGTTCAGTTGAGGTTCAGTAGAGAAGTTGAAGACCAAATTTTATGTTGGGAGTTCAGAGCAGTTGGTATCTACCAATAAAACTACAGCATTTAGTCACCTGACCATCAGCTGTTGCAGCCACAGAATGATTTATGCGTGTGGCGGCCATTTTCATTTTAGTTGTTTGGATTTTGAATTGAGTAGTTGTTTTTAAAAATTTTGGTGTGTTCTTGTTATAAAAAAATTAAATTTTTTAAGGTTAGGTAGAATCCAAAAAGCTGTTTTGTGTCATTTTACCATTTTGAATTATTGGACCAATCAATAATAAGCAGTCAATTGAGTTTATGAATGGCTCAAATTGTGAACTCCAACCAGCAACTGACTGAACTCCGAACTCTCGACGTCAACTGACTTTATGAATCGGCCTTAATCTTTTTGATCAAAATCGTTCGTTAATTTCATCTAGATCTAGGGGAGGGAGATCTGAATCGTTCGGTAATTCTGCTCAGACTAGTCGGACGTAAATCTGGTTGATCCGTACATTTTGATCGACGAAACAGATTAATCTGAGATTGTGACGTATGTTGTGTATTTGTTTTGATTACAAAAATATTTTTTTTATGTAAAAAGATTGAAATCAAATTATTTGATGTTGAAGACAACAAATTATATAAATTTCCGACATCACAGGAAAATTTTGTCAAAATTATAGCTGGGCGTGAGTTGCAATATGTACATAATATTTTTGGTTATATTTAAGGTTATAACCATTTATAAAAATTTGATCGATTTGATCTGGATCGTTCGTTAATTCCAATTTGCTCAGGCTAGTCTGTAATCGCGTGACCAAAAATCCGTCACGTCTGAGATGCAAATACCGAACGCAGCTATTGGTGATTAATTGTGGATTTACTCATATGAACCCGAAAATAAACGTCAGTCGTCTGTTTGATGTTCCAAGATGAAGAAAAGCTAACAAAAGTCATCCGTTCTCGAAGTGTAATCAAAAAAAAGATCGCGACATTTGTCCCAAAAGCAGGTCATGTAGCAACCATTCCTCTGGAAGATTAAAGAACTATTACTGCCGATTGGTACATCACCATTTGTTTGCCGAAAGTCATCGCTGAGCTTCGAAAAATAAACTCTGAACGACGAATCATCCTCCACCAAGACAATGCAAGTTCGCACAAGCACAAAACCATTGAATTTTCAACCCAACAAAACGTCGAATTGTTGGACCATCCTCCATACAGTCCCGACCTTATGTATAATATACTTTACCGAAAATCAACAATGGACTGCGTGGTCAAAAATTTGAGTCAGCAGTGGAAGCAGTCGACGCCTTCAATAATGCAATTTTGAGAATACCAACAAACGAGTGGAATTACAGCTTTGATAAGTGGTTTGAGCGTATGCAAAAATGCATTAATTTTCGTGGAGAATACTTTGAGAAACACAAGTCTTTAAAATTTATCTACTGGTTTATTCCAGCTGTATATGCAAAACTTAAAACCCTCGTATTAGTTTCATTGTATTGTGGGTAGTTCATTGATATTCCAAACAAATTATCAAATCTTTCGTAAATAATTATTTTGGTTGTAGTTGGATACAACTTTATCAATGAAAAAGGTGTTGGGTAATTGATTTAATTTGAACCATTTTCATTCATGAGTTTTAGAACCATAGTGGGACGTTTACGTTATATATTTTTTCAAACTAACGTTTTGATTGACATTTCCTTTAGATTTAGGTCATTTAAAAGAGTATTGAATAATTCAAGTGATGTTAGAATATTAGCAAGTTTTTCCAAGTTGCAAGATAAATCGTATTCAATTTACAAAATTCATGAGCGAACAGATGGCTTCACTATTACCAAAGAATCATTAATGAAATTTAAATTAATTAATTAAATTTTGCTTACTAATTAATTAAGGGTTCCAAAGCTGTAGTCAGAATAAAAAGGTACTTTTTGCACGCATTCAATTAGCTTACTTTATGCTTTATTAATGTAACATTAAACGACAGATGTCACGTGATATGTAGAAGTCCAATTTTTACCTTTTGCAGACCAAAATTTTATTTGCGTTATTTCTGTTATTTATTTATCTGTCAAAAACCTTGTGTTCTGTGGGTAATATTAATTAAAAAGTTTCGAAAACAACTAAGGAAAAACTGATAAACCAATACCAGTGAAAAACCGCCAGGAAACTATAGGATTAGGTCTGTGTACTTCTTCTTCTTTTTATTACAGACTTCACAGAACATTAATGACTTTTGGTTGGTTGGTGAACACTGTTGCCAAACAACACATATCTACCAGTTTTTATAAATAAATATTTTCAATAATTCGCATAAAATTAAATCTGCGGATTACCACGCATTGGTAGCTCTTAAAATAATTGTCTGGTATCAAAAATACTTTAAATTTACATTACATTTTGTCATAAGGTTATATGCGCGACAACAATGTCTCTCAAAATTTGATGGATAATAAATCAACCAAGCCATCTTTGACCAAGCGTACCTTTTTAGTCAAATTTAAATTTCTCAAGCAAAAATCAAGTACAACACACGACACAATAATTAAAACTATTTTTCAGCAGCTGCTGAAATCTTAGATTAATTTCGTCGTCAAGTAATATTATTTAAAACACAACTGTTTATGAAAAAAATTTCTGGCGTTCTCAAATAATACGAAGTGGTTTAAAAATTGAAAGAAAAATGTAAGGGACATGAGTGAAATTTAAAGGAGAAAAATAGTTTGTCAGTGACTTTTTATGCATTTATCTATAAAATACGCCTAGGATTTTAGTTTTTCTTTGAAAATAGAATACTTAATACCATACTTGAATGCCCCTTGAAGAAGAAGAAGAATAATTTAATTTTACTAGATAATCTTAATCATTAAAAACAAGAAATTTAGTTTTTATGATTTTCATGTGTGGTTATTTTAGTATTTTTAGTCATTTTAGGCATTTTGTTATTAGTGACTCAAGCAATGATAATGTCTCACCTGGCCACAAAAAAAAATGCAAAAAAATGGCACCAAATTAGTAGGTTGTCACCCCGTTTTTTGTTACTCATCCGCTTCAAAGAAGCTTTTAACCTTTATTTGTCTTCTTGTAGAAGCTATGAATGTGAACGTATTAAAAACAAGACACAAAAAAGAGATACAATTTTTTAACACCCAAGAGACAATTAAACAACGGGATGATATTTGATACTTTTTGAACTAACAGATTGTCTGTCTATATTTTGTTTTGTTAGAATGTGTTACCAGTTTTTTTATGCTCTGCTAACTTAGATCTAAAGCAGACAAATTAATAAATGCATACTCCTGTCTAAGCAAATTAGTTTTATTGCCTTTTTTTCCTTTCTTTTTCTCCTACCTAACAACCTTTGGTGAATTTTATCATCTAATTAGAAAATAGTAATAATTATTTACTAATATCTTACACGTATCAACCATTTTGATCGGTTTTACTAAGGTAAGTCTTTTGCCTTTTGGTCAATCGGTCGGTTTACAGAGTTGCAGAGAGTTTGTTCTTTTTCTGTTAGTACATGATCTGCTACTACTACTAGTACCAATGACTATCAATTCTTCTTATTTTTCTTCCGACCTTTGGCGGCCTTGCATACGAAAGAATGGCCAAACAAAAGGGAAAAGGACACCAGAAGGAAAACACTCTAGTTTATGGTTCCCATCGAATGATTCTCATGGTGTCGAGTGGCATCTGCTAACCGCATTTTGAACGTCCTTCGATGCTACGCCTACAGTTTATTTTTTCAAGATACCAGCAAATCGAACTCCTACATAATTCAATATTTAAAAAAAAATCTTCTTCGTCACATGATATGTTCCTATTGGTATTTTGGACTGTTTACTATTAAGTTCTCCTTTATTTAGTGTTACCAAGGATGAAGATGTAGAACTTTTATATATTCTTGGTGTTACCATAAACTATTGTTACATTTTATATTTGTTATATTAAAATGTTTTATGTTATTTTTTGTGATTTTTTAGCGGATTCATTTACTATTTTTCATAAGCATTTGTAGTGTTGGATCCTTTAATTGGAATGATAAGTATCATTTTATCAACACGGGATTTCTATATTTTGCTGTTTTTTCTATCGTGTCCATAGATATTGTTTACATGAGTAATTTTTCATTGCAGAAAGTTTTACGAATCTTCAATAGTGTCAGCTGCCATTAGTGCTGTATCATTATCAACTATAACATTGTTGATCGTTTAGTATTATTTCTGTTTTGTCTCTCTTCCAAAGCTGCCTTAAACAAGACAAGATTATAAAATATGTCCTTGACCGCTGCCTCATTATTTCTTTATGTTTCAACATTGTCTTCAAACAATTCTACCAAAAATTCTTCAAGCAGAGAATTATATAATTTGAGTTTAGTACATTATTTCCAATACAGACTTACGTTGTTCAAATATCGAGACTAACTTTTGGTATTGTTTTTTGGTCTATATGTCTGAACTATCAGTATTTATTTTTTTTTTCAATATTTCAACATATTTGCTGTCGATACTATTGAATAAACCTCTCTGAACTCAGAGATTCCACCTGTTATAGATTGAATTTTTTTTTGATCAGCAGTCGGCTGGTTTTTGTAATATCTTGCCTTTGTAATCGGCGTTTTTGATTTGATTTTGAACTGTAATTGGGTGGGTGGGAAAAAACATACCATACTCTGAAATTGTACCTATTCATATTCCTTATACCTAGTAAGAATATAGTTTATTTTAGAAAGAACTAGGCCTACAATTTTTTCTTCAATTACACTAATTACATTGACTGCACAACTTTGTGTTTTGTCTTATCATTTCTTTCTTTAATTTTGCAGTTGTTTTTTATTCGATCATTCGTTCGTTCTATTTCTATTGTATTCATAATTTTTATTTTATTTTTTATGATTTTTCAGCAGATTTATTTTAAGTATTCATTTTTATCTCACACTACTACTATTTAATTAGTCTTAAGTATCAATTTATTAACGGAAAGTTGTAGTATCATTTTCTATTTAACCATAAACTTTCTTCTTTTACAGATATTGTTTACAGAATTAATTTTCTTTGCAGAAAATTTTGAAAATCTTCAATATTGTCAGCTACCATTACTGCTATATTATCGCCAATTATAAAATTGTTGACTATTTATTATCATTTTTTTAAATCTCTTTTCCAAAGGTTATGATACAAAATAAGTCCTTAACCACTGCCTGACTATCTCTCTATATAGACAGTGTCTACAAGCAAAGCTAAAGTTCCTTAATATACATGCAGTCTTACTTTTGGTATTGTTTATTGTCCTGTATGTTAACTATCAATATTTTGTTCTTTGCAATATTTTAATATCTTTGCTGTCGACACCATTGAATTAACCTCTCTGAACTCAGATATTACACCTGTTCTGGATTGAATAATTCTTTTTAGTAGGCTCGTTCTTGTAATATCTTCCCTTTGTAATCGGCGTTTTTAATTTAATTTTGAAATATAAGTGGGTGGGTGGGAAAAAAACATCCCATACTCTGAAATTGTACCTATTTATATTCCTTATGGGAAACATTTCAAAAAGAACTAGGCCTACAATTTTTAACACTGATTACATTAATAGCTTAATATTTTGTTTTGTCTTAGCATTTCTTTATTTACTTTTGCAGTTCTATAGCTTCTATGACTTAATTTAAGAGCAACGGTATCTGATCCAAACTGTTAGAATCTGGTGATTCCATTAGGTAGTAGGGATAAAAGGCTTATTTGTAAACAGTGGCAGTTCGTGAGGTATACTCCATATCATAATTTTTGAGATAACTTTTTGTCAGTTATCAGAAAGTTATCATAACAAATAGCATAGGCCAACGAAAAAAAGTTGTCTCAAAAATAGTGGTATGAACTATAGTGCCAGGGCACTACCCTATTTTTTGCAAAAACACGTTTTTTTTTTAATTTTTATAGGTTTTTATTTTATTTTATGCATTTCTTTTTAGTTTATTAATTTTATGTAATTTGGTAACCTTGTGCAATTCTATGGATTACATTCCGACTCAACGCGACGCGATGAATGGGCCACTGAAAGCCAAAGCAGCGTAGAACACGCTGCCACTTTTTTGTTGGCTCCTTCAAATAGAGATAGATTTTATGAGCAGCCTATATGAGCGACAGAGATAGGGTCAATGTTGGACATTTAGCGTTTTTTAAATAGGAAAAATCAAGGAAATTTTGTGCTTACTTGTATTGTTTTTGTGCGTGGCGCATGGCTGTTTTAATTTGCGTCCTTTACATTACATTATTATTTCAGCAGAATTTTTTAATAAATTTTGGGTCGATTCATGGCGGAATATTGGTATAGAATTAGAAACCGCAAACATAGTAGTAGTCGGTATATTTTTTAATGAGTTCTTTAAAGTGTTAGGTGGGAAAACATTAGGGCGTAACACTCCGTAAATTCTGTCGGTCGCCCACTTTTTTAATGTCACCCTAAAATTGCTTAAACTCCTCTGGAAAGCCCGGAGTTTTAGCGGGCTTTAAAAACTGCTAAAGGAAATCGTTAATTAAATCATGATACTTCTACAATTGTAGGATTATTAAGATGACATTAAAAAAGTGCGCGAGTGTACTACCATTTTGTATTGACATAAGCCTCCACAGCTTGTAAATAAATTACTTTGTTTTACGTAGGGAAGCCAAATAATAGATAGTAATTTTTATATAAAAGCAATAATATTTATGCAAAATAAATTATCTTCAAACGAATGCATGTGGGTGAATTGCTGACGAAATTGGAATTAATTTTGATATGGGCTTATGTCGATGATCCCCCGCATTTTCATTATTATAATAAATAAATAAATATCATGTAAATGAATTGTTAGTTACAAAGGTACTTTCTTTTGCTGATGCAAAAAACCACAAAATTAATACGTTTCAGAATTATGCAAGTGCTATCTGTCACAATTTTTTTTAAAATAAGAGCGGCCGGTGTATTAGGGTTGCCAGAAGTCACGTAGTTTCCGGGATTATCCCGTTCTTCATTGTTTAGCCCCGCATTCCGAGCAAGGTATTAACCAGACGCCATTTGTCGCGTTTTTCGAACTTGACACAAAATTTAGAATTTTTTGTCCATTACCCATTTATTTCGCATAAATTTTCTAGCCTAAACATAACCGTCTTCGCCCGTTAACACGACTTGCACGCGTCGGCATCGTGTGTAAAAAAAAATGCCTTATACCCTGTTTCCACCAATGCATGCCCACCCCGATTCAAAAAACGCATCAGGTGACACTGCATTTAAAACCGGTGCAAATCCATGGGCCATCACGTGATGCGTTTTTTGAATCGGGGTGGGCATGCATTGGTGGAAACACGGTATTAAACAGATAGAATAGCTCATGGAAAATGTACGGCAAATTTTATTGAAATCGGTTTTGGTTAAGTCGTTACTGAGATTCGCGGCAATTAAAAGAACCCTCTTAATTTATATATGTATTGATGCTCAATTAATTATTATCATTTTAAAATACCCATTTCTATCTCACTTTAACAATATATTTATTTTAAAAACATGTCCCGTTTTTTTTCTGCTTCTCCCGCATTTTTGCTTATTTTTAACTTCAGTCCCGTTTTGACTTAGAACAGATCTGGCAACCCTAAAGTAGTGCATCTAGACGAAAATAATAAAATATATCGAAAACTTTTGACTAAAAAGTTACAAAGAAAAAAGCAAAATTTTCATAAATAAAAAACCTGTTTCAAAACTAAAACTATTTTCAGAAATCGCCCAAACTTTGAGTCTGTCTATAAAGTTATCTTAGCCAGAATTACCAGTTTTTTTCTGATTTCATATCTTACCTTTTCCGAAATCACCATGTAATTACTTTTATCTGGGACACCCTGTATAAACAAATCGACCTACTTCCTCTTCAAGTCCAAGCCCTTAAATGTATCGAATTTGTCAAAACGCACAATAGAAACCCCCTTTAAATAATCCGGAATTACACTCTATTTTACCAATAGGGTACTTTATGGTTTCCGAAAGACTTTTGAGTGACTTTGTCACTTCTTTTTGTCTGTGGAGAGTTACAATTCTGTCATCGAGACAATTATCTATTTCTATTCACATAAAAATCATATAAATAGGCAGTGCACAACACACTAGTGAAAAAACAGGAAGTAATTCGTAATTCAATAGAGGAGGCCCATCCTAGTGGGCACTACTACCTGACTGGTGACATTATTTCCTCTCTAGAGACATGTGAATAAATATTGGTCTAAATATAATAAAATCCGGAAATCGTAAAAAAATTCTAGATTATTAAGTCACCTAAATATAACTTGTGAGCTTTTTATGTAATATTTTGATATTTCCACTAAAAAATTTTGTACTTAACGTCCAATATGTTTTATTAAAGTTAAGACGCCCATATGTTGCAAGAAAATTATTTTAATTTATTTTAAGGTCTCTGATTTTATTATATTATAATAACAGGGTGTCCTAAATTCGATGTTTTAGGGGGATTTCAATCTGCGGAGATAGAAAAAAGTGAATCCCCCTTGCGAGGGTCGATTTTCGTAGAAGCTTAGAAGGAAAACCGCACTTTGATTGAGGAAGCCATGAAAAGTATGCAATTGTCTTCCAAATTTTTTACCTTCCTAGCGTAGCAATGGCTAGAAAAGTTATTATTTTCGGCGATTTTTTTTTTATGATAACGCCGAAAATGTGTTATTTGGGTATATTTTGACCTATCCTAGCAATATCGTCGTGATGTCTGTCTGTGTGTGTGTGTGTTCGGTTCGGTTCGGTTCGGTTCGGTTCGGTTACTAAACTGATTTTTATGAAATTTTTAGGTAAAATATTGTTTGATACTGTGACGAGCTGATTAGATTTTGGTCAAAATTCATTAATGCTAATGACAGTTAACACATTTAAGAAATGCTAACTAACGTAGCGTCGCATCAATATGTGGTTTTCGGAATGTAGAAAAGCATATTTTTCTCAAAAATTAGTGTCATAACCAAAAACTTTGTAGGAGCTTTCGTTTCGGGGTTATTTACAAAAAACTGTTTTCAAGGTTGATATAGCATGGAGTTTAATTGCATTGTGCTAATGGGCTAGGAAGGTATCAGATCCGTCATGGATCCATTTATTATTTATAAAAATTTCATTTTGGTGTAAGTTTTTTTTATAGATTTTTTTCAGAGAATATTGTAACTTAAATTAAATTTAATTTGTAACTTTTAGTTTTTAAGATATTACATAAAAATTTTATTTTCTTATGGAATGACCATTTTATTCATTTATTTTTTTAAATTATATTTGTTCTTATTACTGAGTTTTAAATGATTTAAAATCATCAAAGGAGAACGTTAATTAAACTAAAAAACCCATAAAAAAAATTATCAAAAAGTAATAAATATTGAACTCTAACTTGGTTGTATAAAACCCAGACAGAAAGTGGGCGTTTTATGAAATTATTTTTTTTCTACTATAGCTACACCAACCTAAAAAATTTAAAACTGTTTGATATATATATATATATATATATATATATATATATATATATATATATTGAACCTTATTCATATAATTTTAAAAAGCTAATTTTTGGTGGATTTTTAAAATATTATAATATATAGTGTGTTAGGTATACTTCAAATAAAGAACATGATAGCAGTTTCTTGTATACAGTGCGATCATTTATATCTGCACAATTATCTAGAGCACTTCTTTTATTAATATTCAAACAAAAAACCGGTAAAATAAGATTGCCTAAAAATTATTTTTTAAATTTTATGTCCCTCATTTTCTTAAATTCGAGGACTCCTTTTTATTTATATTTTCCATTTTTAAATGTGAGGTCTTTGTTCAAGGAGTTAAAGTTGTTCTTTGTTTAAATAATATTCTGTGGTTTTTAAATGTTATGTATCATGAATTTAGGTTTTCGTAAATTTTTTATATAAAGTAAAATATTAAACTAAGAAGTAGTATGTGCTCATATACGTTAAAGAATCGGATTAAAAAAAATTGAATTGCGTCAATATTGTTACCCCGGTTCGCACCGTCTCCAATCATGTTAAAAGAATTTCAAGTTTTCCATTCTGGTTTATTTTTGAACAATAGGTGGCTAGATTGCAAATGTACTCGGAAAAGTCGCATGAGAAATTGCATGCAATGAGAAATAGAAATTGCGGAATAGATTGGCCGTCTTGTGAGGAGAAACAAAGTTCTAAACAATAATTTTTTAATTATATCCTAGATCATCACAATAGCTTGGAATATTAATTAATTTTTTCAAGCTAAAAACGAGTGTCTTACATAAAACGTAGGGGAGAATAGGGAAATAATGGCCATGTAGGTATTTTCATTAGCCTGATATCTCTCAAACTACTTATTGGTTCAATTTGAATTGCTTTGGGGTATTAAGCATATTTAAAAATTTTTATATTGTTTCTACATGTTCTTTTGTTTTTTATACCTAAGAAATAGGTTTTTTTTAGTTTACCTCTAGTCCTTTCATGAGTCGATCGTAAACTTTTCAAAATACAGACCATTTTCCTCTAAGGGACTGATATTCTCCCACTTTTTGCTACATGTCTGGGAGGGTGTCTAGTTCTAGAAATGTTAAATTGCGTACTTACCGTTACTGAAGGTTCATTTAATGATGAATAACTTGAGGATCGACTGCAAAGAGGTTCAGGACTTAAACTGCCGTACGAAGTTGTGGAACTGAGGGACACTGTGTCAGCTCTGCTCCTGTACGGAGACAGCTGCACGTGTTTCATCATCTGGAAAGAAAAAAAATCCATTTTTAAGTATTGTTTAGCCTCTTAGAGTCCTGAACATTTTGACAAACATTGAGCCGCCCAATCAAAATAATATAGCCGTTGCTCGTATATCACGGATTTTTGTTATTTTTGATATTTTTGTAGTACTTGATCCTTTTAACTCAAAAATGTATTTTAAATATTTTTAAGTTGATTTTTTATTTTTACACAGAATTAAAAAATTTGCATGTTAGTTTTTTTATCAAAAACACTTTTTAGCTTCCTATCCCGCGCAGCAATGGCTAGAGAGGGTATTAGGGACTTATTGGAATAAAACCTGACCTTATTTTAAAATCGACCATATGGTGACAGATTTACATATAAAAAGAAGCTGCTCTCTTTCAAAATTCGGCCGTTGTGTATTTAAAACCGGATTTATTAGTGTCGGTATTTACAATGAAAGTTAGGGTCTCTATTATTAAATTTGGCTTTGGTATGTCAATTTTGAGAGGTCAGCTGTTAGTTTTCTTTGCAAATGTGTCAGAATAAAGTCGACTCTAAAATAAAGTCAGGTTTTATTCCAATAAGTCTCTATTATTCCAAAAAAATTGAGAAAACGCCGAAAATGTGTTATTTGGGTGCAATAATAAAATAATGCAACCTATCTTAGCAATATCGTTGTGATGTCTATCTGAGTGTGTGCATTTATGTCTGATCGTAACACAATAACTCCTAAACGGCTGAACCGATTTGCATTACATTTTTACGAAAAACGTTTTCGACACTGTAACGGCTAATGACAGTTCTTTGACAGTTTAAGTTTAAAAGTTTAAAATAAGCTAACTTTTTAACGGAGCATCGCATCAATATGCTGTTTTTAGAAGAAGAAGAAGTAGAACGCATTTTTCTCAATAATTTGCGTTATAAATAAAAGCTTTGTAGAAGCTTTCGTTTCTAAGATATTTACAAAAAACTGTTTTCAAGGCTGATATAGCGTGGAGTGTGCTAATGGGCTAGGAGAGTATCAATTCTCAGAGTGTAACTGTTTAAATCTTGCTTTAAACTTTGCGAAACTAGGCGATTGATCCTGATTGGATGAAAAGTCCCAGTATAAAAAAAGAGGAAGGTATCAGATCCGTCATGGATCCATTTTTTTTATAGTATATATTTAATTACAGTACAAGTTCTATTATTTTCGTGTTAACTTTTAAAGGGTTATAACTCCAAGTTTTGTGACATATATATATATATATATATATATATATATATATATATATATATATATATATATATTTTAATAGTAACTAATTTTTGAGGAAAATCTGTTTCTTATTTTAATTTTTCTGAAGGAAAATACTTCTACATTAATCGGTTCCACAGTAAACCTGCTCTTTTTGTACAGGGTCGCTCAAATATAGCAAGTTTTGCATAAAAGGTCTATTTCAACTAGCGCATGCGCCGAAAGGCCTAATTTGTTTTCCAAAAAATTATCATAAAATAAGATGAGCTAAACTTCCTTTATTTGACAGCAAAAATTATTTTTGGGACTTTGCCTATAACACAGTTATGCAGGTTTACCCATACAGGATTTTACGGCCTTATTAAGTGCAGAATATTTTGGTATATGTATTAATATATAAAAAGGTATTTAGTAATTATGGCTTTATTTTAAACAAATTTTAATTAAATTTTTGCACTATATTATTTTGTGATTTATGCAAAAGGTTTAATATTTGCAGAAATAAAAAATAAATGCAAAAAAAACAAAGCCATCAATTGTTGAAATATAAACATAATTTTATTTGTCAGCTATTTTTACGATAGCAGTAAACCACATATTATAAAGGCTTATTGTTACAAAATTTTTGGCTTCCTGCGTTTTACTCTCGTATGTACACAAAAAAAATTGAATATTTTTTGGCATTTCCGTTTTATTAAAAAGCAAAAAGATAAGAATTTCATCAGTCTAGAGAATATTATCGAGTTGTATGCAGAAGGGCAAGTCAGGTCAGTTCAAATTTACTCAGCTCCCAATTTTGTCACCAAATTATTTTGTATTTTCTGATACCAAAACTGGTTTAGAAATGTCACTTATTGATGAACTTCATTAGTATTATTATTACTAATTATTACCTAATTTTATTCATTGCCTAGATTAATGTTATAACCATTATAATTTTAATAATAATTAAGCATATATCCATATGTAGAAAACAAAAAGTCAAAATCCTAAGACACCTAGATCAAGCATTTAATTTTAATACTGTAATAGTAGGTACATACTTCCTGCAATATCAGGTTTTTGTATTGCATTTTTGTTATGTACATTAATGTCCAACGTGGGAACTAAGGTACCTTGGTGACACAAACGAGACCTTGATTGATAGTAATATTAGGCGGTGGAATTTTGTTTTTACCCAACTGCAGCACAACGAAAGAAATGTTTTTCGCTTGGAATATGTATGTATGTAAGTATGTACGTATATATGTATGTTTGTGTCGTGCTAGAGGCTAAACGGCTAAACCGATTTTGACAAAAACGGTGTCGTTAAATTGCTACTGATCCCGAAGGTGCTATAGGCTATATTTTCTTAAACACGAATCAACATGGCGGTCGTTAGACGCCATTTTGTCACATGATGTAGGCTTAAAGGCTTACAAATTACCTAAATTTCAGGCGATTTTAATGAAATTCCTTTGATCACCCATTACAAATGTCTCCTAATTTGCAGGAATTCCTTTGTAGTCCTCCCTGCTCCCACCCATCTTCCCTCCAATCATTCCTTCACCCTCTTCAACAACCATATTCGCATGATTTTATCAAATTTGGGGCGATTTTAAAAATTCTTTGTGCACACGCTTTAAGATCTTTTTCCAACACCATTTTATTCTATTTATTTATTTACACTGCCCAATAGGTAATACCCAATTACAGGGCAGGAAGTTTACAAAAAAAATGTTTACAATAACTATAAATAATATAAGAAAAACAAGTACAAAAACATACATGTATACAGTATGTCTTAAATAAAAAGTAGGAACTCTAACGTCTAAAGACTTGTTTGACTGCAGATATACTGCAATTAAAGATATCGATACCCTGCATATATTTATTATGAGTCTCGCAAATTGTATAGATTGGCGAGAATTGCATTGCATTGACTCGAGGAGTAGGAAGATAAAAAACTGGTGATTGTCTTGAATTTAGCCGTGGAAAAGTTTGTTCTCTCTAAAATAGTTATGCTGTCAATTTGGTTATGGAGAATTTTATATAGAAATGTTTGAGAGGCCGATGGCCTACGTGTGTCGAGTAGCTGAATATTAAACAGTTGCATCAGGTCAGTGTGGGGGTGAGCTTGAGGAGGATAATTACCGGTTGATTTAAAGTACAAAAGCTTAAGTACACGTCTTTGGATCTTTTCTAGCGATTCTTTCTGAGTAAGTAATGTGGTTTTACTAGTTCCTTCCTCCATTTCCCTGTTTCCTTCCCACCCCCTTATTAGTAATAGGGGCCTATCCTTAAATTACGTAACGCTCAAGGGGGACGGGGGTTTGCCCTTGCGTTACACTCAATGTTATTTTAATGTGTTTTTTCTTAAAAATGCGTTATATGGGGGGGTGGGGGTTAAAAATACTGCATTTTTTTCAACATCATTTTACTAGTTCTCTCCTCCCCCACCATCACTCAATGTTTGTAGAAACGCACCTATCTACCCTATGGGCATAGTTCAATATTTGATACAAATGCATGATTTAGGTAATAATTAGGTACCTTGATTAAGTTAAATAAATAAAATATATATATATATATATATATATATATATATATATATATATACAAAAAACACCCAACTGCTAAATCTACTTGTACCTACTAGTCACAGTTGGGTCCAAAATTACCCAATAACCTGATTCATGAAAATACAAAACTGTATAATTTCGTAAGTGCGCTTTGGGTATCAAAACTAAAGGTGGAGCATGTCGTACGTTATAGGTATACCTATTAGTTCACCCGAATAACACATTTTTTATCTAATTTTTTTTTCATCGAAAACAATACCATCTTTACCATTGCTCCGCAGAAAAATAAAAATTATTAAGAATTAAGTAACATGCCGTTACAAAAAATATACCAGTAGCTAGTCTTCTCAAGCAAAACTGTGACCTTCTTCGTATTGTCACTAGAAAAAACCTCGACATAATCACTGGCTCAAAAACAATAGACTTCTATCCATCAAAACAGCACACGATATATCTTTCAAACAACAGGATATTCCCAAGTTAACATGAGCTTAGCCTGAGTCATTTAAACACTATTTTCACGTTGCAATTATCAAACATTAGTGCATTGTGTGGGATGTTATTAACATTATTGCAGTGATGCACAAAGATATACTTAATGCAGAGACTTGCAGCATTTTGCTTCCTACTTTGGTTGCTAAATGTGTTACAGGCGAACTATTGCTATAGTTGATGTTGTATTAAAGTGGCACCGCGTCATAGCTATGGTAAACCAAATTTTGCGGCAAATTCTAAGTAAAGAAGCCGTAAAAAATTAGTGTTTCACTTTGTACATGCAGTGTGCCGCACGGGGTTTAATGTTTGAAGGATAAAACACTAAGACCTTTTAAAGGAGAGATCAAATAGGGACTTACCTAATAAATAAAGATCCGAAACATAAAAGAGGATCCAAAATTATATTAAAATGTGTGCAAACATTGATTTAGTTGCAAAAACGGTATAATTTGTTTTGTAAAAAGCTCTGTCATAATTTGTTTGACATAAACAGTCAAAACAACAACGAATAGATAACGTCAAAGCCCGGCTAAATCAATAATATGTTCGTAACAACCAGATAAGAGTATATATGTTTCTTTCTAATGAAATCGTTTAGAGGAAGACATCAATAAAAAGCAAATAAAATAGTAAGTTAATGACTAATTAGTGCAGTGCCTCATTTTGGGAATCAATATCAATAAAAAAATTAAAGGAAGTGCGTGCCACTGTATGTATCCCTCTACTCCCTTCCCGCCCATGAAGGTTTTGATGACGCGGTGTCACTTTAATACAATATCAACTATAGGTATATCTATTATATTCTTTTACCATACTTTTTTATTTGATTTCATATCCAATTTTGCAAGATGTAAAACGATTTAAAAACATTTAAGATTTAATATATCATATTTCCTTTATAACATTACTCTTTTAGCTCACACATATACTATATTATAGTAGTGTGAGCTATGGTGATCCTAATTTTTTCGAGACAAAAAAAGCTGCTCCGATTTCAAAAATTTTTATATATCTTTGCGTTTCAGATGATTTTGAAACTTTTTTGTTGCGCCCTCTGTCTGTCTGTCTGTCTGTCTGTATGTCTTTCTGTCTGTCTGTCTGTCTGTATGTCTGTCTGTAACGACCAACGCGCATAACTCAAAAACCGCTTGGCCGATTTTAATGAAATTTGGTACCTAGGCTGGGTCTTGGGTCGAGATGGTCCCATTTAAAAATGAACAAAATCCACCGAACACAAACCAAATAAAAGGGTGGGGGTAGATTTCAAAAATTAGAGTTTATGTGAAAATATGACGTGTGTGATATCAAACGAAAGGTAATTGAGTCTGCAGTTAAATAAAATACATATTAATTTATTTAAAAACAAAGGGTGGGGGTATATTTTAAAAATTAGAGTTTAAGTGAAAATATGGCGTGTGTGATATCAAACGAAAGGTAATTGAGTCCAGAGATTAACAAAATACATTTTAGTTTTTGTTTTTTTAAGGGTGGGGGTAGATTTACCAAAAATTTGAGTTTAAGTCAAAACATGGCTTGTGTGGTATCAAACAAAAGGTAATTTAGTCTGGAGTTGAATTAAATATATTTCAGTTTTTAGTTATATTAGCTCACACGTACACTATAACTATAGTACCTAGTGTGAGCTTAGGGGCCGAGGGGTCATCGGCACCCTAAAATTTTGTACAGCGTCCAACAGGACTTGGGTCCTGACGTGTACTGTTGGGTCCTGTTGTTGGGTACTGTCGTGTACTGTCGAGTACTGTTGGGTACTGTCGTGTACTGTCGAGTACTGTCGAGTACTGTTGGGTCCTGTCGTGTCCTGTTGGGTACTGTCGAGTACTGTTGGGTCCTGTTGCGAGGTACAAAGCGCGCCCTTCAAAAAACATGCGAGCAAAAAAAAAAGGTTATCATGTTTGGGGAAGGCCGACAGGGACAAAGCGCGTGCTCAAAAAACTTGCGACAAAAAAAAAAACAAAAAAAAAAAAAAAGGTCATCATGTTTGGGGAAGGCCGACAGGGACAAAGCGCGCGCTTAAAAAACTTGCGACCAAACAAAAAAAAAAAGCTCATCATGTCTTTTCGCATCTACGCCACTGGTTGGGCTTGGGGGGTAGTGTCGAGTACTGTCGTGTACTGTTGGGTCCTATCGTGTACTGTCGAGTACTGTTGGGTACTGTCGTGTACTGTCGAGTACTGTTGGGTCCTGTCGTGTACTGTCGAGTACTGTTGGGTACTGTCGTGTACTGTCGGGTACTGTTGGGTCCTGTCGTCTACTGTCGAGTACTGTTGGGTACTGTCATGTACTGTCGAGTACTGTTGGGTCCTGTCGTGGTACTGTCGGGTCCTGTTGTGAAATTGGTACAGTACTGTTGAAAGCTGATGACCCCTCGTTAGGGGCCCATATATTGGCAGAGTATTTTAAACGTAAAGTAAACTGCCCTAATTTTGTCACCTTTAGAGGCTCTTACTAAAACGAAATTTCTTTTAAGTTAAGCACTTATACCTAACCATAATGTATTATTATTTCATTAACATTTAATATTTTAGGATATTTTTTGTTTTAAATAAAAAATGAAATATTGTTCTTTTGCCAAATTTTGTTAGGAACTTTTCATAATTCTAAAAAGAGCCCACATAGCACAATCACGTGTTTAACACGTAAAAAATGCGTGAGAAAAAAAAACGTTTATTTTAAAAGCTGCTCGAAAAAAACGTTTATTTCATATATGAAAACAAGCTTAAAAAAAAAATAACGTTGCTAAATTAAAACAGCAATGTTTTTACGTTAGTTTCAAGTGATTTTTACGTTAAAATCACATTAGATTCACGCCTTTTCTACACGAATTTTAAAACGTGACTTGCATGGCTTTTCTACTGAATATTTTTGAGATTTTATTAGCAGCAGCGCCACCTATTGTCGGGATTTTTCACTTTAACGAAATCAATCAGGCAACTCCAAAACCCTTTTAAGGAACTGATCCCTGATCTTTCACGATCACGACGCATCTGTTATTAACCTGATAAAGACACATTAATATTCTGTGAAAGTGTTTATTGTTAAAAAATCTTGTTTAGCTATTAAAAAAAACATAATGTATATAGATAGATATATAGATATTTTGTCTTACCTTGAGCGCCATCTTTAAAATTGTCTTGAAGTGTTGTAGTATGAAACTAGTAAACTTTTATAACTTCCTTTTGCGTCTCTTTTAACTTAAAAAAATTATATTAAAAAGGCGTGACCAAAAAAAGACGCAAAAAGTTAGTAGGTTTGAGAAGTCTTAATCTAGTGGCGTTTTAGAACATGTTGTGGAGGACTTTTCAAGTGTGAATTTGGTACATGAAAATAATGAGGGTAAAAAACAACACAAGTAAAAAAAAACTTTGTTATTTTTGTTCACGTTAATTTAACGTTGATGTGATTTTTGTGCTATGTGGGAGAAGATGCAGAATTTAACCAGGAAAGCTCAAGTGTATGAGTTACTAAGATATGTTTTAATTCTAAACAAAATAGGTATCATCTACTTCTGATTTTACTTTGCCCTGCCAAATTTTTTAAATTAAGCTTATTTATTTAAAAAGTTAAAAGAATGAAAAATCTTTATGCTCGTAAAAGGATATTTTTAACCCCATGTTAATACATATGTTAACAATTTCTTCTAAAAGTAACTTTATTATATAGTAGGAAAATTTAGGCTGCCACCATTAACAAAATTAGGCTTGATATATACTCTATACATTTTTTTTTGTAAAAAAATCGACATATCACATACAATTTTATAAAATTGATAAATATGGACCTTCTAAATATTATTAATATATTATTATTAATAAATCTTTTAAAATATGCATGTAATCAATTACTTAAGAAGCAAGCAACCACAACCCTTTACACCCGCAACTGAACAAAAAACTTTCGCGCCCTGTTTTTTTATCGGAAAAGGCGCAAGTTTAAAAACAGTGTGGCTAAATATATCAAGTTTTCGCCTACAATTTTATTTTTGCATTTAACTGCATTATGTATGTATTTTGTTCGACAAAGTGACGAATTAAGGCACCTGACGACATTAGAGCGGTTTACCTTATTTAGCTGATTTATTAACAGTGCTGACATTTCTAAAATTTGCAGTTTTATCATCACTTTTAAATTTATTTGTGATTTTGATAAACTAGCAATCCTTGCTTAGTTTTAAGAATCGATAAAATTTAAAAGGCTTTTTATTGTTCCTTGAATTTGCAAAATATCAAATTTATCATCTATAGTTAGGCGCCGAAAGGATTGGATTTATTAGCAATCTTGTATGCAATCTTATCTTTTTGCATTTGTCAGAAATAACTCTTAAAACAATTCATTACTTTGTTTATGTCTATTTTGTCTACACATTACATATTTATTATATGAAATAGGAATCAGTAATCAACAATGTTTTTTTTTTGCCCATCACGATTTTTTTTATGATGATTTTGATGAGCATGTTTTTTAATTCCGTCTTTATAATATTTATATTATAAAAAATACCCGGATTACGGATGTTGGGAATAAGTGATCAAGAATTTAAAAAATTGAAAAACATAACATTCGCACAAAAAAATTTTATTTTCAAGTTTAAAGATGTCAATCTCTCATTCAGTTAAGTGAATAAATTTTTTAAATATAAGGATGGAATATCAATTTTTTCTTCGTAGTGTTTATTAAAAATATAATTTTTTAAAACGTGTTTAAAATTGTCATGTTTGTCTCTAATATATAAAATATTATTCCAATATTTTTAAACTAGAAAGAGGTTTTTGTTTTGTTTAAGTTACGGATAAGTTAAAAATGCAAAGGAAGTAGTAAATTAAATTATTAGAGCCATCCTGAATAAAAATTGTCACGATATTATTTTTAAAGTAGAAAAATACACACAAATTATACTTTATCATAATCGTAGCGTAGGTTGCAGGATGATATTCTTAAAATTATAATTTATGACTGTCTGGTCAAAGATGTAAAAGACTTAAGAAAATTTCTGATATCCTGGAATGTAAAACATGTGAAATGGACACATATTTTTAGGTATATCTATGAGTGGTACACAAATCTGTTTCAAGAAGCACTTTTTAAATACTAAAATTTAAAGTGGTCGGGTCGTGTTGAGTTTATACAGGTTGTTTTCTTTTTTATCAGGTATAAGCTTTTTTGGGTATTTATCGTTCGTACGAGCACGTCGCCGTCGATGTTGTTTGCGAGGGGGACACTTTTTCACTTGAAATTTTTGTATGATCCTTGAATTGGTAAATTTTACCTCTACAACTTATATTTTGAATACGGAAAGTGGGTCGAGTCATACCTTAATTTAAAGGTAATAAATGCAACTCATTTAAGAATACTTACATTATTAAATTGGCATTGTGGCATTTTAAACTTTTGCGACAAACAACCTGCATATTATGGTTCGGTATTAAGCTTCGTCAATTAATTCAATGCTCTAAGACATATACCCAAAAAAGCCTCTGTTACCTTTTAAAAAAGCACCCTGTATATGATTATGGAGCTATTTTTATTTTATTTAGTGTTTGTAGGTGTATTTCTTTGAACATGTAAGTTCCTATATTATGTCCTACTAAATTAGCTTCATGTTATATGCAAAAAGCTCTGTTTTTAACGGAGTCAAAAATTCCACAATAACTGCAATCTTAATCCCATGAAAGATATACAAACAGGATCAACGTATCAAAGTGACGCAATTGAGATTCATTAAATTCAAGCGGAGAAGCTCTAAATTTTTAATGAAAGAGACCTTCCGCTCAAAACAAGTTCTTATTTAGAGAGGAAGACAACTGACCATCAAAACCGCTGCAGATTCTAGCAAAAGGAGGCCTTGTCAATGTTGAATTTGTCGAAAATGAAGATTTGGCTTAGTTTCCAACAAAGGATCAAGGTGACGTTATTGACAAAAAAAATTTAGTAAAACTAGATAAACCTGTAAATAATACAGGACTAGGCTAGAAGATTATTCCCTAAAGTCTAAGGAAAGAAGGTAAAATAATTTTAAATTAGATAACTCAATATTTAAAAAATATATATTCAGAAGGTTTTTATCAAATACTAATGATAACACAGAGTCATTGCAAGTACACAAAGATTTGGAACCATGGTATAAAATTTTATTCTGCATTGACTGACAAAAGTAGCATATTTTGGCTCTATGTTACTTGTGTTTTAATAAAATATGTCTTGTTTTATATCGTCTATATGATTTGTTGTATCTACACAATTTCCATTTGTCTAAACATATTCATTGTCTAACCCTCCACCTTATTACAAGCTTTATGAAAGTTAAGAGTATTTTTAATCTAACCATGTTTATTCATTGTACGTTTTTACACTGCAGCTATACAATATTTCTTCATAGTTTCCATATGTATTTCTTTTGTCAATTTGTTATATTGATTCTCCTCATCTTGTTTAATAGTTACATGACGACTTTTGGCTAAATTGTCCGGAATCGCTCAATCTTAACGAGGAATGCATAGCTTCCTGCAATTACCATCTCATGGCTTTATTTTTCCTGTCTCCTGAGACAGTTTTGATACAAATTGCATGCCACCGAATGTTAAAATCATGTCGACATCGATTGGTACGAGCGTCTGCGGTTTTGTGAATTATGTCAGATTCCTTTATTGGTAAAAGTATGCTTTTCTACAGAGTATTTACAAATCTTGACTATAATATTCCATTCTTTATAATAGAAATCTGGACACCAGAGAAAATTCCTATGAAATAGACCATGGGTATTATACTATACTGCCAATTCTCAAAAAAGTTGATAAAATTGCCTGCCAAAATTACCGAGGCATAATACTGCCAAACGTAATTTACTTTGTACAACAGAATATGGGTGTATTTTGAGCTGGCTATCGTGGAATATCAAGCTGGATTCCGCCTCAATAGATCTACCTTAGATCAAATATTTGTTATGGGACAAATTCTAGAAACAGCATATAAACACCACCAACCAACCAAATATATAATATTTATGAAGATTTTAAACAGGCTTTTACCAGCATAAATCGGGAGAGAATGATGCAGGATTTAGGTACTTCTGGAATCCCCTCAAATCTTATCAACGCTTGTATTTAGGGTTTTATGATTATACCAATTTTCGGAGTCATTATGAGTAACTTTAGGATTAAGGCAAGCTGATTAGTTATCTTCATTACTATTCGGTCCTGGAAGATTATTCTGTTAGGATGATTGACACAAGTGAATATATTGGCACCAAATCCACGGAGATAGCTGGTTACGCTAATTATATCGGTGTTCGTCGTAATGACGAAAGATCTTTAACCGAGTAAGAGTGCTTAATAAAGAAGCCTAAAAACAACGATTGAAAATAAAGAAGTCAAAAACTAAATACATTAACTACTCAAAGAACAATGAGAAAAATTCTTAGAACTCTTAAGAAATATCTTATTAAAACAAAACTAAATAATAACAAATATTTGACAAATAAAACAACTTTGCTACTAATTTTACGTTTTTGTAGCATGCTCTGCAATTTTTTTCTGTTTTCTTCATTTTTCCCGCAATTTTCCAAGCAGCAAATTGCATGCAAATTGGCTAATAACGCTCCTGCCACAAAATCATGTCGACGGCGACGTGAGTCGTCTTCCTGAAGACTACTTCTTGTTTACGTGCTGTATGATTTGATTCCATAACGTTGCAATTTCTCACGCAACCGTATTTTTTTCTGCATTTTCTATATTTGCTTTTGTGTTTTATGATGTTTGTCGAAAGCATGTCATATGTGGTCTATGTAAGGATTATCATTTTTGTTAATGAAGCTCTAAGGCAATCATTGTTGCTATGGTCTGAACATCCCTGATACAACAAATCTATTGTCTCCCTGACATCGCCGCGGATAAATACAACCAGCACCAATTAATCATCAAAAAAACGCTGGGTAATAACACTGCTCTTAAAAAAGTGGACCTAAATCCCTATTACAACAACAAACTACATATATCGGAAGCCATTGTCCAAATATTAACACAAATCTTTAACAACAACAAAGCCATCCATCAACATCATAATAAAAGAATATCAAACATTAGTTAAAAGCGAAAGCGTTAACCTCTCCGACTAGAGTTCAAATTTTTACTAAAGTCTCTACAAATAAACTACTACTTCCTTTTTATAGCAGTAAAATAGATCTGGGACGTCCCGTTTTAAAAAGAAAAGCACAGCCTTTCGACAGTATTGAATAGATGACAAACTAAACAAAAGATCTTTTTATGTCTTTAAACTGGACTAATTTATTTTTTACTGTTTTATGTAACATCATTAATTATTATGAATTTATCTGGGTGAAGATTCTTAAGAGCTTAATAATTTATAACCGATACATATTTTTGAAGGTGAGCAAGATATTCATTAAAAATCCCGAACACATTCCGATAATGGTCAGCTTTCTCTCGGAAATTAAAAGAATCTACTAAGCGAGAGATTAAGATTTTTAAGTATTAGTTTTTTACATAAATCAGAGGAAATCATATCCAATGGATTCATAGAAGTGAAAATGTTCATTTGTACCAAGACGTGAGCTACATTTTTTTATATTTTTTTTACAATTTATTGGACTTGTTCAATGTGTTGTAAAACGTCATTTAATACCACGCAAAAGTTTCTAAAAACCAGATTTTTTCTGCATTTATCAGCGTTTTTTATATTCTTGGTATAATAACAGCAAATAATATAATACCGTTCGATCTTTTTTTGTAAAAAGAAATCGAACGACTAAATATTGCTAAATAATGTTTTGTAAAGTGCACCATCTGCAAATTATAGCCGCTTAAGTCTAGTCAGCGTTTGTTGTTATTTTTACAAATGCAACTCAATATCCTTGCGTTTGGCAAAAAATGGTCTTAAATAACAACTGTAATAACAGTCCCAGTAAAATGACGAGAGCGTAATTTAAGGCGTTATTTACATAAAAAACATTTGAAACTCTGAACAAGACGAGTGATGTCGTTTTATCTCTTAGACATGCAAATATTTTTGTTTCTACTGCAAAAATGTTAAATAGTTCAAACATAAAAAACACTGTTGACAACAAAAGAATTAAAACATTTAAAATTTGCAAAACGAGAGTTAAAGGCAACACAAAGTGCAGATGTTTAAAAGGATCATTTCCTTCGATAACGAGTTCTGCATTGCTTGTTTTAAAGAATGTTTTAAATCTGCTGCCAATATTTTCAGAAAAAAAATGTTTCTGGCAGTACACTAAAGAAAAAATCATTTAAGAAGATCTTAGCATATCTCTACACTGAGATGACCTGGTGATGTATCCTCCTGGACAAGAAAATGTCTCCAGAATAAGGCTTTCTGAATTCATTTGGTTAGGTCACGGATCATTTGTTTAATGATCCGTGGTCAGGTCATGTCAGATCAAGAAATGTATTATTCTACTCAATCACTGGTGACGTGCATTCCCAGAAAATGTTAAATTTAGCAATATTTCGGGTAATTTTGACTTTAAAACCTTGTTTTAATGCAAATTTTGATTTCTTCAAATTTCACACCTTGTTTGGAATGTAATCCTGGTATTTATTGGTTACTCAGTATTCTTATTAGTAAGTTATAAACCTTAAATGCAATGTCAAAGTAATTCTTCGGATTTAATTTGACGACAACGCACTTTTAATTGATTCGGAATTTAACTGGTTTTGTAGGTACCTTTTCGCGTAACTTTAGTTTCAAAGAACTGGATATGTCGTAACGCTTTAACGGTTCACAGTGAAGAAGCATGATCCCAACGCACTTCTTCATTTTTTTTTTGAAGTCGTCTCGTGGAGCGTTTTTTCAATTGATTTAGTGGGATTTGTCCTTTACTCCACACTTAAAACTTTTAAATTTGGATCAATAAAAGATCTTTTCTTCAAGAAATTTGTTTACTTATTCCTTCAAAATATTAAATTTAACACTACCGGGTTCGAACCTAAGTTCATTCTCAAGGGTTTTTCATCCACAAATTTTGCAGGTCCCATAAAACTAGATATTAAAAACCAGGTTCTAGCACATTTTTAAAATCTGTATGATAAACTCACTATGTCGGTTTGGAACGTTTTTCTACGTTGTCCGGCGCCTATTCTCCACCTCCTTCCATCCTGACAATCATCTTCTCTCAAGTTTTTTTGACCCATTGATCTTTGGAATAACTGTTGCCATTATAGTTTAGGATGCCCTCTTTTTCTGGGCCCTATTGGTTGCCATTCTAGGTCTTGCTTTGGTATTCTTTCGTCGTTCATCCGTTGTACTTGGCCGTACCATATAATTTGTCTTTTAGTGATGTCATCGGTTATGCTTCCCTCGATTCCCATTCTTTCTTTTATGATCTCATTTCTTATGTGATCTGTTCTAGATATTCTCATTGATCTTCTTATTGCATCCATTTTGACACTTTTCATTTTTGTTTTGTATTTTCCTGTTACGCGCAAATCTCTATTCCATACAGCGTGCTTTTACCATTTTTTCATATATGTTAAATTTTACATTCTTCTTACTTACTATTCTTTTTTCCAGTTCTTTACAGTCTGTTCCTGTCTTATCAAATGTGATTCATTTCCAATACATAAGCACTGCGTCTTGTCCGCATTCACTGTTAATCCCCACTTTTGTTATTCTTCAATTAACTTTTCCATCATAAACTTCATGTCTTCTTTATCATTAGCTACAATTACTTGGTCGTTAGCAAACTGTAGTGTGTATATGGTAAATCGGTCGTTAAGTATTCCCATGCCGTGTACTTTACGTTTCCAGTTTTTTTGAGCTACTGCTATATATATTTTAAAAAGAATTGGAGAGATACTACATTCCTGTCTTAAGCCTTTCGTTACCAGGCATTCTTTTGAAAGTCGCTTTTTTAATTTTAATTTTAGATTTTGACCCTTCGTATAATTCTTTTATCGCTTTTATGTATGTATGATTGATATTAGTTTGCTCTAACACTGTCCATAATATTTCTACTGGAACGGTATCATATGCTTTTTTGTAGGTCTACAAAGATAACATGAGTTACATTATTTATAAAACTTATTTAAAATAAGTGCGTATTATTAAATTGCTTTATTCTCTTTTATTTTTTATTTTTTAACTTTTTTACGGTTCGGCTTTTTTTTTACTGTTCGACCATTCTGCCTTTCGACTGAACTCCGTTTCGATGCTTTTACGTTTCGACTATATTATTTTCAATATTTTTACGGATGGACGAAATAACGCTTCGTCTAAGTTATTTTTGACTATATTATTTTCGACAATTTTACTGATCGACAGAACTACGTTCCATTTAAAATGTTTTCATCTATTTTACTTTAGATTGTTTTATTTTCGACACAATTTCCGCTGAACATTTCTTTTTTTACTATTTTACGTTTTGAAAAAACTGTTTTCGATGTTTTTGTCGGTCGTCTGTGGAAGATGACATTAAGAATATGGGAATAAGAATAAGGTGGTGAAGAAACCTACTAGTGGAACGTCCTTAAATTACGTAACGCATAAATTCAGGATTTTCGACTCCCTTCCCCCCTCGTAACGCATTTTCAAGAAAAAATACTTTAAAAAACATTGACCGTAACGCAAGGCCAAACACCCCCTCCCCTCTAGAGCATTACGTAATTTCAGGACAGGCCCTAGAGAGGGCAGAATGGAGGGCTCTAGTCAATCAGGGTAAAACCCATCTTTGTAATGCCGTTTAAAAAAATAGTTTTTTAAATGACCTTCAATAGGTTTTTAATATTTTTTAAATTCATCTGTTTATACTTTTTCCAAATTTTAAAGAAACTGAACAAGAGAAAAACAAAACAAACCAAAACTAAAAGGTGGTCACTGATGATTCTTTGAGTAATTAGCTATTTTTAAGCACACGACTGTGGTGTTCTCGGAAAACCGATTATTCACGCTACATAAAAATTATTGAAGTTTAAGTAACGCTTATGCTTATTTAAAGAGACCATAATTCATCATAATTTCCATTGTTAAAAGCTAAGAGTATATCAATTTTAACTTTACTCTATTGAAAGCTACAATATTCATAATTTATTTGTTGATTATTCTATTAGATACAGATTATAGAAATTACAGCCTCCTATAAATCACCTAGTTTTTCTGTTTGGATTCCACGCAACGGTATTTTAATGTAATATTCAGACACATATCTACTTGGTTTTGATTAACTTCACTGATATAATTATATCTGAATGCATATGACTATTTAAATTTTTCGACTAATGTGGATATTCCCACAGCATTACCTACTATTGCCACACTTAAATATTTATACGATAGATATCGATTAATTATTATTAACAATTAGTTTCTACTTTTGATATGACTTCTATATCAGTTTAAGAATCTTTAAACAAAAAGGTAAAGAACTAAGTATCTATTTTTGATGCTGCCAATAAGAACAGTTTTTGTATAACTTCAGGAGTAAGGAAATGTTATGGGTTATCTTCATTTCTGTTTTTTTCTGGTGCTTGAAGTTTCTGTTAAGATGATTGACACAACGGATATATCGGCACCAAATCGGCGCAGATAGCTGGCTCGGTTCGGTTCGGTTGATGATACGAGGAGGGTAGTTTTTTAAGTTTTGTACACAGAAAAAAAATGTCTTCAGTCAATGCAAATTGCTTTGATCCAAAAAAAAAACTGCTTTCCTATGCACGAAGACGATATTTTCTTTAAAAAAAAAACTATTCTCTGAACTGCTGGTTTCCGTTGAAAATAAAAATTGCCTTTATCCAAGAAAATTGATTTGTTTTGAAGCCGCAACTTTCTTGTTTTGTGTTTTCTAGTATTATGGAATAAATCGCCATTTTCGTTCTGAGATGCCGGATATTTTGAGTTAAAAAATTAAAAGTCTTTAGACAAAGTAAAGCTTTATTTGTGTTTAGAAGATATTAGTGAGACATTTTATATCTTTTAGACAATTTTTTTTTCTCAAAACAAGCGGTTTGCTGAGATGAAAAGAAAACATTTTGTTCAGAGACTTTTGCTTTTGGGTCAAGATAATTTTTTTAAGAAAACTACTTTTCTTAACTGAAGAACTTCTTTTTTTCTGTGTATATACAGCTGGAATAAAACAGTAGACAACTTTTAAAGAATTTATTGTGTCTCGAAGTATTCTCCACAAAAATCGATGCACTTTTGCATACGTTCAAACCAGTTGTCAAAGTTGTAATTCCACTTGTTTGTTGGTACTGTTAAAATTGCCCTCTTGAAAGCTTCGACTGCTTCCTCTAGTGAATTAAATCTTTGACCACACAGTCAATTCTTGATTATTAGAAAAGTATAGAATCCTTGGACTTAAGTCAGGACTGTATGGAGGATGATCCAACAATTCAACGATTTGTTGGGTTAAAAATTCAATGGTTTTTTCTACTTTCTGCGAACTTGCATTGTCTTGGTGAAGGATGATTAGTCGTTCGGGTTTCTTTTTTGAAGCTCAGGGATGACTTTCGGCAAACAAATGGTGATGTATTAAACGGCAGTAACAGTCCTTTGATCTTTCAGAGGAATTGTTGCTACATGATCTGCTTTTGAGATACCATGCTTTTGAGACACATGTCGCGACCATCTTTTTGGATACACTTCGAGAACGGATGACTTTTGCTGGCTTTTCTTCATCTTGGAACACCCAAACAGACGACTGACGTATATTTTAGGGTTGATATGAGTAAATCCAAGATTCATCTCCAATCGGTATCCAGCGGGAAACTTATTTTCTTACCCTAATTTTACATGCAAAATTTTTTGAATTGAGGTCTTTGAAATTCCCAATGAAGCCTCAATCTCGCGATATGTCACATATCGATCTTCCATGATGAGCATGCGCACAGTATCGATATTTGCCTGGGTGCCAGCCGTTTTTGGTGCATCTCGCCTTGGATGTCACATTGACCAACCAGTGTTCTGAGGAGTCCCATAAGGACGAAACAGTTAACTGTTTGATTTTTAAATTCACGGGTACTAAAATTTACGTTTCTTGGTATTCTGTAAACCACAGCTAACATTTACTACTTTTTACTACCTTGCAATTTTATCCGTAAGAATGTCGATAAAACCAAATCAGCGGCAATTAAAATTTTCGCAGAAAATCCCCAAAGGTAAATTTCAAACCGCTTATGGTCAAGAACAATTAGCATTAGCATTGCGTTATTTTTAAGAATAGCAATGACACATATGCATAAAGAGTATGTGTCTATATTAAGTGCAGTTGCTAGTTAATATTAATGTGTACTTTTGATCTTACGAAAACAGAGATTTGCTATAGATCAGAAATAAGTCCGTTGATTAATTTTACAATTTTATATAACGTGGGTCATGTGGCAAAGATTTGTCGTTTGAATTTCTTAGATTTAACAAGCAATGTTATATATTGCGACAAAGCTAACTTTGAAATCTTCGTATCTATATACCTCAATGTAGATGTCTCCATACTAAATTGAGAATTAGAATTTTGAAATAGAATTTTAACTAATCTGTTAATTTCATACGTAGTATCCTACCTCTTTTTATATCCTATCTCTCAGCCTTTTCTCGTTCTTTTCTTGTAAATTTTATTTGCAACTCTTTCTAATTTGAAGCTTAAAGCAGATAACCTATTGTTTTTTTTTAAGTATAGGAACATCTGTTTAATACCAGTTTCAAACTTCAATTTTCAAAGATTAATTATTATTTTTAATTTACAAGAAAATCTGGTCACAGTGTGAGGTCTTCTCCTATTATCACCAGAATCTCTAAAGCATCTTTTGTTTGTGTGAAGAGGCCCTACTACCTTCCTTCCATCCGGCTCTTTTTAAAAAGGATGAAATTATATGCAGTGCTCTGTTCAACAACCTTTCATGTATCGTCTAGTCTATCTTTTTTTAGCTTGTAATGTTAATGCAGTATGACATGCTTCAAGGTTTGATTCGAATATAGAAGGGTTCATTTTGTAATGTGTTTCTTGTTCAATGATTGTGCCATATGCTGGCTCAGGAAGCTGGTTAAACCAACTGACGCCGCGACTAAACGCTTTGTTTCTTAATTTCCTTTTTTACTTTTAAAAGGGGTTCCTGCTTACTTTGGTATAGTATCGTATAACCCACACGTGCTCCCTATGTCTGTAAAAGGCACGTGTGCACATAAATCATAAAGGTGTACATTTGGCTGAACCAATCCGGTAAGAAAATATAATTGAATGTCTGGATTTAGAAAGGCCTGAAACAAAAATATCCCCTAACATATATATTGATGTTATTTTGCCAAATCTAAGCAAACAGAACAAGGGTGCTCATAAATAATAAGACAAACCATTTGATGAAGCCGACAAAGAAAATGATGAAAAGACTCATATTTCACTAGCTACTGAACCAAAGATAGATCACCAGTTTGGCTGAAGTATATGTACTTTCTAATTGCCAAGTTTTAGCCGGAAGGAAATGAGGGAGGATCTATGAATTAACAAATGATAATGATGATGGTGACCATTAAATTCAAATTTTTAATGCTTGTCAAATTTAATGGGAAGAGATATTCCATTACATGTTAGTTCCAGAGTTAGTAAATATTAAATCCCAATTATTAAATTTAATTTCTTGTTATTTTGTCTGTTAAAATTTCTTGCATTTTGCAAGGAAACTTATTATTGGCTACTATTGTTTCTTAATTTACAACAATGACTGTTTTGAGATTAATTTAAACATTAAGTAGGAAGTTTATTATAAAAAAAATTTCTTCCCAAAACTTTCGCTAATTTACTTTTTCTTTTATTCAAATTCGATGTGTGTAGGTTCACAGGCAATGTTTATTTTATTTGAAACATATAACATAATTGCGTTGTGAATGAAGGGATTTTTAATTAAAGTTTAGTATTGTTATTGTTTATTGTTGTTTAAGTAAAATTCATTAAAAATAATACATTTTATTTCTTAGGGGTATCATTATAATATTTACTTTACTTTCCACTTTTAAAAGAGTCTCTTTTTCTCCTAATTTATTTCTATCTACTAGCAGGTCATAAACATTAAAAATTACTAGATTCATATTGACAGTTTTTATTATATTTATTTTCTTATCCTTCAGGAAGGTCGTCTACATCAAAAAAATTATAAAATTTATATTTTACCTTCATTCAAATGATTCTATCGGTTATGCATGTCTTAAATACTGCATTAAAAAAATGTTCATCATGTTTTCTTGAAACTTCACTGCCTTAAAAAAATCATATTTAGTGCCTAAAGAATATACTACATTATAGTAGAGTATATTTGTAAAATATAGCTGCAAAAAGAATATATTTATTTATATTTGGTATGGTGGTACTTACTACTGGTAAAACTAAATTTTTAATCGAGGATCCCAAATTTTTCGGCTTCAGAATCCTGCCAAAATTAAGAAAAAAATTTCCTCTTTTAGGAGAAATTAGCTTGATTTTGATGACCTCACTTAAAGCGGGATCTACTCAATTTAAAACTGGTAAAAAATTTAACACCTGTCACTTAAAAGTAAAATTGCGGCTATATTTCTAAAGTTTTTCTTTCTCGTGTTTATTTTTAACGCTTTCTATTAAAGCTATTGACCAGCTCATTAAACTTACCAAAAAAAAAATTAAGTTCCCCAGCCGACACACAGATGGCGCTTAATATGTCAAAAATAAAAGAGACCTTCATAAGCTACAGACCAAAATTTTTTTTTTAAATAATGGATTTTATAAAAAGTAAACCAAATTTTTTAAGTATTTATAAAAAGTTCTAATTTGACATTTAGCATTCAAGATGCAAGAAATTTTAACAGAAGTTCAGATAAAAAGTTATTTTTTCATTCTTGTGTGACAGAATTAGAGTTGCCGTGTAGTATATAAATTTATACTAAATAAGTAGAAGTTGAAGTGTGTACCAGAACAGCGTACGTCTTAAATATATCTGTACTGGTAAAGCGTATGGGAAATTACTGGTACAAGCGTTCATTCAACATAAGCAAAATTAGAAATAATATTTTTGCAGGAAACCCTATATTTTTTTTGTTTGAAGTTTTATAAACGCCATATATTCTTCTTGTAGAAGAAATGAGAGAAGCAAAATTGTTTTCAATAAAAATTTAATTTCTAAATCTAGTCAGGTACACTGTCATGCTAAGGCCCGGTTTTCCACACATAAATTTTAAATCTTTGATTCGCGTTAGTATGTGCAGTATTGATAATATTTATTTCTGTGACATGACTTAATAATTAAGTATTAAAGTGTTTTAGTTATCATATTTAAAGGTGTATCCATACCGCGAATAAAGGCGAATGAATTCGCCCGAACGGTAAAGAAGCAAATGAAGGCTTTTACTGGCCCAGGGTGTCCTAAGCTTCTCGACATTTCAATTAATTTAAATTAAAAAATGATGTCAAAAAAAGTAAAAATAAATAATAAACAAAAATGTCTTCTAATATGTAGCTCCAAAACAATAAAAACAGATATAGTGAAACCTCTTCTTGCGGACACCTCTATTAAGCGGACACTCCCTTTATCCGGACAAATTTGTTACAACCAAGCTTTTCCCTATTTCTTTACATGTAAAATTTACTCCTATAACCGGACACTCTAATAAACGGACGCGGACAATTTTTTTTGGTAAAACCTCCCTTAACCGGACGGAAACCTCTCAAAACGGGACGGAGCTCTGCACGACATGGGCATTAATATTATGTAGTATGTTGGCAACGCACTCTGGAGCTGGGGATTTATTTTTTTCCATTTTAATGCGGAGACTAAATACTTCTTTCGTATTTACAAAATATTTTACTCGGCAGGAGTGCTGGGTTTTATTTTTATTTTTCAGTTGAGTAGTAATAAATCTCTTTGAAGTTGCGCCTAGTAAAAAACTTCTTAGTTTACGTTAAAAATGCAGGTTAACATTTCGAAGAAAGAACACCTATCAGCACGAAAGATCGCTAAAAATTTAATATTGGAAAAACTTAAGCAGCGGAAAATTAATATTAATAAATATATATATATATATATATATATTAATAAATATATATTTAAATTTCGCAGTTCCCTCCCATAAGCGGACACCTCCAATAAGCGGACAAATTCGACCAAACCGTGAGTGTCCGCTTATAGGAGGTTTGACTGTATAAAGTGTATAGTATTGCTAAATTCAGAAGGATATTTAAAAAGTAATGCTGGGTTTTTACAGATAAAAATAAAAATAAATAATAAAATAAAAGTTGACTTCTATGGGAAACTGTGTATGTGTTTATACAGGTGTAGGTGTTTATATACAGAATCAGATAAAAATAAGAACTAAAATAAAAATAAAAAGTTGGCCAACTTTTAACTTTGATTTAATTTTTATCTGGAAATGGATGTGCGCATGTGCGACATTGCGTCACGTGACCTTTGTTGTTGTTTTGATGTGGAATTTTATATTCTTTTTTGCTTTTTTCGTACCCTTTTAGGCAATCCAACTTTAAAAAGCCAGTAGTTTAATCCAAAAATACTTTCACACTGTTGTTTGCAAAAAAAGTGTTAAAAATTAATTTTTATTTTTATTTGGGTGTATAAACTGCAAACTCATTTTATTTTTAAATTTATTTTTATTTTCATCTGTATAAACCCAGCATAAGTATTTAAAAAGTTTATGCAAATTTTTGACACTTGCAAATCCCAAAATTTAAATTGAAATAATAAATGGCTGACGCGTATGGATGCAGAATACTACACACACACGAGAATTCAATTAAATTTAATTTTTTTTAAATTAAAAAAGTACGTTGTACATTTATCTATAAACTCAAGCCAATTTCCTATTTAAAAAATGTCAAGTTATAGGAGTAACAAGTATCAACTCTAAAATTAAATTATAAATATGGAAGTAAATAGCAACGTTTCATAATCCGTAAAATTATAGGAACTTTACTGCTGTATTAATTTCCAATACAAAAACAGAAGCCAATAGAATCACGAATCAGTAATAATAGTGAAAGTATTGTATCAAAAACTTCATAGCTGAAAATAATTATATCACATATTTATCGGTACCCACTGATGGAATTTTTAAATTTCACGCACCACTTCACATATTTCGAATTTGAAAGTGATTTTTACTTTTGTTTTTATTCTCAATCCATGTTTCAAAACTTGTTTTGTTCAATCTAAAAGAATTTTCCAACATTGCATTGGTAGAATTAATACGTTACGTAATTTGTGATCAGCCCGTAAGAGGTAATTACGATACTAGACCGGAAATGTAAACTTTTCACAGGGTGAGCCTGTAAACCTGGGAAGATCAGTAGGGTAGTCAGTTTCCGATAGCATATCGTTCGTATTCTTTTTTAAATCAATAAAAAAAATATCAAATGCTCTTGTGAATTTAAATTTTTTAAACAGACACAAAATACTACATAGGGGAGCGACGGGTAATCAGGAACAGCGCGTAATGGGCAACATTCAATTTAAACCACTAGTAGCATCTTTGGGAGTGTATTTTGTTCCTGTGCGGAAGTGGTCACAGAGCGCAAGCAATTTGGCTTTGTCAAAATTCAAGCCTTGCATGAACAGGTTTTTGTTTTCGACAGCTGTGATGTAATTTTTGTTGTTCGTAAAATAAGGTATGTAGACAAACTAATGTAACTGTCTTTTATATGCTTTACTCATACTATGATATGACAGCTCTTAAATGGAATGCCTACTTCCAGAATTAAACAAAAGAATATTTGTCAGCGCTAAAAAAAGTTAAATAGCAAAATCCGGTATTGAAGAACACTTATTTGTATGATAACCCGTTAGAATGTTCATAATTTAAATTATCAAAATTTTCTCAATTACCCTGAAATAAAATTAATGGTAATATCTTACAAGCAGGGTAATTGAACAGAACTGTCACCTACTGCAGGTACTGACAGTACTGAAATTCGCCTATTTCACAATTATATTTTAAGCCTTACATAGTAAATTGAAATTTTCTGTTTCTAATTGTGGAATAAAGACATTTATTATTATTATTATTATATAATATCGATCCTGAAAATGTTTTAGTTTAGTGGACGATAATAATGAGGAAGTATGTACGATTTGCGGTGAATTTAAAAAAAAAAACCCAATGGCTTCACTGCATCCATTCTGGTAGGTGGGTTCACAAAGTATATAGAGAAGAACAATTTCTTTTTGGGTTGTAAGTTGTTATTTTGATGGTTTAAATTCTTAGTTTTGTAACTTTTTTTATCGTACGTTATTAACCGCATTCTGTTTTCAATTACCCGACGGTGTCGGGTAATTGGGAAAATGAAACTTTTTTGCTAAGCATTATTTTAAGTTGCAGAATTTAAATTTTTAGTATATTTAAAAACTGATGTTTACTTAAGTACAATCAAACTTTGCGATGACCAAGGTGTAGGTTTAGTTTTGAGTTTTTTCTAATAAAAATTATTATTTTTCTTATGTGTTCCTAGTTACCCTCCTCTCCCCTACTCCACATGTAAATATTAAGGTACTTACTAAAAAGCTACAATTTTTAACTAAAAGAAAACTAATATTTTACGTTATAATTTGCTAAGTTTAGGTTGATTTTTAATATTGTAGATCATTTTTATAGAAATGTCGTAATTATCAAAGTAACACAATTTAAAAACTGTCAAACATAATCACTGTCTAAATGACATAAGTCTTGACCAACTTGAGTAAAAAAGAAATCGGTAAAAATATTTTCCGGTTTCATGCTTCTTTACCGGTCCCTGTTGGGACCGGAAAGTTTCCAAAAGGATGTGCCAGTAAAGAGACACTTTCCGTACGAAAAGTGACTGTTTTCCGGTCGGTAAAAAAAATTCATTAATTTGGTACAGGTGTTTTGCCTAATGGTTACCTTTATTTAAACTTCCTATAACTTTTGTGGTCAAGAAATTTCCGAGGTATAAAGCATTTTTTCTAAAAAGGCGGCATCTCTCCGTTTTTTCCTACTCAATATAAATTAAATGAGGCCTTTGAGTAAATTCCATTTAGGAAACAGTAACTAGCCTGTTTATTTTGATTAACCCTTGCATGTGTTCTGATTAATTCCTAAATAGAGTTATTTACCAGAACAGAGTGTTCGTTCTTTTTAAAAAAGCGCGTGCCTTCATGGCCTAAAGCACTTAAACTTAAACAGCATTTAAGTCTTCATTTAGTGTTGGGTCAATTTATGGCATGCTTAAACGTTTTTAAAAAAGTCTCGTGTGTGTAGAATTATTGCCTTTAAAAATTTTATTAAAATAAATAGTCATAGTAAAAAAAGTTTTATAAATAGATAAGTTAAAAAATAAACTCACTCATGTTACCTTTGTGGACCTACTAAAAGCATATGATACCGTTCCAGTAGAAAAATTATGGACAGTGTTAGAGCAAACTAATATCAATCATACATACATAAAAGCGATAAAAAAAACTATAAAAAGGTTCAAAATCTAAAATTAAACTTGGAAATCGACTTTCAAAAGAGATCCTGGTAATGAAAGGCTTACGGCAGGGATGTTGTATATCTCCAACTCCTTTTAAAATACAGGGTGTTCGGCACATGAACCGTAAAATTTTTTTGGGATATTGTTGGGGCCATTTGCTACCTTTTCAACCTTGGAACTTCAGGCCTAAGAGTCACGGCTAAAGAGATATGATTTTTTTTATTTTTTTTCTCAAATTATCCAAAATCCCACCTTTAAACCCTCGTCAGTTTTTTATTAATGTCTGGAAAAGCACCATTTTTTTTATAATTCTGTAATCTTTTGCTTCTTCAACTAATTAATGGATTTGTTAAAATTGATGTACCAAAGAAAATCAATTTCAAAATTAAAAATCAAAAAAAGTATTTCTGCTTTAAAATACGGATATTCCGTCAGAAGGGCGAGACTCGTTCGGGATTGGTAAGAAAAACAATTTGATGTTTATGATCGTTTACCTACTCAAACAAAAGTTAATCTTTTAACAATAATGTATTGTGTTCTTTATATATAAATTTTGTTCGAAACGATCATAAACAACAAATTGTTTTTCTTATCAAATCCGAACAATTATTGCCCGTCCCACGGAATATCCGTATTTCAAAGCAGAATTGTTTTTTTTAAATCAAAGTCTAACACACCGTTAGAAAGGTAATCAACTAGAGAAGGTTTTAAAAGAAAATGAAGTTCTCAAGTGTCGATACTTTTTTTAATTTTGAAATTGATTTTCTTTCACAAAATCACTAATGTTCTTTAATAAAAAAACCTCGTATGTCCCTTTGGTACATAAATTTTAACAAATCTATTAATTAGTTAAAGTAGCATAAGATTACAAAATTATAAAAAAAAATGGTGCTTTTCCAGACATTAATAAAAAGCTTACAAGGGTTTAAAGGTGGGTTTTTGGGTAATTTGAGAAAAAAAAATTAAAAAATTCATATTTCCTTAGCCGTGACTCTAAGGACCCAAGTTCCAAGGTTGAAAAGGTAGCAAATGACCCCAACAATATCCCAAAAAATTTTGATGGTTCATGTGCCGAACACCCTGTATATATCGCAGTAGCTCTAAAAACTGGAAACGTAAAGTGCACGGCATGAGAATACAACTTAACGACCGATTTACAGTATACACACTACAGTTTGCTAACGACCAAGTAATTGTAGCTAATGATAAAGAAGACATGAGTATCTGATGAGAAAGTTAACGCGGCAGAATACCAAAAGTGGGGATTAACAGTGAACGTGGACAAGACACAGTACTTATGTATTGGAAACGAATCCAGTGAGTTAGAATTAGACAATGGACAAACAATATCTCCATGCAATGAGTATTTATACTTGGGTGTCACATTTAATAAGACAGCAATAGACTGTAAAGAACTGGAAAAAAGAATAAAAGCAAAAAAGGGGATTGGATGTCTTAACAATATTTTATGGAGCAGCCCACCACCCTCTCGACATGGTCGTCGTGAGCTGCCTAATGATTTTTTAGATTTTTGCCACATAATTCATGAATAAAAAATAAAATAGCATATCGTGGGGTCTCGGACCTCCCCCAAGACAAATCCCTGGGTACGCAACTGAGTACGTATTTTATTACAATGAGTGTGGGGTTAACGGAATTTCCCAAATGTCTGTAAAAATTCCCCTTAGAATCATACAATATAAAAATACCTATTTAAATTTAACCATACCATCAATAACATGTTAATTGTCAATCAAGGATACTTGATACAATTTTATCAGAAGTACATTAGTTGCTATTAATTTAAATTTTAAATACATTCTAATAATATTATTATCGAAATAAAATTATTATTATCGTTTCTAGTAATGCTGCTGATTTTCCTACTCTGTATGTACAAAGTAAAAACATTGATAAGAGCATTATTTAAAAATTTACGATGTATTGTATTTGTTACAATTTTATTTTATTTTAGAAAACTGAATACAGTGAAACCTCCGGACACTCACGGTTTGGTCGATTTTGTCCGCTTATTGGAGGTGTCCGCTTATGAGAGGAAACTGCGAAATTTTAATATATATTTATTAACAATTTCCGCGGCTTAAGTTTTTCCGATATTAAATTTTTCAGCGATATTTCGTGCTGATAGATTCCTTCTCCGAAATGTTAACAATTTCCATTTTTTCACGTAAACTAAGATGTTTTCTACTAGGTGCAATTTCAAAGAGATCTATTACTACCCAACTGAACAATAAAAATAAAATACAGCACTCCCGCCGAATAAAATATTTTGTAAATAACACAGAAGTATTTAGTCGGAAAAAGGTAATTCCCCGGCTCCAGAGGGCGTTGTTACCAACATACTACATAATATTAATGCCCATGTCGTGCACAGCTCCGTCCCGTTGTCAGAGGTTTTCGTCTGGTTAAGGGAGGTTTCAAAATTTTTTAACTAATATTATTATTATTATTAGTCCGGTAATAGGAGTGAATTTTACAAGTAAAAAAATAGGGAAAAGCTTGGTTCTAACAAATTTGTCCGGCTAAAGGGAGTGTCCGCTTAATAGAGGTGTCCGCAAGGAGAGATTTTACTCTATTTTGTTTACTACGAAACGTCCACAATTCTAAACAAAAATGTTCAATACTTCGACTTAAATATTGTTAATGAATCTATCATATATGCACAACTAAAAAAAACCGCCATTTAGCAGGAAAAATCGTGAGGAGCACGCCTAGCAGGAAAAATCGTGAGGAGTACGCCTAGCAGGAAAATAATTATTAAAATACAATAAACCTTATTTACATTGAAATTATCACACATTAACACTTTAAGTGTTTTAAACGGGGATTTCAAGAAATGTGGAGCTAGAAATAAAGTTTTTATTTTATTTTGGCGGTTACGTCCTAACATATTTTCATTATTTTAAATGTTCATATAAATGTCTATCACGAACCGCCGCAATAAAAAAACCAACTTTAGTTAGTTCAAACAAACAAAAGTTTGTAAATAAAAATGAGAAGTCTAAATAGCTAAAAAAATTAACGTGTTTTATGAGCTAATATTTAATTTCAAGCTCTTTTTTATCTTAAAATAAAATGTATGCGCAAAGAAAATTAGGCAAAAATAATAGAAAATAACATATACATTATAAAAGAATTGGCGATATATTTGGTAATTACCGAGGGGCGCAAAGATGCCAAATAGGTTTTTGGTAAAAGTGTGTTCTCTAGTTGCATTTGAAAATGGAGACACATTACCTAATAAATACAAATTTTGGTACCATGATCCACAAAGTTTAAAAGGTTTAAAATATTATTAACTGCCTTTTTAGGTACTTAATAGATAGTTTAAGTTGTGCTACGTATTTTTACGTAAGCATGAGATTTGACAGTTACGCAAGCGCACTTCTTCACACCGTCGACAAGGTCACGTTAGGAGCTTACGTATTTACGTTAGCTTACGGCAGTCTGCGGGCACCTTAGCGTTACCAAAGAATAGAATTGGTTGATTGACCGATCGAAAAATGAGGCCTAGACGATAATTTCCGCTTCCAGTACAAACGATTCTTTGCAAATATATTCCTACTGTAGTTGAAAAGAAAAAAACAAAATTGTAACATCAAAAAAACAGAGTGCCGAATTCCATATTCTCTGCTATTAGTAGACTTGTTATGGTAACATAAAAACATTCAAATTTGGAACAAAACGTAGAGCGCTTAACGTGCAGTTTTACGTAAAAATACGTAGCACAACTTAAACTATCTAATGTTTGTTAAAAATCTGAGAGCACGGCAGTGCCCGGCCAACTTCGCGGCGTAAACTGCTGTACCATCTTTTCTTGAAGAATTTTAGCCCATACTCTACTTCGGAATGAGCTACGAATAAAGTGTATTTTAAAATTGTTATAAACCCAGTTGGTTATGTAGGAAGCTGTTGTGTGGGACAAATGTGTCTGTTTTGATATTGTGTATATGTAAAAATTTATGTATATTATTCTGTCTTTATATACTGCCTTCTCAGGAACATTCGTACAATGACACGCCTAACCAATATGTCTCGTTGATGGTTGTGTATGTTCTGGTATATACCCACGGTTTAAAAAAAGGTGTTATAAAAAATGTATTCCTCATGTGCGCTATTGAATAAGGCCAAGAGGTTGAGGTCATTTTTATTTGTCAATTTATCATATCTTAAAAGATAAAAACGCATTAAGGGGAATGGAAAAAATATTTGCTTCCTAACCACATTTTTTTAAAATGCTGCAAATTTCCGAACCGAACCGTTTTAATTTTGCTACTTCTCCTCTGACATCCTTACTTCTGTTTTATTTCTTGTCCATTCATTCCTTTTTCTATTTGTTAGCTTTACATGTAACATTTGTCAGTCCACTGATCTTTGGGCTTTTGTTTATTATCAATGTTTGATTTTGTAAAAAGGGGCCTACAGACACGCGAACATTTCTAGAGATTAGTACGCGCGTACAAGTTTGCGCATACTAATCTCTTCGTGTGTAGACAATATCCGCCTAAAATATCTCTCGAAGATTAGTTCGCGCGCACGATGTACGCGAGCAAATCTCTCGGTGTCTGGGCAAAACGCATTGATAATATCGTGTTTATGTTTAGAACGTTTAATTTTGTTTTCGTGTGTGTAGGCAATTCCACCAAACGTACATGTATGCAGAGATTAGTGCGCGTACTAATCTCAAGAAGTGCTCGCGTGTCTGTAGGCCCCTTAAGTGTTCAGGTCTGGGATCTATGGGTGAGTACAGGAAGGATACATTGGTTATGCCCTTTGGTTTTGAGGTATTGAGGATATTTTTTTGTTTTAGCTCACACATATACTATACTATAGTAGTGTGAGCTATGGTGATCCTAATTTTTTCGATAAAAAAAGTTGCTCCGATTTCAAAAATTTTTATATATCTTTGCGTTTCAGATGATTTTGAAACTTATTTGTTGCGCCGTCTGTCTGTCTGTCTGTATGTCTGTCTGTCTGTCTGTATGTCTGTAACGACCAACGCGCATAACTCAAAAACCGCTTACCCGATTTCAATGAAATTTGGTACCTAGGCTGGGTCTTGGGTCGAGATGGTCCCATTTAAAAATGAACAAAATCCACCGAACACAAACCAAATAAAAGGATGGGGGTAGATTTTAAAAATTAGAGTTTATGTGAAAATTTGGCGTGTGTGATATCAAACGAAAGGTAATTGAGTTTGGAGTTAAACAAAATATATTTTAGTTTTTTTTAAGGTTGGGGGTAGATTTCAAAAATTACAGTTTACGTAAAAATATGGCGTGTGTGATATCAAACGAAAGGTAATTGAGTCCGGAGTTAAACAAAATATATTTTAGTTTTTGTTTTTTTAAGGGTAAGGGTAGATTTTAAAAATTTGAGTTTAAGTCAAAACATGGCTTGTGTGGTATCAAACGAAAGGTAATTTTGTCTGGGGTTGAATAAAATTTATTTTAGTTTTTAGTTATATCAGCTCACACGTACGCTATAACTATAGTAGATACCTAGTGTGAGCTTAGGGGCCCATATATTGGCAGAGTATTTTAATATGTAGCTTAGCTTTTTTTAGTTTAATACTTTGTCCCAGGTATATATATATATATATATATATATATATATATATATATATATATATATATATATATATATATATATATATATATATATATATATATATATTCCTCTAATTGTTTTATTTTCTCTTGGTTTATTCTGATCGTGATATCCTCATCCGTGTTTGCTTATTGCTATGATTTTTGTTTTAGTGCAGTTCATACTCAAGCCTATATTTTTAGCTGCTGTATCCAATTCCTCCAGCATTTTTATCAGTTCTTCTTTCTTAACTGTTATTTCATCAGCATATCTTAGGTGGTTCAAGTATTGTCAGTTTACTTTGTTGCCTATTTCTTCCCAATCTAAGTTTTTAAAAACATCTTCTAGGGCCTGTATAAATAGTTTAGGGGATATTGTGCCACCCTTCTCTGACACCTCTTCTTATGTGAATTGGCTTGGTTTCCTCGTGAATTTTGATTAAAGCTGTTGCTTCGCTATATCCATCGGCTATTAAGTCTGCGTATCTGTGATCTATTCGACTATTAATTTGCAACGAAAATACGGGACTTTAATTGTCCTGTATGCACCCATGGCGGAACACGGGATTTTAGGTCTAAATATGGGACGGTTCGTAACCCTGCTGTACAGGGTGTTCTTTAATAAATGCGACCGTCTTTTTTCCATTATTGTGCATATTAAATAAAAGGTTTATAACATTTTTCATATAATCTTTAAAGCATTATGGGCCTCAGTCGCATTTTTAAAAGTAGACACTGTACCTATAAAACATTTTAAGAGGGGTCAAACACCCTATTACTTGTAATGGATCATTTTTTCTAATATTTAACATTTCGATCTCGGTTAATACTAAATAGAGATTATAGCGTGTATATATTTATTTTATTGGTATTTACCCTGGAGATAGATATATCTATATGTAAAGGAAGTTAAAACTGTATGTGTGTATACCATGCATGTCGAACGCATTGTTAAAAAAGATAAGTAACTGCCTCTTAAGATAAACATTATGTTTTACTGTGTGAACTTGATACATGTATAATATGGCATTTTATATTGTATTTTTTTTCCTTTGAGCTTTTTATAGCTTTTATCAACTATTTATAGTTATTTAACTACAGGGGTATCTCGTTATAAATATCTCCTCCCCCTTTTCTCGTTTTTATAAATTTTGCTTAATTATTGCGATATTTAAAAAAAAAGTTGTTAGTTATCATTGCAAAGGTCCAATATTGACAAGAGTAAACATTACAAAGCTCAAAATTCGCCACTTGTTCCAAAAAAAAACTTAATTTTTTTAACATTATCTCCTGCGGAGCCATTTTTTTTGTTATATCTTTTAAATTTTATCAGCCATGCGATTTTTTCCAAAAGTAAGTACTGCGGCGCAATTTTTTTACCTTTGCAGTAGTATTTTTGGATTGCAATATTTTATTTTCATCGCACCATTTTTTTCAGAAAGTACTCATTTTTTTCTAAAACTTTCGCATGCGGCTTCAATTTCACTTTATATCTAAAAATTTGTTAATTTTTAAAGTTTTATTTTTTATTTTATAATTTATTACAAAACAGACTTTAAAACCACCACATCGATAGCTTCAGAATAAATAATGCAAAAATTGTTATCAAATTAGAAATACACATTTAAGTAAATGGTGAGACAAAATATACAAAAATGAATATACCTGTCTGATGATGGTTGAATCAACTGAAACGTCAGAAACTATAAAATAGATTTTTTATTAACCGATTTCAAGATCTTTGTGTTATGACCAAAAAGTTCGTAGAAGCTTTCGTTTCTAAGATATTAAAAAAAAACGTTTTCAAACTTGATATGACGTGGGCTAATAGACTAGCTAGTAAGGTATCAGATCCGTCATGGATTCATATATTTTTTCTAAAATGTTTGACTGTCGGGCAATTTTTACCTTCCTAGCTCGCGTAGGAATGGCTAGAGAAGGTATTAGTTTCGACGAAAAAGTGTTATTTGGGTGTATTTTGACCTATCTTAGCAATATCGTCGTGATGTGTGTATGTGTGTGTGTATATTATTTCTGTCCGTAACACGATAGCTCGTAAACCGCTGAACTGATTTTTATAAAATTTTTAGGTAAAATACTGTTCGATCCTCTTACGAGCTGATTAGATTTTGGTCAAAATCCATTAATACTAATTATTTTTTAAAAATGCTAACTTTTTAACGGAGCATCGTATCAATACGCGGTTTTCAAAATATAGTAGATTTCATTTTGTTCAGTAATTTGTGTTATAACCAAAAACTTTGTAAGAACTTTAGTTTCTGAGATATTTGGAAAAAAACTGTTTTCAAGGCTGATATGTCATGGCTTCACTTGAAGTGTGCTAATATGCTAGCTAGGAAGGGATCAGATCCGTCATGGATCCATTTATTTTCAGTAGTATTTAAATTGAGAATAAATTTTTCCCTCTTGCTCCATTTTTTTTGGTTTTGTTCTACAAAATGTACATTTATTCCCAAAGCTACTTAATTTTTCTTAAATTTTGACCGGCGTATTTTTTAAAAAATGTTCAGTATACTTTTATAATGCAATTTTCCTTTTGTGTTAACGTGGCCAAGGTCTTTCCTTTAAGAGAAGAAACTTTCTTTCAAAATGTGCATAATTTAAAAAAAATCCCAACAATTTAGACAAATTTTATGCGTATTAGATAGAGATGGGTGACATTTTTTAAAAAAACCTCCTGGTGAATTTGAAATACTAAACACTTAAGACAGAAACGCAACATTTTCGACATTATCAGAAGCATAATGCCACAGAATGGTTTTTTGGGGACAAAATATAGGAAAGCCAAAACTGTATAGAAAGAGAAATGAGACGATTTATGAAATTATTGAAATTATGGGCAAACACAAAACAACCGAAGTGAATATTTCAATGAAGATGAGAAGGCTCAGACTGAGACCAATGAACGTGACGTTATACTTTAATTTATTGAAAAAGATTCGTCTAACAAAATTACCTATAACAGCGCTACTTAATATCGCTAATAAATAGAAAATTTAACTATAAGCCAAAGTATTCCATCATACTGTTAGGCGTATAATTATGTGTTTAGTTTAGATGAAGATGTTGTTGAAATTAATGTAAGATTCAAAGAGTTAGCCGCTGAAAAGATAGAATCTGGCGGTGGTTGAGGCCGATTTAACGAAAAGAAAAGCGGTGCAAATAAACATAAAAAAGAAGATACTGAGTTTGTTGTATGTACAACATAAAGCAAAGGATTATCTGTGTAATACGCGAAGTCTGGGTGCACTTTGAGATTTGGATCTTGAAGACATTATTGTTAACGCTGCAGTTGAGATGTCACGGAGTAATAAATGATTTAAAGTAGATGTAGCAGAAAAATGATTTAAAATACTGTCACACTGAAAAAAACAAATATTTCGGGAAAATGCATACTGCATTTGATATAATGCCAAATGCCTGCTGATTTTGCTTTGTGAACACCATAGTTTTAGAAAAAGACACGTCTTTAGTGACTGAAGAGCTGTGCTCTTATCTGAATGATCTTTATTTTGCACTCAGAAGGCGTATGTTGTTTTCAAGATGTCCTCAGTTTAAAATATTAGGCATTTGGTATGTATCAAATGCAGTATGCCGAAAAGATTTGTTTTATCAGTGCACCTTGTTAATATGCATTTTAAAATTTCTTGTTCAAGCTTTGTTATTTTGAAAATATTTATTCAAAAAGATAAATTTTACATAGACTAAACAAATAAAAGTGACTATTTGTTTATAATTAAATAACTAGCAGAAAATCAAAGGTTTGGTCGTATGTGTAAGTAGATATAATTTGTTAAAATGTAAAAAAACTGCAATTGTTGTCAAACTACACAAGCCCCTTTAAATTAAAAAAAAAACAGAAAAATTAGTTTAGCCTTCAATGTCAATAGAAATTTCGATCTGGAGATTCTAAACAATACGACAAATAAACAATAAACGTTACGGTCATGGTGACTAGATTACACTCCTCGATATAACATTTAAGAAACAGATATGATAATCTAGTTAGACTAAACCCTTAATATATTGACGATACAGGTAAATGGGCAAGATATTTTTGAAAATCTGCCGGAAAGTATAGGACTCGAATAATGTCATGTCAAACAACTTCACAAAATCTTCTGTTTACATTGCACTCTCAACAGTGGCGTATATAGAAAAATATTTCGGGGGGGGGCGAGGGTGGGCGAGACCCCATGAGTCCGTATTTTATGCTATTTTATGTTTCTATTCATGAAATATGTGGAAAATATCCAAAAAAACCTTAGCTTTGGGGGGGCGTGTCCCCCAGGCCCCCCTTATATACGCCACTGATGGTCAAACAACTTTACAAAATCTTCTGTTTACGTTGCAAGGTCTCCTGCGCTTTAAGATTCAAAACTTTTGCGCTTGGTTTATCAGGAAAATTATCTATCTTCGGAAGCCAAAAAATTGCCCATGTTGTCAAAAGTTTAAATTACATCTTTGTAGAGGGAGTTGTAGCCTCAACTCCTTGCTCAAGATATTCAGAATCAGATCACTTTGCTGCACTTAATACTAATAGTGGTCATAAACTACATAAAGTGTCCTATCTATTCCTTTAAAGTAGCTAACTTATGTTTAAAACCTCCTGATTTATCGGCCATTATACTAAGGTTATAAACGCTTTTAAACAGACTGTAAAAATTGTATCAATTAAGCCAATTAGCACCAAATTGGAATAGAAGAAGACCGCACCGCGCCGGCAGCAAGTGAGCAGAAAAGTAAATAAAAATTACTACATAAGGTGCAGTAATTTCGTTCCACGAAAACATACTATAAAAAAGTTTTGGGATAAATATATAATCTTGAAACATCTGGTCATGATGATGCTAAACCTGCTGCCCCTAAAACTTGGGTAGGTGCTAACAAAAGTCTTGAAAAATTACATAAACACAGACACAATTTATAAATAAATAAGAAAACATATCACTAGAAGCTTAACCAAATGTTCAACTTCTATTGCCTAAGCGAATTCTCAATCGGTAGTTAGGAAATGCTTAATTAAAAATCACATACCTATACAAAGATTTGACAAACACACCTAACCAAATTATTTTAGTTATTTTGGTTCCTCTATAAATGGTATTAGCTGAAGTGAAAAAATTAAATATAATTAGCAAGAAAAACAAATGAAAAAAGGCTAGGATATAAATCCGATTTACAGATTTACAAAAGCTTGAGACGACCAGAATATAGTTTCATGTGAAGAAATTAAAATACAATTAATTAGCAATAGGAAAACAGATGAAAAAATGCTAGGATACAAATCTTGCAGATTTACAACAGCCTGAGATGACCAGATTCTAGTCACGTATGCCTGCTGAAAAGAACCAGAAGTTCCAAAGCAATTGGAGCAGAAAAAAGATTTATGAACATTAAGATATGCCTGTATTTCCATTATGAATTTAAAATAATCTGCATATAACTGGCTAGAATTCTTTAACACTGTTCTCTTGTGAAAAGCATTAAAAATATATCTCATCTAATCTAGTTAGACATATAGGATGCAGACACAGCGGAAATACTAGTTAGGGCTTCGTCTGCTAGCTGGTTATAGAAAAATAATGAAAATAGTCCAATGGCGTGTTATGTAGTCAAAGTAGTCATTTTGTCGTGGGAAGTAACAAAAGTGCACGTTTAAACATAAAATTGCTTGAAGCTTCCTGGTCTCCTACGAAGACATAACCAGACTAGGTAACACTTTAAAAATATGAAAATAACTGATAATCAAAATTAATTGCCAACTGATTATATACACAACCTGTTACTATCAGAGTTTAGTACCTAATTATAACCTTGTGCCAAAGTTAATATTTTCAGCGATTTATTACATTTCTGACCATTGCATAATCAGGTTAATATATTATCTTTTATGCATCGGGTTTGCTATCGCCTACAAGTCGATTTATTCACTTACAAACTAGTATTTAAATTGGTAAGGCTTGAAGTCATAGCTATAAGATTCTTGCGTCTCTTGATTTCAAATTTACTTGAATGAAGTGTCTTGATTTTTGTTTAGATGTGGGGACACGGCAAGGCACCACCAAGTTCGCGCAAACTGCTGTAGCACCTTTTCTTGAAATATTTCAGCCCATATTTAACCTATATATATTTCTACTTCTGAATGAGCTACGAATATCAAGCTTTGCTTAGTCGTTGAACTTGATAAAGTTAACAATCGCTCCAAGTTTCATGAACTTCCTCAAAGTAGTGAAGTAGTTACGGAATTTTGAAAAACGTCGCAGACATGCTACGAATCTGAAATTTGGCAAACTGATAGAAATTATGACCAAACTCAAAAAACCCTGAAATTTTCATTTACAACCCTCCCCTATACATTTAAAGTTATAAAATACATGTAAAGTTATGTAAAATTAACATTGCCCATTTCCAGAAACGCTAGTAGGCTGGTTTTTGGCAGACTGATAGAAACTATGATAAAAATATGGAAAAAAAAATAAAAAACGGCAAACTTTTAATTTGTTCTCTAACCTATATATTATGTAAAGTTATATAAAAGTGACATTGCCCACTTCGAGAAAAACTAAAGAGCTGAGTTTTGGCAGACTCTTGGGAACTATGATAAAACAATAGAAAAAAGTTTTAAAACACCAAACTTTTATTTTCTTCCCTCCCCTATATATGTTAAGTTATGTAAAACTTTTATTGTCCGATTTCAGAAATTATGCGAAGCTGGGATTTGGCAAACTAACAGAAATTTCTGAAAAATGAACCCTTATTCTCCGCCCCCCCCCCCCCCAGTATAATAAACAAAAATTTATTAATTTCAAAAGGAAAACTAAAAAGATAAGTTCTCCAATATAAATTTCAAAACTAAAGGTTTTTACTAGTTAAAGTTTTCTTAAATTTGGCTATTTTTATTTTCAAACATAAGATTATAGTGTTGGGCAAGTATTCTGGTTAAAGGGTTAAAAATATGTCCAGCAGATTTTCGGGAAACTAAATTTTAAGCTTTACGTTGTGGAGAAAAACATAAAAATTTAAATATCTTAAAAACTATTCACTTTTGCAAAACTCATTAGCGTATAAAGAAAAAAGTTTTGAAGTGAGTCCGAGACAGTTTGGGGGGGGGGGGGCAGACCAAATGAGGACCTATTTTATGCTATTTTATGTTTGTATATCTAAAAAAACCTTAGCTTCGGAGGGGGCCCGGCTTATATACGCCACTGAAAATCTTAATAGTAAAATTGTGTTTAAGGGTTTTGTACAGTTTTGGTTATTAGATTATATTTAGTTTTACAAATTAAACTTATATTATTATCAGTCAACTTGAGGAATCTCTATTGTTGCAATCGATATCAGCTTATTCCTAAAACATTTTGTGCAGTAATAACAAAAGCAAACGTCAAGCTGGAAAGCAAACTATCAAAACATCAAATTTAATCTGTTTACCCAGCCAAAACATACTAAAAAAAATCCTCTTAACCGCTCAAGATGTTAACCAATTGGTCTTCAGACGTGCAGCACGTGAATGCGCGATTGGAAGGAAAATAAACTCGAGAGCTCTAAATTTAGAAAGTCTTTATGAAATATTAGAAACTGTTCAGTCATATTTTCAAGGAAGCAGCGTTTTTTCCATCGTAGACTGTTAGTTTTTCTTTTATAATTAGTTTACAATAGCATAAATCTTTGAGATTCTGGATTTTATAACTGGCACACCCAAATTTTATGAAATATCTGCTGTCTTATTTTTAAGAAATAGAGCATGTTTCTGGTTATGTGAAATATGAATCGAAATGTCTGTTAGTTTTCTTAGTTGATTAGGTTTTAGAGAGCATAAATTTATTTATTTTCTTAAAGCCGCAATGAATGTTAATGAAGAAAAATAGTTATGGTTATTGAATGCATTGACACTTTTCTCTATATTTAGCTTTATAGACATTTCTGATCAATTAATCACAATAAACAAGAATCAATAGTAAGATTACTCAAGAGAGAAATTTAAAAAAAAACAATTAAGAACCAATTCTGAAGCACAAAGTATCAAAGTCAAACCACTATTATTTTAACCAATTATTATCAAGTATTACAATAGGCATTTCAAATATTTTGACTAATGCTCAGTAAAAAAATATAAGGACTGGTTTAGCAACTTAATCATGGCACTTAAATTTGCGATGATCTATTCTAATTCCTTGGCGTCTACTGTGAATTAATGCTGAATTAGTCATAGTATATAAATTTTTTAAATAAATAACGTTGCTATTTTTGTTGTGTACCAACATTATATTATTACCTTTACGAGGAGTATTATTAGCATTGAAGGTTAAAACAATATTAATATTAACTGAATTGTTAAAATTAAAGGCACATAGATCATTTCTTTTTATTTTTTTATTCGAAAAATTAACCCTTTATAAAAATATTGGCTTCAGAAGTGTACCTTGGAGCATACCCATTGAACTCCCAAATATTTTGTTTATCGAATACAATTTCTTCACAGTCATTACCGAAAAATATAACAAAAGAGAGTTATAATTTAGAAGTAACAGTAACAATCCAAACACACTGCTAAATAAAGTTAACAGTTGTAATTTAGCAGAGTGAAGCCCAGTACGATTGAATTAAGTAATTTAACAGTAATTTCCTATTAAATTTGTATCTTCGTGTACTCCTAATCTTAAATTGAGCCTTAAATGGGCTAACATTCCAGTCATGGGAATTTTTTTTAATTGTTTGCAGAAGAAGTAACATTTCTATTAAATCTTGTTAACAGTCCTGTTGTAGAAAGAATTTCATTTTTTTTTCTCTTTAATTAACTCTATCAAGATGTCTAAAATATCACGAATTTACGTATTTTTTTCTTGTATCTTTTTGCGTGTTCAAATGTGAAGAAAATTTTTTCTTCTTTTTAGGCTATAATTCATTTTTAATTGTGGTTACACACCACATTTCAACATATGAGATGTTTTTTGTCGTTTATATTTGTGTCTGTAAATATGCAGTACAAAATATTTAACCCAGTTTTGAGTAATAAAAAAAACTTAAATTCTTTAACAACAAAAAAAAGGTGATGGTTTTATGGAGAAAAAGTAATAATATTAGTTATAAAATGTTGTTTGAAATAGAATATTATAACATATACGGACAAATTTCAGCTCACTTTACCTGTTAACTCAAAAGGGCGTCTCTGATTTTACAAAATTTTAGGTAGAACCTACTTATATTATTAACTAATAAGTATAGCAAAATACATCATTTCATCAGGTAAAATAATAAAATGAGTTAATAAACATGTCTCTGATAAAAAGAAAAGATCAATAAAGTTTATGATAGCATGGAAATTAAGAATTAAACTCATTTTTTATGCAATGTTATAAAAGTCACATTGACCCATTTGAATTACCAGGGTAGTCCTTCACGTGTTGATTGAGGGATGTTTGCCTGTAGATATCCTTTGATAAGAAATTAAAAGATAATTTCGAATATCGGTATCTTTCTCTAATGTTTGGTTTATTGTGCAACGGAAAAGAATTTCCGATATTTTTGAGCGTTATTTTTGCATTTGGAGTTTTCTAAGTTTAGGTCAAAATTCATACTAAACTATCCAAGCAGTATTTCAAAATTGTCAAATCATTAAAAGTGCGTCAAAACTAAGGAAATTTTGGTCGAATAAAAAAAACAAAAACTGTGCAAAAATCTGAAAATAAATCCTTGAAGCGTGCAATATGAGTAATTAGTTTAAAATCGAACGACCAATGATTATTTTGTTTAATATCCTTTGAAAGCGGATATCCGATACGAGTCAAATTCAAAAATATGCACAAATATAATCGACACACCAATTTATTACGTGTTTATACAACTAGCCAACATTAAATTGTTGCATACATACATTGTGCTGTAAATGTATCGCTAACAACAATTTCCGGTAATACTGGAAGCTGAACAAAAAAGCTAAAATTATATTTGAAAGAGAAAACAGATCAGGTTGGCCATAGGGGGCGTAAAAAACCGGAAGAGAAGGTCGTTCTCTGTGACGAAATTTAGAAGCATAAAGGCATAAAGCTAAAAAGTCAATTCCTGCGTCCGTCAGGAAATAAAATTGAAGCAATAAAACAGAATGAGCGCGGGAATCCTGAACAGACAGGATGTTACAGCTTATCCTCCTTTATTGAAATACGTAATAGGGAGCATAATGTTTTAGTGGGTGTTCGTTTAATGTCGGTTCGCGGAAGAATCGAGTTACGCATTCCAGGTCTAAATTACTTGTGGTTTCGACTGAAACAAATACCCCTGTAGTATTTTGCACATTCCAAAGAGGATTGTTTAATTCAAGTTTCTTTTCATTCATGTGTTTGCTGTGGGAAACACCGAATGCTTTTCAGGCCTCCCGCTTTTGAATCTTTATTTTGTGAAGTTTAGAACGCAATTCAATTTCTTTTAGATTTAAAAATGCATTTGGCTTGTTATATCGAATTCTTTTGGGAAAATAAATGGATCCATGACGGATCTGATACCTTCCTAGCTCTCAGAAACCACTGCTCCTACCAAGTTATTGGTTATAAGACAAATTATAATTATTGAGAAAAATGCATTCTACTCCATACTACATTTCGCATATTGATGCGATGCTCTATTAAAAAGTTAGTATTTTTTCAATTTTCAAACTGTCAATAACTGTTAATAGCACTAATAGATTTTGACCAAAATTTACTTAGCTCTTTACATAACAATACTGTACACTATTTTACAAAAAAAAGATCATAAAAATCGGTTTATTGCTTTAGGAGCTATTGTAGGCCGGACAGACATACAAAAGCACCGCACGCGAACAGACGTCATGACGATATTGTTAAGTTGTGACATCTGTGTGTGTTTTTCTGTAGGTAACACGATAGCTTCTAAACCGCTGAACCCAATTTCATAAAATTTTCATTTTGCAAAATAGGGTACAAAACTGTAAAGAACTGATCAGATCTTGGTCAAAATACATTAATGCTAATGAGAGTTTTTTGACAGTTTAAAAATTGAAAATATGATAACTTCTTAACGGAACATCGCATCAATATGCGGTTTTCTGAGTGTAGTAGAACACGTTTTTCTCAATAACTTGTATTATTACTAAAAACTTCGTTTATTCCGTTTCTGAGATATTTACAACTGTTTTTAAGGTTGATATAGCGTGGTGTTACTAATGGGCTATGAAGGTATCAGATCTATAGTTTTGACCTTATCATTACGGAAGTAAAACATTTGGATTATAACAACAGATTGTTTTCAAAGACTTCGTTGAAATAAAACTTGTTAATTTCGCATTTAACAATCAAATTCGGCTTTCCTTTATTTGAATTTTTAAGATGCATTTTATATGTAAGACATTTCAAAATTCTGAACATTGCGTATTATAACGGAAATATTTGGAAAAATGCATTCTTATCAATGTTGATTACTATTTATTTGGAGTAATTTGGGGTCAAAGGTTGTGATTATATTATTATAAGACCGACATTTGTTGATGATTTCAAGACTTTAATACCAATTGTAATTTTTGATTTTTGTATTGTTTTGTTTGAACTTTTCAAATGATTATTTATTTATGTTATGTCGTCAACAATTTTGTTCATTTTCGATTACCAAATAGGCATAATTATCTACTTCCTTCCTGTGTGGTGTAACGCCTAGGCCACTAGTTGAATTTTCAATTTTCTTTAATAACTTTTTGCCGCCTTTCTATAACTGTTCCTTGTTTACAAACACATTATTCGATAACAAGCTTGTTCTTGTTCCTTTCCGATTTCGGATATATATTTTTATAACTTTTTGTTCAAGATCTCGAACAAAAATTAGATTAGGTTTATTTTCTTTGCTTAGTCACTTCTAGGTACCTACCATCCTCTTTAGTAAATCCCAAGATGCTTTGGATAGTAGGTCGCTGTTTTGCTGTGTTTTTCTATTTTGCTTTTTATTAGTTTTCTATTGCAAAGAAAATTATTATCTCTTTAATCGTGGTTTGATAGAAACCATCAAACAACGCTTTATTTGTCATGTATGCTTCTTTTCTACAACACTTCTGTGGCCTTTTAACAGAATTGCATCTTATCTTTCTTAAATCAAACTGTGTTGTTTTGAACTCAGGTAGTCGAAAATATGTGACTTTCTTGTATAGTATCACACTTTTTGAAATATTTAACTCTGGATTTTTGTGAATAATATCTGTAAAGTGATTTTCAGTTTTACTAAAGCCTCCAAATCAATTAAATATTAATTGTAATGATTCAAAACAAAACAATACCCAACCAAGCATCAGATTCACAATGATTACCATGGCAACCCATTGTTGTGTTAAAAATGATTGATTGTCCTTAATAAAAATGTAAATTTAGGAAGGTTTTGTTACATGGTTTGATCATCTCAAGATCACTTCACAAAAGTTTTTTGAACTATACATACAACTCCAAGACATAAAATCTTGAATTCATGCTTTCCTAAACTATAAATTATATAAACTTAAACTTAACTCAGTTTAAAATTTAAAAAAAAGCATTTAATTTGAACTGATAACTTTGTGTCAACATTTATAGTAGAACTGGACAATGGTAAATTTTAAAATAGAAGAAAATACGATCTTTTTTGGGAATAAGTGGGCTGGACCACCCCGCACTTAAAATTGACTGTGACCAAAGAAATAATTATTATCTTTTTCTCTTGAGAGTTTAGAAATACTAACCCCATGTGTTTCAAGTGTTTAAGCTTTGTCCTTTCTTCTTTTGTTTTCATTCGTTGCAATTTGACCTGGGTTTTTATGGTGAGAAAAATAATAAAATAAAAAGAATTTGAGTGTCTTTAACATTTGTGATACAGCTGTACTTATATCTCTTGGTGTCCTTTACACATCATATTTAAACACACACATATATTAATAATCTCCGTCTTAGACTACATGTTCTCGATGTTATTAAATTTAATAAGACATGAACATCTCTCCTGAGTAGGATAATAGGCATTTACTGAGGTTGTATTGACTGCAACTTGTCTCTTATTTTCACATTAATTACAAAAATCAAGCTTGGTAATGAATGGCGCTACCACCATAATTTAATTCTTTTAGATTAAAACATGCCTGTTTAAAGAAAAATATAGGTTAATTTTGTAAAGTGCGGGTAATTTCAACTTAAGAATGGTAATTGTTTCTTTTATTACCAGCAAGATGTTGTTTGAAACTTCATCCGCTTCAATGGCAATGGCATAGCCAGTGACGTATCTAGGAATAGGTCTTGGGGGTGACAGACTCCATATTATTGTATTTTATGCAATTTATTTTTAATATAGGGCTCGAGGGAAGGCGTTGATCTTACTCTCAAAGGATACTCTACTATCAATTGAAGGGTGCATTTAAATCGCTAAATGTATAAAGTGAGAAGTATGTTGGCTAGGTTTATAGTAGTAGTAGGAAGGTTACCCATAGACCCGGTAATAAAACCAGATTTTTCCCAAGCCCCAGGTGCTTCTCCTGCACTTCGATTCAATGTCTAGGTAGCTCATTGTACTCCTGTTGTCTTTACAAAGTCAAGTATGCCAGCTCAATTGAGCAAGTGCAGCTCTTTCTCGCTCCGAGTTGGTGCCCCGAGACTCTTATGTCTCATTCTTGCGTACGCCTTACATTCTGCCACGAAGTGTCTTGATGTCTCTTCTTTCTGTCCATAGATTGGGCAAGTAGGGTTATATCCAGTTAGAATTCCTATCAGAACTCCAACGTCTGTTCTTGTTGGTCCCAGCAACCATTTCAATCTGGTAGCTTTTCGTCGGTATATGAATTCTCTGGGCTATCTGCAACTTGTTCTTAAACTTGGTCACGCCCAAAAGTGGCTTCTGCCTGTCTACCCTTGTATATCCCAGAACTCAAACCAGCGTCACTCATTTGCCACCATTTAGGGTCTCAAGCACCTCTGTGCATTCTTCCATTCTTCTTAGAGTAGCCTGGCTGTCAGAGCATACATTTATATTTTCTTTTCCTCGCCATTCCTGAAAAACAATAGCCTGCTCACCAAGAGGATAGCTCTTCTCAATTTCTAGTTGTTCCACCTAGTTTCGCTCCTATGGTTTGCCTCGCTGATGGGTTGGATGTAAACCTCTTCTTGAGCCTCCAAGGTGATGACGCGAGAGGGACTTCTCTAACTGTTAGCTCTTCTATGGTGAGATGCCCAGTTGATTACTATCTCTCTCTCCATTGACCTGGGTCAGTTAGACGTAGGTATAGGTCCTTATCACCTCCTTCAAATCCAAGTTGGTAGCGTTTGCAGTCCCAGTAAATTTAATAGACTATCTTTTGTGGTTTTACAGTTTTCAGTGGCATATTATGTAGTGCTTGCAATTTATCAAAGAATATTTTGATCTTACTATCAAAGAATACCAAGTATTACTCAAGGGTGTGTTTGTATCCCTGATTATAAAAAGTGAGAAATATATTAGATTTAATTAGTAATATCACTAATTTATCACTTGTATAGTGTAATAATTGTTGGATGTTTTGGAGGTAGACCAGTGTCTCGGCAAGTTATAGTTATAAAGATTTTACCACAATATATTAAAAACAATTCGTTTTGAAAAAAAATATATTTTATTTTTGGCTTGTGTGCACTAATCAAGGATCAGCTGCCTTGCTAAAACCTGATTGTTTCAATCCATTGCTATTTTTTATGTTTGAGGCAGGATGTCATTCATCCAATTCTTTAGTCTTTTTTTTTGTTCTTTGTTAAATTAAAAGCATTAAACTCTTGTTTGTTTTATCTTTTTCTTGCAATATGTCCCGCATCACCTGCCAAAAGCTTTTGGACAGGCTTAAGCTCGGCTGCAAAATTGCAGTGTGAACAAGCTTTATTAAAAATTTTTATTGATGCAATTTTATCTTCAAAAAGGAGATTTGGTATACATATATATCAAGAAAAAACTGTTAGTGGTTTTAGTTTTCATATACTCAGGATAATTCCAATGAATTTTCTGTAAACAAACAAAAACGTTTCATGTAAAAAAAGCCAAGTGGTATTCCGTAAAAAAAATTGAGATAAAAGTAAAGCCAAGTTCTCCAATACAAATTTCAAAATGAACGGTTCTTACTAGTTTGGAAATGTTTTTCTAAACTTGGCTATTAAGGCTCCAAATGACTCTTAGGCACAGTGCTAAACTGAACATAAAGAAGTTTGGCTGGAATCCCAAAGTTTAAAAAAACATTTCCAAGCTAGTAAGAACCTTTTATTAGAAATTTGTATTGGAGAACTTGGCTTTACTTTTATTCCAATTCTTTTTACGGAATACCACTTTCGCGCACTTGCTTCTTTTTTTACATGAAATGTTTTCGTTATGATTAGGAACTTTTAGCCTTATTTTTATGCAGGAATTACGTCCCCAAAAGGATACTTTTGAAACACACTGTATGTAGATGTCGGTCGAACAATTTATTATATCAACTGGCTAGGTGTTCTGAAATTATTTAGTCATCAGAAAAACCAATATGTTTCAATTTAAAATAATTAATGATTGTTCAAAAGCCAATTAGGCTTTGTTAAGTGTTACCTTCGCAAGTATTTTTGGTCATTAGATTATTGACGACGAGACAAGTATGGCTTCTACTTTCTTTTTGTAATGAGTTGTTTTGCTACATTCTGCGTTTTTTTCTAATTATATGAAAAATTTCTTTTTTATTTGATGTCTAGCCTAGATTCTGTCCAACTGTCGCTATGTTCTAATATCCAGTAATTCTTTTACTTTGTCCATGAGCGTATACAAGGAGGGGAATATTGGGGCAAGAAATATAGCTAGCAATATTTATTTTTGTCTGTTGCCTCAATATTTTTAAAATGTTTTAAAAACATTAGGGCAGCTAAAAGTGGTTATGTTATGAAACCAAAAGGGCAAGTGCTTTTAGCAAAAAATAGCTTCTAAAGGGCAACTTTTTTGTTTGGAAATGCTCCTTTCTGACTAATTAAAAAGAGAATGGTATTAAATCTGCTAGCAAGTTGTCTGACGAATATAATTTTTAAAAATGAATAATGGCCAAGGGCTAATGATAACCAAATTACAAATAAACAACAAATAAAAAGTTCGGTTAGTTAAGTCTACCCAAAACATATACACCCATAAAAAATTGCCTTGTTAGGGACTTATTACAATAAAGCCAGGCATTAATAATGCCGGGCACTATTCTGACAGTTTCGCATTATAATAACAGCTGTCTGGTTCATTTTAAAAGATCAACTATCACTTTTCAATGGAAAACTATCAGAATAGTACCTGGGACTATTACTGCCAAAAGTTAAGTATCCTCATTTCCCAGGGGCATTAGTGAAACCAATTTTATAAGATAAATAGCACCGTTATTTGGGTCGGCCGGACCGTTCATAAATTTAATTTTTAAAAGGGTAACCAGTTTACACAAAACAACACAGCCGTAATTATTGTTTAGCAATTTTTTAGCTATATTTAATCCAACAATGCTAAAAGGGCAGCTATTTTTTAACAATCAGATTTTACCTTTTAATTCTGCTACATTTTAAAAAGGACAACAAGTGTGCAGTGTACATCTATATTTTTATTTTTTAAATTTATCAGCTATATTTCACTAAAACTTGCCACAAAGGCCAGTTATTTAACAGTAATCAGATTTTAACATAATATTTATGTGTAAAAGTAGCTAAATTGGACATTTTAGTTAAAATGGCTATTTCGTCATACAAATTTGTTGTCCCAATATTTTTACAGCAAACAAATACCCGTGAAAAACAACTACGCCCATTACCATCAAAAACGGTATCATTTGTATCCAAAATTTTGCTTTAAAAACTAAATTGTACATTTTGTGTTATTTAGAGGGGCACAAGACGTCCTCCAAGAAATTGAAATTAGATTATGTCAAAAATATATGTTTTCCTACTTTTTATTGTTTGTCAAATAAAGAGGCCTTAAAATTTCGGAGCCCCTTGCTCAAGTAATTTTTTTGTATACGCCACTGCTTTGTTCTGTCGTGTTGTTGTTATTATATGTTTTTTTTAAGTCGTTATATTTACAAAAAAAATGGTAATTTTCGACAATTTTGCATAACAATGGTTCTTGGCTTCTCTAACATTTAAAAGTTTATAATTTTCTTTGTAGGGTTTTTTCTTATCTATTACTGTGTATTTTTTGTACTTCCCCCTTCGATAAGAAAAGTATCTATTAAAAAGCAGGCGATACCGATGTATAACTTCAAGGTGGAGTCACATTAATTCAACCTGATTTTATTTAAAATTTAAATTTTGTTTCCCATAATTTTTTTTGTTTTTATACACAATACTCTCCATAATTAAAAATGGTTATAACTGTCTAAATTGCAAAAAAAAAATTTGTTCGACTTTTTTGTACTTCTGACAAAAAAAAGAAAAAATATGTATAGAATTCCAAACCTTCAAAAATTATTACAAATAAGTATCTATTTTATAAAAAATTAGGAAAACAGTTTCTAATCAAAATGCATATAAGTCATGCCTTATTTTTAAATTTGTTGCACCGAGCAAAAATCTCCTCTCCTTTGTTCAGATGCGGCCACCTTGTGACCCAATCAGGCAACGCTGCTGTTTCAACCAACAAACACGAAAATCGTTTTCAAGCGAATAACTAGTAATTACTAGTATTTACCACTGCCGTTCAAGCGGCCTTGGTAAATACCACTCCTTGAAGAGTAACGTCATAAATGAGCCCTTTGGACGTCATCGTTTATTACCGGTAATTACCACACTTTTGAGGAAGGTTATTGCGTTTTCTAACCTCACAATCATTTGTTTTGTTTCTTTTTCGGAAAAATGTTCTGTGAATTTTTGAAATGAGTGAAATTTATCATGTGTGCCTCAATTATGAAGAAAATTGTACAAAGTGATGGCCTCCTCTATATTGTCTTGCCAAAATTTTATTTTCATCAACCCTTGGCTTACTCGAATTTATCCAATGTGGACTGACACGAAATATCATTAAAAAAAACAGTATCATTGTAGTCCTCTAACCACAGTTTATCATACTTATTTTTTTTCCAAATTATGCCCTTTTCGAATCAAATACGCCAGTATTTCAGAGTCGGTCGAGAAGCAGCGGCGTAGCGTGGGGGGGCGCGGGGGGTTCGCCTCGAGGGTAGTGGCGCCCCATTGGTAGCCGAAGCGCCCTCAGCTTTATTTCGGGCCGGCATAACGGCCAATTGACTGAGCGCCAAAGGAAACTAACGACATGAGGACCTTTTTTTCTTGGTCGCAATATGTTGACCTGTCGGCCGCCCCTGTCACATATGATAATTTTTTTTTTTTGGTCGCAAGATTTTTTTTCACTTTTCAGAGGCGCCCCCCCCGCCCTTTAGGGCAAGCTACGCCGCTGTCGAGAAGAACTTAAGTTCAATAATGGCAAGAAGATTATTATTCATCTAAACTAAAACCAACTAAACTTCTTTAAAAAATCGCAAAAACCAACAACAAACAATAACCGGTTATAAAAAAAGCTATTCAAGCGGCGTTTCTGTGGTAATAGGCTAAGGGCCTTAACAGCTGATTTTTAATGTCAACCAAGGGATAACCAGAGGTAATTACTAGTTATTCGCTTGAAAACGGCTGAAGTAAGTAAAGTCACGAAAAAAGCTGACTTAATTTTAACAACACTTATAGCCCATCGCACCGACTCTTTTTTTCGTTACTTAGCCTTAAGTGTTCCTTATTACGCCATATTATGATTATATTAAGAAACGGTTTAAGCTAAGTAACGAAAAAAAAGTCGGTGAGATGGACCCTAAGGAAGGAATAAGTCTGCCTTTAAGTTCGGTGCAACGAAATTTTACGAAATAAGGTATTCTTTAGGCTAAGAAACGGAAAAAAATGTCGGTGCGATGGGCCCTTTTAATGTAAAAAAATTATAATGTCAGTTTGTAAACTTTAAACATTTCTAAAACTCCTCTTTAAAAGCCTCTAAAAACGCGCCAATATTTGAACTTCGTGTTAAAGAATTAATTTTATAAAGTTAGTTAAAGCTTATTGAACTTATGCCTACTCAAATTTTTAAGATTAAATGGACACAAAATGTTATTTGTAACTCTTATGCTGGGTTTATTATACAGATAAAAATAAATATAAAAATAAAAACTACAATTAAAATAAAAATATAATGCTTTTTATACCTACAGCCAAATAAAAATCAAAATTAAAATAAATTTTTAACGCTGTTTTGGTAAAAAAATCACAGTAAAAGTTTTTTGGAATAAGCCACTGGCTTTTTAAAGTTGGACTGCTCAAAAATGTTTCTAAAAAAACAGTTGGTCAACTTTTTATTTTAATTTTTATCTGGTTTCGCACACGTACACACTTTTATTTTTATCTGTATTAAACCAGCATTAGCCAAACACATAATTTCAAAAAAATCTAAAATTATTTTAACTTAAAACTCAAAATAAATTCAAAAAATTAAGTACAATAAATATAAAATATTAAGCAAACGTGAATGTTGATAACTATAATAAAGAATAATTTAAAAAAATACTCTGCCAATATATGGGCCCCTAAGCTCACACTAGGTACTATAGTTATAGTGTACGTGTGAGCTAATATAACTAAAAACTGAGATATATTTTATTCAACTCCAGACTAAATTACCTTTTGTTTGATTCCACACAAGCCATGTTTTGACTTAAACTCAAATTTTTGAAATCTACCCCCACCCTTACAAAAAAAAAACAAAAACTAAAATGTATTTTTTAAACTCTGGACTCAATTACCTTTCGTTTGATATCACACACGCCATATTTTCACTTAAACTCTAATTTTTAAAATATACCCCCACCCTTTTTTTTAAAATAAATTAAAATGTATTTTGTTTAACTGCAGACTCAATTACCTTTCGTTTAATATCACACACGCCATATTTTCACATAAACTCTAATTTTTGAAATCTACCCCCACCCTTTTATTTGGTTTGTGTTCGATGGATTTTGTTCATTTTTAAATGGGACCATCTCGACCCAAGACCCAGCCTAGGTACCAAATTTCATTAAAATCGGCCAAGCGGTTTTTGAGTTATGCGCGTTGGTCGTTACAGACAGACATACAGACACACAGACAGACAGACAGACAGACAGACAGACGGCGCAACAAAAAAGTTTCAAAATCATCTGAAACGCAAAGATATATAAAAATTTTTGAAATCGGAGCAACTTTTTTTTTGTCGAAAAAAATAGGATCACCATAGCTCACACTACTATAGTATAGTATATGTGTGAGCTAAAATTAAAAGTCTAAAAAAACACAGATAAATTTACGTAAACAGACAATAAGCTTTCGATTATTGAATAAACCAATATAACAATACTCTGCCAATATATGCTAAGCTCACACTAGGTACTATGGTTATAGTGTACGTGTGAGCTAATATAACTAAAAACTAAAATATATTTTATTCAATTCTAGACTAAATTACCTTTTGTTTGATACCAAACAAGCCATGTTTTGACTTAAACTGAAATTTTTGAAATCTACCCCCACCCTTAAAAAAACAAAAACTAAAATGTATTTTGTTAAACTCCGGACTCAATTACCTTTCGTTTGATATCACACACGTCATATTTTCACTTAAACTCTAATTTTTGAAATAAAACCCCACCCTTTTTTTAAAATAAATTAAAATGTATTTTGTTTAACTCCAGACTCAATTACCTTTCGTTTGATATCACACACGCCGTATTTTCACATAAACTCTAATTTTTGAAATCTACCCCCACCCTTTTATTTGGTTTGTGTTCGGTGGATTTTGTTCATTTTTAAATGGGACCATCTCGACCCAAAACCCAGCCTAGGTACCAAATTTCATTAAAATCGGCCAAGCGGTTTTTGAGTTATGCGCGTTGGTCGTTACAGACAGACAGACAGACATACAGACAGACAGACAGACAGACGGCGCAACAAAAAAGTTTCAAAATCATCTGAAACTCAAAGATATATAAACATTTTTGAAATCGGAGCAACTTTTTTTTTTCTCGAAAAAATTAGGATCACAATAGCGCACACTACTATAGTATAGTATATGTGTGAGCTAAAATATATAGGTAGGTTAAAAAAAATTAAAATTTTTAAACTTTTAGTCGATTTTTTAATATTTCATTTGTTTGTATCTTCGTATAAATAAAAATAATAAAATAGGGGACCTTAAAATATAGAAAAATTAAAAAAATATATTAACATTGTTTTTTAATAAAAAATTAATAACATTGTTTTTAAAAAAAAAATTAATAAGACAGTCTCTGATTACAATTCATAAAAATGATTTCATGTAAAGAAATAGATAAATCAGATTGTAAACAAGTCCCTAATTGAAGAATTTTAGAGCTTACTTTTTAAAAGCCTCTAAAGCGCGAACTCCCTGTTAAATAATTAATTTTTAAAGTTTAATGCTTAGTCAACCTAAACAAAACATTTTCAAATTAAAAAGACACAAAATGGTATTTAACTGTTAAAAACTCCAATGTGTAATTTCAAAAAAAAAATCAAGTTAAAATTATTTTCCTGGATATTAAAAAGTTAAGAAAAATACATTAAAAGAACTAGATAAATATAAAATACAATAATAAAGCAAACTTACCTTGAATGATAATAACTTATCCAATAATCCAAAAGAAGAATTAAAAAAAAAACAAGCGCCAAAAACAAAAGTTTTAAAAAAACGTAAACACTCTTAGATTTACGTAAACAAACGAGCTTCTAAAGCTTTCGGATATCGAACGAACCGCGCTACTACATGCAGCATGTACTGAAACCGACTGAGTGATTACGACCACATTACGACTTACACGAGGAGAACCGTAGTGTGCCGTGAAAAATTTTCAGTAGGGGCTACTGAAAGCCCATAGGGTACGGATGATGAAACGGATAAAACCATAGGTTATCATCTGGTAACCAGTGATAAAACTGTGGGTGGTAGGTATATTTGACACAGTGTGTCTGAATGAAGTATAGGTTACATAAAAATGGTTCCAAAAAGTAATTGCAGATTTTGAATATAGACTCTTTCCTGGCTTCAGAGCCATATTTATATAAATCCTAGCTGATTCTCTTCTCGAAATTTGATCAATTTTTTGCCATTCTTTTAGTTAGTCTAGGCGCTGGCTCCTGTCACTTGTGACCTAATATGTGCGCTCAGTTTGACTGCGGGGCTTTGTTCAGCACCCATAGGAGTATACAAAAAGTTTGGTCATGTGGTCGTTTGGCCGCCATCCTTGAAAACGGCCACTAAATTGATAGATTTTCGTTTAAGCGTTTTTTAAAGGCAAACAAATTTTGTCATTAGACATTTTTTGATAAATGAAGTAGTTTTTTAGATATACCAAGATTATATATTAGTATTTCCGCTCGCAAAAGAATTAAAATACCTCATACCCATGCTTATTTTATTGTAGCTACAATATTATTGTCATTTGTTTTTTTTTATTACATAGTAGGCTTTAAACTTTTCACAGAAGGGGCCGCCATCTTTGAAAATGGCCCCCAAATTGATAGATTTTTTGTTTAAGTGTATCTCACTACCCAGTGATCCGGTTTTAATTTTTTACTCCTTTTTTTAAAGGCAAACAAATTTTGTCATTACACATTTTTTGAGAAATCAAGTAGTTTTTGTTTTTATCTGGGACACTTGGATATGCGCAATCAAACCTTAGATTGTTAATTTGTTAAGCTGCGTAATTTCAAAAATTTGAATAAAATACACCATACAGAATATTGGGAAGTTGTTGTGCCTAACTAGAAATCTTGCTAATTAAGACACTTTAAATTGTGATTAACGCAAAACAATCACAATAATTATTCGCACAGTTTCTCCATTCAAAATCTCGACTTATCGAAAGTTATGGGAAATCATCCGTGGATAATATATATGTCTTTTTTCTTCGCACCTTATTTTAATAGTTGAGGATGCAAAAATTTTTATTTATATAATGTGAGAATCAACACACTTTTATTAAACAAATGAAGGAAAAAATATTCAATTAATATTTTTCATTTTCCTGTTCTAAAAAGCAAAAAAAGTACCTATACGACTAAAAGCTGTCGCCAGCAGAACTAAAAATAAAATTAATGAATCTAAAGGGCAGTGGCGTATATAGAAAAAAGTTTCGGGGTGGGCCCGAGACAGTTTTGGGGGGGGCGAGACCTCATGAGGCTGTATTTTATGCTATTTTATGTTTGTATTCATGAAATATGAGGAAAATATCCGAAAAAATCTTAGCTTCGGGGGGGGCCCGGGCCCCCCAGGCCTCCCCCATATATACGCCACTGCTAAAGGGAGCAGTGCCGACTTTCCGCAGAGGGTGCGGGGCCACTGCCCGGGGCCCTCGCGTAGGAGGGGCCCCATGCCTTTAAAGAATGGGCAGAATTTTATTTCAAATTAATATATTTATTTGCTAAAATATCTGAAAGATCAGGGCACCGAAAAGGAAAATACATATTTTAGAGTCATACCAACTTCTACATAAAAACTCTGCCGTGTCAGCATTGCAACTACATGAATATACGGCAGAGCCATCTGTCCGCTGCTGTTACTAGGGGTTGTGTAATCATTTTTTAAACTTAACCGTGGTCAATTGATGGCAAACATATCCGAACTGGTGTCTCGACCACCAACATTTGCAAAAAAAAATCCACAAAAAAAAATGTTTTTTGAAGAAATTTTTTTTTTCATAAGTTTTATAGTTTTTCAAAAAACTAATAAAAAAAACAACACAACTTTTATAAAAAACTTAAAAAATTGTTTACCAATCTGTCTACTATAGCAAGCAGCTGTCTGAAGAAATTGGGTTAATGGGCCTTAATCTCAGTTTCCTTATATCAGTGGTGCACCAAGGAATATGTCTGGCGGGGGGGGGGGGGGGGGCAAGTCCCCATGATGCCGTATTTTATTCATGGGATGTATCAAAAATACTTTTTTTATGGCTCTGATGTGTCAATAGCGCGCAGGACATTTGCACGTGGGACAATTGCGCGCGGACAAATGGCCGAAACTAATTAAGCGCAACCATTAGCGCGCGGACATTTGCGTGCAACCAATTGCGTGCAGACAAATGCGCGCAACTAATAACGCTTAATTAAAAGCCTATTTCTATAGCATTTTTGTAACAAGTTTGAATACAAACGCTCCTACAAATTGGTAACTGTCCAACTGAGGAATACCAGAGGCCGAGGATAGTTTATAAGTTGGCTCGGTGAGGTTATAAGTTAGTATCATGCTGGCCTGGTTTAGTTAGTGTTACCTAGTAGGTATATAAAAAGAAACTGACTTGACCAGATCAGGAAAGATTTTTCTTAAATAATAACCTAACCAGGTACTAATACTGAGCGGAGCACGCGGTTTTTGCATGCTAATAATTGAGCGCATTTATCCACACGCATTTGTTTGCGCACTAATGGTTGTGCGCATTTGGCTGCGCACAAGTGTCCGCGCGCATTTGGTTTCGTGCAAATATCCTGCGCGCTATGGCCAAGAGCTCTTTTTCACACCCGTGTGCGTATTTTTTTTGCATCCGTCACATCGGTGATCAAAGAAGCCATGTTTTTGTAACTTGCTCACAGTGTCAAAAATGGGCTTTAATTTTAACAAAAATATCAATAAATAATGTATTCTAAAAATTTTTCAAAGTTTAAAATATTATATTTTTATACTACTTGACATAATTTCAAGTTTGTTATTGCTTGAATAAAAAAATAATTGATTGATAGGTAGTTAATAAGTTGTTATTCTTAGTTTGATAAACATACAATTATTCTGATAAGAGTTGATTAAACACTGGCCATATCAAAAACGTCGCGTCGCTGTCGCGGGAAAATCGTGATTAAAAAGATGCAATTCTTATCTTGAAAAAACTTGCCTTGGCGTCAAACTACAATCTATGATTAGCGGAACAATAGATTGAAATTTTACAAACAAAATTTTATATGGGTATTACGCCACTATTAAGGAAATTTTTTAATCAAGTTTTTTTTTAAATGTTTCTGCCACAAGTATATTAGACCAGGCTAAAAAGGATCCCGCCCGGAGCTTATGGGCGATGGCTTTCGGTTGAATTTCTTTTAAATTTCAGTATGTTGCAGATCTTGATGCCATAATGAAAAGTTATCATTGCCCCACCGTCGTCCGACCTATGGTTTCTAAGATTCAGGGGTTCAAAGTTTCAGTTTTTAGCTTTTGCGCTTTTTTCACAAAAAACTATTTCAAGTAATTTCTACCAATACTGAAAAATGAGTTTATTGTTTGTTACATATCAAACGTTAGGCCACAAGTGGAGCTTAATATACTAACAAAAAAATTGGACCTATTAACAATTTGCTACATGCAGTGGCGTTCCGAACATAAAAATTATTAAAAAATATTTATTTAAAAAACGATGTTTTACAGAATTAACTATAAATAAATTAAGAAAAAAAACTTTTTGATAACAAGCTTTTATAAAATGGACTAAAAAGCATAAAATAGTTTTTTGAGTGTTCTGATATTATAATAATAAAAGCGAGGGGCCTAAGGAAATTTACCCGTTTTCATTTTAGCCTTGTTAACTCGAAGTTTAGTGAAACTCCAAATTCATTAAATTATAGCAGAAAAATGTAAGGGTAGACAATGTAACCCAACCCACCCCAACCCTACTCAAACCACCCTTAAATTTTTCTGATATGGATGGACATTATTACGCCTGCTTCATATTAGGCAGATCATCCGCGACCGGCAGTGTGTCGATTTATTTTGTCACATTGAAAAAGAATAGTCGGCCCATCATCGGTTGTGGACGATCCACCAAATGCGTATGGAAAGGCATTTACCTAATATTAAATACGCCCATCGCTTTTATTATTATGATATCAGAACACTCAAAAATTATTTTATGCTTTTAGTCCATTTTATAAAAGCTTGTTTTCAAAAAGTTTTTTATTCTAAATTTATTTTTAAATTTTTGGATTTGTCTATGCATTTCAGCTAGCGCATCAATATTGCAGGGAGTCTTTCCTGTCAATCCCTAAAACTGTTCGTTATTATTATGATCATAATACGCAAGGATTAATTAATTTTGGTCGAGATCGAACAAACTAAAGCCTTACCTCTTCTACGCCCCCCCCCTTTTTTTTAGCGGGAGAGCATGTGAATTTTGAAATCAATCAATACCTACGTGGAAGTCATTTGAAAGTAATCAGAAAAACTCGTCATTAAATCGTCAATTTTGAATCCGCCATATTGAATTTTTGTAATCTGATCAAAAATTCGTAATCCTCATCCTCAAAAACCCCCAGATACCAATTTTGGTGGAAATCCGACAAACTAAAATTTTACCCCTTCTCCGCCCTCCAGGTTAGGGGTGAGGTAGGCAGTCAATGATACCACATCATTGGATTGTCATCGGAACAATAACGGTATGCGAAATTTGAAGTCAATCGGACACGTGGAAGTCAGTTGAAAGTAATCAGAAAAACTTGACATTAAATCCTCCATTTTGAATCCGCCATAATGAATTTTTATAATCTGATCAAAAATTCGTAACCCCATCCTCAAAAACCCCCAGATACCAATTTTGTTGGAAATCCAACAAACTAAAATTTTACCCCCTCTCCGCCCTCCAGGTTAGGGGTGAGGTAGGCAGTCAATGATACCACATTATTGAATTGTCATCGGAACTATAACGGTATGCAAAATTTGAAGTCAATCGAATACGTGGAAGTCAGTTGAAAAAGTAATCAGAAAAACTTGACATTAAATCGTCCATTTTGAAACCGCCATATTGAATTTTTGTAATCTGATCAAAAATTCGTAATTCTCATCCTCAAAAACCCCCAGATACCAATTTTGGTTAAAATCGGACAAACTAAAGTTTTACCCCCTCTCCACCCCCCATGTTTGGGGTGAGATAGGTACCCGATGAAACCATATTATTGAATTGTCACAGGAACTAAGACGCTATGCGAAATTTGAAGTCAATCAGATGTTTGGAAGTTCTTCAAAAATGAGTTGCAAAATTTGATTCCATACATACATACCATTAACGTATTCTCCGGTTAATACGTTAATGATACATACATACATACATACATACATACAGGTGAAGTTAAATAAAAGCTTGTAAAAAAAACAAACGGTGGAATTTTTTTGTTTTTTCCTATCTTTTAGGAATCTCCCAAAGAAACCAGAATATATATGGTAAAAATCGGTTTGTAAAGTTTTTTACAAAACGCTCTAAAACTTTTTAGGATTTTAATGTTTTTTTAGAAATGCAAAATACTTTCGTTTTTTTTTAAGGATAATATTTAAACAAATATAATTATGAGGTTAATAGAATAATTTTTGTTGCTCACATTACTTTTGTAATCATTTGTTCATTCAATGGCGTGCAATTTACTAGGATAAATCTTTTTATTTATTAAATTCCTTCACAACCGGGAACACCCTGTATATACTACCTTCATTTATTAAAATCTGTTAAGTTAAGTTAAGATTTTTAATAAAACGATGTAATAAACTATTAAATTTGTTTTTTAAATTAAGGAAAAATATGAGCAAGTACTTAGTTTTCCAAAAAATTTGCTATTTTTAAAAAAAATAATTTTTTGGTTTCTCAAAAGCAGAAAACAAAAAAACAACACCGTTTACCACAAAAAGTTTTTGGGATCTCTCTACTACTAATAAATCATAAAAAATAAATAAAATATGCTACAGGGGACACACGACAAGTTTTCATGCTGACAAAAACAGAGCAAAATCGCATTTTCTTGATTGACTCGGATTAATAAAATTTTCTTTAAAACTATTTTAATTGTTTAATTACAAATAAGTAAAGTTTGGGCCTTGCACTACATATCCTTTGTCTTAAATTTGTAGTTTTGGTAAAATCCAAGGGGGCCCATGCTTTTAAAATTTTGATATTTTTAACCCACTTGCCAAAAGTTTGTGTACGACAATCATAAGTTTTTAAAGATTGACAAGAAAGCTACGTCTTTAAAGTGAAAGTGTAGAAGGATATTCACTTGTAAAAATTCAATAAGAAGTAAGAAAGATTAACCACATCAAACTATGTAAAAAAAACGAATGCAAAATAACATTAAGTGCTGGTGTGATTAGTTGACATTTACATTAATATAAAAATAGGAACAATTGCCTTGTCATGACATTCTTCCTAAAAAGTACTGTTGAACCTAAACCGAGCGCTTAAAAGCATGCGCAAATTTGAAGTATGTTACGTAAAGGTTTCGCATAGTTTATTTATGTTAGTTCTTGTAAAATTTTTATAAGTGATATACGTCCTTTTACACGGCAAAAATGTAGCTTTCTTTTCAATTTTTAAAATCATGTCACTGGCGTACATAAACTTTTTGCAAGTGCGTTAAAAAAATTTAAATTTATAAAGCCATTTTGGATTTTACCAAAATTACAAATTAAGGATGTGGCATATGTAGCACAAGGTCCAAGCTTTTGGTTATGCCCTTCACCGTAGATATTAAATAGTCTTTGATAAATCCACAGTAGAACAAAAACAACCATTTATTTACCTACGTTACACTAAGGGTTAAATCAGCACCTAAATCGTTAAGATACAACTTTATTGTTTCTTAGCCATTTTTTTCAGTTGATACCTATTTCTGCATGGCAAGGACGTGTCAGTGGTGCACAAAAAAATTGGGCAGGGTGTCTGGAAATGGCTAAATTTTAAAAACTTACATTTTACAGAAATTTCAATTTTTACAAAAAAGTCGCATAGTCTCAAACCTTGGCTTTCGATAAAGACTAAAATTACAAAAATCGAACAAAGGACAAAAAAACTACAGTCGAACAAATAATATACGGTACCATATATTTTTGACGAATTTCTCTTTCTAGATAACCAGGGACTGTAACCCACCCTTCATTTAATTTTTGGAGTTGTAGTTGTAATGTAATAGGCTTTGAAAACCAAAACTTAACAAAACACCATTGATTTCCATTAGCGAAGTATGGACGTCATTGGAAAATACAGTCCTGGGAATGACAAAACATCAGTCTTGTTTTCGAACATTATTTTAGATAAAATTGTCAAGTAATGTCGTTTTAAGTTATAATTTGAGGTCATGAATTTTAAAGAGTAAGTTAAGTAGCTTATAAATTTGTATTTTTATATTAAAAAATATATATCTAAGTATATAGTATTGAGTATTATTTAATTTAGTTTTTATTTTAAATTTTGGAATACTAAGACATTTTATAAATATCAAAAAGTCGTAGATACATGCGCATTTGCAATGTGAATGCTTTTATTGGTTGGCCTAGGGTCTGGGGCTGCTATAAGAACAAATAATTTCTATATTTTTTTAGAATGTAGACCAAACCCTGGAAAAAAACACGATAAAAATAATATAACTTTTTAATAAATAATCTTTACAACATTTAATGAAAACTGTCCTAATAATCTCTACAATAATAAGTATAATAAAGCTGGTTTTATAACAAGAAATACAAATAATATGACACATTAAATAAAAACCAAAGCAAATACAATTTAACTCAAAATAATTTATTTTACTTTTATAATTTCTTCTTTCTATTTTATACATAGGAGTCCGCATGTGGGGGGCGGTTAATAAATAACCCTTCTTCATAAGAGTTTCGATTTTTTAACTATGCGTCGCCCCACCCCCTAGTCGAAAATGCTGCGCACGATTATGGTTTTATATTTTATAATTCTTATGAATTCAAATAAAAAAAGGAACATTGAATTGTTTTTAAATCTAAATTCCATTGTACTCAATTTTCACCTTTTAAAAATGTTTTTACTTAATTTTAAAATGTAAAAAATAAAAATAATAAAAGCCAAAATAACCTACTTTCTATTTTAAGTTAAAATTATATATTCATTTAATTTGTTATATTTTTATAAAACCTGCTCGAATGTTACTTATAGGTATATTTATAATGTATACTTACATTATTTTGTTGTAGTAATACGGTTTTTTAAACTTTTATTTGGTTCTCTACGGAATATGATAAAGATAAATTTTTTTTCATTAGTTTAATTATTAAACATAATTTTTATTACTTCATAAGTTATAAAAATGGGTTTTTGTTCTTGGTGCATATTTGTGTAGATTTTGAGATCTTTTATGAATCAAATTTTAAACAAAACAAATGGTTTTAAAAAATTTGAATAACAAAGAAATGCCAAAAATCCATAGCCAATAAAATTATCAAATATCAATCACTATAAATTTTTACATTTTTATATAATATAATGTAGGCTTGAAAAAAATTAACTTATTTTTTGGTACCTACCATAAATCTTGGCTTTATTTTTTATCCAAATTTAAAAGACTGATAATTTTTCATTAATTTTTCGGCACTAGTACCTACTTTTATCAATAGTAGGTATCATTGCAGAGTATATTGCTTTGAAAGTTCTTGTATTCGTAAACTAAAATCACAGAAGTGTAGTACTAAAATGTATTTACTAATCATGCACCAACTTTATTTAACCCTAAAACTTATAAAATATAATTTTTTAAAAGTTCGGCGACAATTTAGAACGTTTGGTCTCAAAAACGAGCAAAAACTAAAAAAAATAGTACCTATACAATAAAAAAATCTGTTTTAAATTATATTAAGGACCCAAAAATTGACTTTACGATTCTACCAGCAACCAAAAGTTAAGTGGACAATATTAATCATCGTTCAAAGTTTAACACGATTGATGTTTATTTCTGCTATTTTACACATTTATCAAAATAAAATTATTGAAAAAACCTTCCTCTCCCAGGAACTCATTTACTGGGCCATTTGGATGGGCCAAGAAAACCGGACAAAATATTTTTCATTATAACATTCTAATTATTCCATCGATATTAATAGGAACTTATTGCAATAAAGCCAGGCTATAATAGTGCCAGGCAGTATTCAGTTTTACATTGATGAACTGAGAGTTGATCTTATAAAAAGTTAAAAAGTTTTTCGAAACATAGGAATAAACGAGCCTATTTAAAGTGTCAAGTTTGATTCTGTCCGCCATTTTGGATTTTAAAAATTTGACAAATTTCGATTGTGATCATTACCATGATAATTTTTATTTTATTAGAATCGGTTCAGTGAACATTACTTTATGAAAAAATTGAGAAGGCATTCGTGTATTGGATATAACCATGTTTAATTATTTTTTTCGTTTGGGAACCTCTAACCCGATTTCCATGATTCATACCTTGTTGTGTGTGGCGGAACTAGGGCTTTTTACAAATTTTAAAAACATTATAAATATTTTTCGGAATATAAGAACAAACGAGCTCCTTTGAAGGGTGATGTTTGATTCTGTCTGCCATTTTAAAATTTAAAATTAAATAAAATATTTTTAGTCAAAAGCCTGATCAATTGTTTGCAAAGTGCAGTCTGTCCCATTAAAATCGCTGATAAGATAGGTCAAAAGTTATAATAAAAAAAATTGATCGGTTTTTTTCGGCCCACCCGGTAACTTTTTGAGAAAGTATTTTTTCTTACTCTAAGTTCCTGTCCCATCGGAATAAATTCCTTTTAAAGTTCTTGAAGGTCCTAGAGCCCTTTAGGGTTGGATGATGTAATGATTATGAATGTCAGCTTTAGGAAAACATAATCACCAAAAGCTGCAAAAGTTTCTCCAAGAATTCATTTTACATAGGTAATAATTAAGCGACGACCTCTAATCTCTAATAGCACCAAATTAAAATATAAAGCTATCTACCTTAGCTACTTATGGATATATTATGTCAGTAATAATTCTATATTTACAATATTTACAATGGATGGCAATGGAATGATTACCAACACAACACACTATTAAAAGTAACCTATACTCTAATAAGAACAGGACAATAAATTCCAGTAATTAATACACCTATTTGGTCCTAGGGGCGTGGTCTAGGTTCATAATATGTATTTCGGTTAACTTATCACAAACACAAGTTCTTTCAAAAATATTATTAGATGCTTGAAGAATATTATTATCAACATATACATTTTGTAAAGTACCTATTAGATTTTAGAATCGCCATTACACTTACACAATTTCTTTTTTACTGCTTGTTTTCCCTTTTTTCTTTGTCTACTTAGGTACTTGTGCTTTCGTCTACATGATTGTTGCAATAACAGCATTATGATAATTAATTATTGCAAAAATATTGGAATCTTTAGGATTCGTTTAGGCAGAGGCAGTCTCCACCATAGATTTTTTAATAATCTCGCCAAAGTTTTCATTTGTTTCCAGATTCTCCTCTTTCTTATTTACAACACAAGTCTGTGTTATATCATCAGAACCAGCAACCTCGATATCCTTATCTATATTTTCCACATTTATCTCTTCGCTACTATCATCCATGTGTGTTGCACTGATAACGTTATTGGAATTTGAAGAATCATCTTCGAAACTACTCGAATTAGCGTAGTTATTGTACCTGCGATTGAGAATTTCACAAAATGACTCCATTTTTGGACTATTTACGTTGGCAAGCATTAGGTTTGTGTATTGATTTTCTTTCATTTCTAGCGATGAGTTTTCGCCGGACAAAACTTGGTTGGATATGAAGCCAGCCGGTTGCATTTGATGAAAAGTTCCTGGAAAATAAAACACTATTTTTTAAATAGGTTTTAAAAAACTATAGTGTTGGTTTCGGTTTTGGAGTATTATAAGTGTATGATTTGTTATTTTTTTCTACAGCCCACAACTTTGCAATAGCGCAGTTTAAAATTAGCTCACTTAATTTAAAGTTTTTCAAAAATAATTTAAAAAAAAATTAGAACTGACAACAATAAGCAGCTTTTAAACTGTGCTATATTTACTTGTTTTTACGCACTACCAATTTTAGCCACGGTATTTTTTTTTATTTAAACAGAAAAAATGGCTCAGTACGCTCTTGCAAAAATCTCGATTGTATATTTTTTGACACAGATAGACCACACAATCGATATCAACCATATCAACTAAATATTTTACGTGAAGCACTAAATGAAAAAAAAACTGAAATCTCAATTTTTGCAAGAAACAGTACGAATTTACAGATACCAATAAATAAAATAAGGCCTTTGGGTTGCCATGCTAACTAAGAAAGAGCATTATCCGGTAATTTAATAAGTATCCTCTACTATATTCGTTTTAAATATATGATTTAAAAAATCGAGGGAAGGTGTTGCTCATGACAATTTCTTCCATACTTTTTCTGTCATGACCGGTTATTTTCCACTTCTTGTTTAGCATGACAAAAAAAACATCTAAGTAACTACTACAAACTAAATAGACAAAACATAAAGCAAGATTGACTACGTAGGAAATAAATATGTTTGGATTTCTAATCGCCCCCCCCCCCCCATCACCATAACCTTCAAAACAAGAAATATTTATACCTTAATTTGTAAATTTTCTAACATTCAGACAGTAAATCCTAGTACGAAACCGACTGAAGCCTGTTTTAGACACAACTCCCGACTTTCGTAAAAACTTTTGTTGAGAAATAAATTGTATCGGTGCCCAATTTAAAAGAAAACTAAAAATAAAACAACTTGTGAACATCATGTTGAATTTTATCTCAGATTTTACCTTCGCTATAAGCGGAAAAAATATTAAAACTTTTTCTGTTTAACCAAATCTGTAGCTCTTATAACAATAAAGCAATAAAGTTAGCAATAGCACTGAATTACGTATATTTCTTGTTATGCAGGCTGTCGAATAATCGTAAGCAAACTATAGATAGGGATAAAAAAAGGTAAGTTGGCGAAGAATAGGTATCAATAAAAACAAAGTACCTTCGACCAAACGTCCCTGCGCAGAAGTGAAATCGGCACTGCCAGTGCCGTTCACATACGAAGGAAGACTAAACACCGTCGAGGAGGCGGCAGCATGGTGGCTGACATGAAACGCGGCCTGCTGCGATTGGTCGAAATTCCCGCTAAACTGGTAGTGCGAATATTGATTGGTGGATGTAGTGACAGTTGACGGGTAAGTAGTTGCGATGACGCCACCACTAGGGGGCGACGCCACCGCGCAACTTACCCTTGACGGGGACGAGGCCGACGGCGACGGTTGGAAGCCGTCGAAACGTCGCAGATCGAATTGCTGGTGAATGTCTTGAGCAACCGCGGTACTCAGGGCAAAGCATGGCTGTTGGGGCTGAAAGAAAATTGGGTAATTTGGACTGTTTGACATATTAAAACAGAATGTGGGTTGTGGGGTTTATTCTTACAGAATGTAGGTTGTGGGGTTTGTTTTAGGTTTTTCCTGTTCACGAAGTGTATGTTTTTATCCAGTTCCACTTAAATTTTGTAATACGAAGTGAGACAATTGAATAACAATAAACATAATACTAAAAAGTACTAAGTGATTTCAATTGTGCGCTTTTGGGGGTTTAAGAGACTATCAGGGGAGATAGAGAAAAATTAAAATCAGTGCACAATAAAAAAGTAAAATTATAAAAAACTATTTAAATAAATAACGGATTTGATACACTCCTAGTCCATTATCACACTTCAAATGAACTCCAAGCTTTATTGGCCTTGAATACAGTTTTTGTAAGTATCTCAGAAATAAAAGCTGCTACAAATTGCTGAGAAAAATGTGTTACTATATTCCGAAAACCGCATATTGATGCGATACTCCGTTAAAAATTTAGCATTTTTTAACACTGTTGACATTTAAACGTCACATGTAGTTAACGTGCTCAATTGTGTTTTAGTGAGCTGCTCCTATGACATTCCGCGCCATTTCCGATAAATCAGTTTATAAATGTAGGTACTTTTAAACAAGGTTGTAGCTAAACCTAACTATATATTAACAATACCTAACTTTTTTATTTAAAATAGATATTTTAGGTAGGTTTAGAAGTAAACTACTTGATTTTCAAAATCAAAAATCATAGGCGGCTAGAAACTGAACCCATTTATTTTAAATAAGAGGCAGTAGTGATAGAAAATATTTTTTTGCAACTCTTGCATTTTGTGTGAGATATCTGAATCACTTTACACGACCAAAAACTAACTCTTATCAAAATCTAACGAATAACCAACGCTTGTTATGACGGTGTATTCTTGGGTTCCAGAAGCCCTCCGTTCGTAACGTGACAGTGTTGCCATACTTTGACGTTAAGAAAGAAATCTCGTTATTTAATGGCCTCACCTCGTTTTTGTCAAACAGCTAAACAAGAAAATAAAGCATGCAAAATTTCTTAAGCAGACAAAAGACGAAAACATTATATATAGACAGATAAGTTTTCACACAAATAAAATAAAAAACATTGGATTGCAAAAAAATATAGCAACTTCTAATACATCCCAAAAACTAAGTGACCCAAAGGAGGTTGATTATTGAATCACGGAAATTTTACATCGTACGACACTTATCTTACATGGAGATATATTGCCAGATGTAATTGATCCTGAGTTCAAGAATCAACCCCCCTTCGGCAGGTTGGTGTATAGATAAAAAATCTTTTAAATATTTTTGATGACCTACCTGTGGTTTTCTATCCCCGTCTTCCCCATAACAACTCTCTCGATAACTGTACAAGTCCAGGGAGTCTCCACGTTCGGGAAGGCTAACAAAACCTCTGGTTTGCGTGGAGGTGCCTGGTTCCCCTATGCTGCCATAATGGAGGTTCGTGAAACTGCCGTTGTTTACGCAATTCTCGACTTCTGTATTGGGGTTTAAACTGACGTCTCGTACCAAGCCTCCGCTACCTCTATTTACGTCTAATTTGGTGGTCAGCATTTGGTGGTAGCTCTGCTGTAATCTAAAGATTAAAATAAAAAAGATTAAAAAGCAAGCGCATACTTAAGAAGGGTAACGTGGTAAAAACCCTCCTTTCATAGAAAAATTTTTATTTATTTAGTTAGTTTATAGTGAATAAATATCGGGCTAACCCTAGAAAAAATATAATTACATAAATAGCGTTTCCGTCGACTCTCCTAGTTTTGGCCCAGCCCGATTATAAAGAAGACACTTTCACCAATAATGTAGCAAAAATATCTCCAGATCTCGCGCACTTTAAATGATTTGGCATCAAGGCGGGTTCATTATAGCAGAGTGAGTGTGGACATTGTTGTCAGTTGTGCTTAAAAGTGTCTGTACTGCTTCAATCGCGAGTGGTTAGCGTCGTTCGCACGATTCTGTGCATTCTTGACAGTACTGCTCCAATCGCAAGTGATTTAACGAGTGTGTGGATGGTAAAGACACTCAAATGTTTAAATACCGCGTGATGCTTTGGTCAGAGTAGTCGCGCGGTAAGATTTTTAATTGTATGCGTCGAAATATTTCTTGAAAGGGTTTATAGATGAATTTAAATACTATTCGTTTTGTGGACACCTCGCTCTAGTCCTCATTTATACGTTCTAAAAATGCGTGATAGAGTTTAGAAATGAACGCCGCTATTAACGCACTTTTTTGCCGTTTTTTGTTTATTTTTTGTGAGTTTACACAGCAGCGATGACAATCATTATTTGTGTTTCATTACTCATCCTCAGAGCAAAAAGAGAATTATTAAAATTTTAAGTTTACCTGAAAATCCAAGCGCCACGTCAATCACGCGAGAAACAAATTTTGGCATTCACACTCACGGAAATTACCCTACCAGTTTTATACCGCTGGAAGCAATGAAGGATATAATCGTGTCTATTTTTACAGCAAAGATCTTGGCGTGCCTCGGTTTAGTTCTTACTCTCGGAGTGCGCGACTAGAGCGTACGCTCTAAAAATGCGTGATAGATTACGTGTGAACGCTAATACTTCGTATTTTCTGATTTCCTTACCTTTCGTTAATCATCCAATCCTCCTGTTTCTGCTGTTTTTGTTGCTGCTCCTCGTCATGCTTCTTTTCCAATTCCAGTCTCATCAGCGTATGAATGAAATGAGTCCGGACTCTGACTGGATTGAACTCTATCCGGCCCGAGGAGTTGCCGCAACTGTCTTTCGAGCAGCCGCATGGAAAGTTCGCTCGATCTACTTGACATTTGATGCCCGCTTGACTGCAGGAACATGTGTCAGGATCACAATAACTAAAAAGAACAAGATAAAAACCGCTGTACAACTTCATCTGAGGATGGCAGTTTGATAGATCACGTGTTAAGCTATGTAGATTTTCAATAGGTCCAATAATAGGTCCTGAAATGTTAAAGTTATTGTTAGACTAGCAATATTGAGGAGTATTTGTGTTAAAAAGAAAAAATGTAACAGAATTTTCTCCCAATATGACAAGCATGATATGGAAATCCGATCCAAAGAAATTAAAGCGACAGTCATGGGAGTCAGGAAGAAGGAAATAAAGAGAGGATTATTCGAAGATCAAAACGGTAGAGCGTTGTAGCACCATAGATGAAAGTAAAAAAATGAACATTTTTGCATATAAATACATACCCTTTGCATCCACAACCACAAAACTCTCTCGACGATCTTATATTCCGGCACTCATCTTTTTCCGTCGAATCAATCTTTCTTACGCCCGCAGTCCTTAGCAGCGCTCGTCTTTGTCTAGTAGCCACCGGTTGCAAGAAATAGTAGTTGTCCAAGTCCACCTCGGATTCCGAGGCGTCGCTAATTTCGTCCTCACTGTCACTTTCGTCACTTGAGGTTGCTATGTCCCCTGTTGCTCGTTCCGTTCTAAAACAAATGTAAGTTTAGGATAAGACACTCTTACCTCTGTAAAACTTAAACCGTTTATTACCTGACACTTCACTCTATCTTTCAGAACAGCATATCTAAAGTTTAAAAACCTTTTTATTTAACTTAGGAAGAGACTTTCCAGTAACATTTAGCCTTGTCTAAACCAAAACATAAATATTGCAGCACGCAACAAAATTCTTTGATGTTTTGCTGCTCAACGTGTTTACACTAATGCAAGCAAGATTAGGGTTCCTGACATTGACATGTTGTTGTATAAACAAGTAAATGTCTCATCTAGGGAAACTAATCATGTATGCAACTGCAAGTGCATTGCTCAATGTCAAGTGGCCTTAAAGAATTTTGTTGCGTGTTGCAAACATCAATTAATATTGTTGCGTGTTACAACCTTTATTTTTTAGTTTGGACGAGGCTTAAAACAACCTCCATCAACAATCACTTACCTTAACTGCTGCAGAAGCAACCGATGTATTCGTCGCTGCTCTACAGCATGTTCCACCATTGAGAACTTTTTCACTTGAGAGTGTCTAGCACTCATACCCAGGGTTGAACCTCCTTGAGACGGTACACACGTGAAACCTGAAACAAAAAATTGTAAATACATAGTTGCAAAATAATAATAAATTTATCGCGCCTTAGCGGCCTAACTTAACCTCCATTTAGAGATATGGATTACTTCTTCAAACTAGTTTATATCTTAAATGAATACTATTACCCTCTTAAGGAGTACTTCACAATTATTAGGTACTAACCTTGGGTTCTGGGGAAGTAGAAAACTGTAACATTATCGAAAGATATGCCGCGTTTTTTCTTCACTTTCGGCTGCTCAGTTTCCACAGCTTCTTCTGTTGAGAGCTTTCTCTTAAGACTACTTTTACCTAAAATTAAAAGAAATGCATTTATAATTTAAGAAGAGAACAAAGTTACTACATCGAAAAATGAAAAGAATGATGGAATCGATTGAATAATATATTAATAATATTGTATTATACCTGGTCGTTTATTCAGAATCTCCTTAATATCCACAGGCTTAACATTATTTATTTCTTCCAAGGGGGGTTCGTCGCTAGAAGAACAACCTTGTTCTTCATCTAGGAACACCTGCGTGTCTTCTTGGCAAATGGCATCAATGACTATTTCCGATTTTTCTTCAGCACCTTAAACCCAAATTTTTATGTCATGGAGAAATCTTAGTTAGATTGATTGTTTATTTAAAGAAAGTAATAATATTTAAATAATATTTTCAAAGATTTATTTTTAGCTACCTTCTGGTCCCAGCCCAGAATCCGAACTATCGGATTTGTCATGTGATTCTTCAATTCTTTCTTCTCCGGCCGGTAGACTTTCCGTTGCGGAATCTTCATCGTTAGAAAGCGTGTGAAAACTATTTGGTTCTTTTTCTTTACTTGCATCTTCTTTAGAATCGGTATCGGTTTTAGATTCTTGATTATCGATTTGTAAGTTTTCCTCGAAGTTTTTATCTGCATTATTTCTTAGATTTAACTTAATTTCTTTTTGGATTTCGGAAGGTTTTTGATCGATTTTCAGGTCTTTTGAATCAGGTTCATTTCTAGTTTTTGGCTTCATGACTTAATTTTTTTTTCCTCTAGTTAAATATTTTTATGTATATACGGATGACGGTGAATAATATTTTGATCTGAAATAAACAATAGAAAACCTTAAAGTATTTTACAGAGTGTGTTAAAAAGCTTAAAATAAGTCAAATCGAGTAATAAATAGAAGTAACCAAGTATAGTTAAAAGCACTATTAAAAGCTTATTTTATTCAGAGACAATTAACGAATAAAATATGCAATTCAGGCAAGAAAATAACAAGTTGTCTACCTACCTACATAGGTAAGTGTGATTGTATCATTTTATTTTTCATTAATCGTAACCTAATAATTAAAGTTTCTACTCGCGCAAAAATAAGTTAAATTCGCGTAAGCTTTTAGTTGTAATCACATGGTGTTTTTAAAAAATGGTAGTCTGAATACTATTAAATAAATTATAGAACTACCTCTCTCTTCTTCATCCCTCTCCCCCCTCGCCCACCTGGTAGTCCGCCCCTGGTTTCAGTCAATTATTAAACTGCGTCGGAGCATTCAAGATAACATAAATCTAGCAGTGATAGTGAACCTACACTGTTTCCTTAAAGCCTATAAAAAGATTTGCATACAGGGTGTTCCAAATTCGATGTTTTTGGGAGGTTTTAGTTATTTCAAGGGAACACACAGGAAAAGTGTTTTGTATAAATGGTAAATGGACATTGTCGATTTTACCGTTTTATATGCATTTTCTAATTATTTTTATAAAATTTTAGCTGCCAGCAGCTTAACGGTAAAGGTAATAAACGTTATAGTAAAGTATAAAACAACATATTAGTATATAAAAGTATATATATATATATATATATATATATATATATATATATATATATATATACAGAAACCACTGGCGTATACAAAAATCGCCTTGGAGGGGCTTGGAAATTTTTTCCACTTTTATTTATTAACATATTAAAAAGTAGGAAAATAAATAGTTTTACCATAATCTATTTTTAGATTCTTGGAGGGGGCTTTCGGCCCCAAGCCCCCCTCCCCCTTGTATACACTCATGCAGAAACTATAATAAAAAAAATTAAATATTTTTGCTTAATTTGTGAATGGGACAGCCGAGCGCGGAACAAACATTACATTGTATGGAACTGGCCTTTGCGAGAAAGATTTACTCTCGGTCAGAAAAATGTCGCCAACGATCCTTATTAGTCCCGCAAGATAATATTTACTTGCCGCCTTTGCACATCAAACTTGGAGTGATTAAACAGTTTGTAAAAGCACTGGACAAAACAGGCGACGCATTCATATTTTTGAAAACTAAATTTGCTCGTCTTAGTGAGGCTAAAATCAAGGAAGGTGTTTTTGTGTGACCCCAGAATAGACTTTTTCAAGATTCGACGTTTATTGAACACCTGAATCAAAAAGAAAAACGAGCTTGGTTTGCATTCCAAAACGTGTGTAAAAGTGATGATTATGTCGCTCAGATCGAGGAATTGCTGTTATCGTACAAGGCTATGGGATGTAACATGTCCCTTAAAGTGCACTTCTTTCTTTCGCATCTGGACTTCTTTCACGGATCACCTTTGTTAGGTGATCCGTGCTTCTTTCCTGAAAATTTAGGAGCAATCTCGGATGAATACGGGGAACGGTTTCATCAAGACATTGCTAATTTGGAAAAACGGTTTTCAGGGAAGTGAAATGCAAGCATGTTGGCGGAGTACAGCGTGTCCCATTTTCGATGGGATTAAATGGGAAACTCGGTTATTATTAAAGATATCGACTTTCTGATTGCACCTTACTTTTTTTTTTAAGCCCTTAAAAATGGTGTAATCAGATTTTTGCTATACCCCGTGGTTTCGCTAATACAGTTTAGTTAGTGAGATATGGTATTTATCATAAAAAATATAAATACGGACCTGGATTTTTTTTATTACTATCTTGATTGGTTTCATGCTATTATTATCTTAAAATGGTAAAACTTGAATATTTTTTTGTTTTAAGGTTAAAAAAATATTTAATACATTCTTAAAAAAATTTTAGTCCAATCCTGGAAATTTTCAACGTAAATATAAATTAAAAATTGCAAGACACACTAGTTGGATGATTTTTAATTTAGCTTTTTTGAAACGTTAATTAAAAGATTTATAAATAAAGTAAAAAACCAAATTATTTGATGGTAGCACAGCAACTCATGAAAGTTACTTCAACATGGAAAAACAATACTCATCCAAAATTATTCTAAAATGGCTAGAAATCGACTATATCCAGATTTTAAAAAATGTAATATTTTTGACTGCTTTATTCAAACAACAAAATCCCAAGATTTAAACGGCAGAAATATTATTAAGCAAAATGCGTTAAGAAAAATTACTCAAAAATGCCAACAATGTCTCACACATAATGGCAATCAATTTGAACATTAAGACCATTAAAGAAAAATTAGTTATTATTTTTTGTAATTCGTTATTTTTTTTTGTATTTGTCGTAGACTTTGTTTCAAATAAATCCTTAAATTAACGTAAAACCATTTTAATTTGCTAAGTATCAAAACAGTTAAACTAAAAATCGTTCAACTAGCAATTTTTAATTTATATTTATGTTGGAAATTTCCAGGTTCGGACTAATTTTTAAAAAAAATAATATATTAATAATTAAATATTAAATTTTCATTATTTTGTGATAATAATAGCATGAAGCCAATCAAAATAGTGATAAGAAAAATACAGGTCCATATTTAATTTTTAGCTCACACATGTACTATACTATAGTAGTGTGAGCTATGGTGATCCTAATTTTTTCGAGAAAAAAAAAGTTGCTCCGATTTCAAAAATTTTTATATATCTTTGCGTTTCAGATGATTTTGAAACTTTTTTGTTGCGCCGTCTGTCTGTCTGTCTGGCTGTATGTCTGTCTGTCTGTCTGTATGTCTGTAACGACCAACGCGCATAACTCAAAAACCGCTTGGCCGATTTTAATGAAATTTGGTACCTAGGCTGGGTCTTGGGTCGAGATGGTCCCATTTAAAAATGAACAAAATCCACCGAACAGAAACCAAATAAAAGGGTGGGGGTAGATTAAAAAAATTAGAGTTTATGTGAAAATATGGCGTGTGTGATATCAAACGAAAGGTAATTGAGTCCGGAGTTTAACAAAATACATTTTAGTTTTTTGTTTTTTTTAAGGGTGGGGGTAGATTTCAAAAATTTGAGTTTAAGTCAAAACATGGCTTGTGTGGTATCAAACGAAAGGTAATTGAGTCCGGAGTTTAACAAAATACATTTTAGTTTTTTGTTTTTTTTAAGGGTGGAGGTAGATTTAAAAAATTTGAGTTTAAGTCAAAACATGGCTTGTGTAGTATCAAACAAAAGGTAATTTAGTCTGGAGTTAAATAATATATATTTCAGTTTTTAGTTATATTAGCTCACACGTACACTATAACTATAGTACCTAGTGTGAGTTTAGGGGCCCATATATTGGCAGAGTATTTTTTTGATAAATACATCTCAAAAACTAAACAATATTTTAAAAAATTGACAACGTCATTATTTTCCTTTAAAAGTTGCCATAGAAAACTTTTTACACAATAAAAATATCTCGTAAAATAAGCGAGATATAAGGGATTATTAAAAATGCCATTTTTTTCCCTGTATTAGCGAAACTACAAGGTATAGCAAACATCTGTGTATGAATTGTGGAGGAGAAGGAGTACTCCCTCAAAATCGGGTGAAAGTCAAACTGCGCATGCGATCTCACTTGATTTCCGCATCTCTATTAGACCTGACGTGGGGAATTGCTCATTCTCACCCGTTTCAAGAATCCATACACTGATTACACCATTTTTAAGAGTTTAAAAAAAGAGCACGGTACGGTGCAATCAGAATATATAATATATCTTTAATAATAACCGAGTTTCCCATTTAATCTCATCGAAAATGGGACACGCTGTACTGCTGGTTTTTGAAACGAGAGGGTTGTACCTTAAGGTATAAAAAGAAATCAAGCACCAAGTGAAGGTACGAAAGTTCTTATTTATCAGTGGCGCACCCAGGAATATGTCTTGGGGGGCCCCACTCCTCTATAGCCTCATGATGTCGAATTTTAAGCTATTTTTTGTGTTTTTTTATGAAACATGTGGAATATATGTAAAAAAATCTAAGGCTTGGAGAGGGGCCCAATGACCCCCCTGGGTGCTCCCATGTATTTATTATTGTTTGAAACAAAATAACTCTCTTTATACTTAAAAATTTAAATTTATGTCGATAATATTATAATTATTATCGAAAAATGATAAAAATAGCTAAAAGGGCTGCTCCCTCAAAAATGGTGGGTGGTAGAAGAAAACGCAAGCTATATTTGGATTCAGGGCGTCGTCTTACTTATTACTTATAAGAATCAGCGGAAATAATGCCAGGGTTCAAGAATTTTTTTTTGCAGACCAGTGTTATTAGCCCTAAAAACAGCATCTTGATATAGAAAGCAGTTGTTAAGCTACAAAGGTTTAAAAGTCTGGCCCTATAACCAGGGGTGGATGGGCCATATGGGAAAATTAGAAAATTCGCGGTGGGCCGGTGTTGTATGGGCCGGTACCGGTCACAGGACAAAGAATTCAAATAAACTAGCAAAAATTCTCGCAGCAAATTGTCCCCGCGGCGACCACTATTTTCTGTCTGTCAGCCTGTTCATCCATCTAGTTCTAACATGTTTCTTCAAATCGTCCGCCCATCTCATTCGGGGTCTTTCTCTACTTCTTTTTTTTCCCAAGGTCTCCAGTCTATAATACATTTGTTCCATCGATCGTCTTTCTGTCTGATATTATGACCGTCAAATTTCCATTTTAATTTTGCTACCTCTCCTCTGACATCCCTTACTTTTGTTTTATTTCTTATCCATTCATTCTTTGTTCGATCTGTTAGCTTGGGGCTTTTGTTACCTTATCCGTGTTTTATTTTGTCATCGTCCAGTTCTGGGATTTTAAGATATAACCAAAGTTATATTTTTCTTATGGAATTACCCTTTTTCTTAGATTTTGGTAAACGACGTAAAATATTCTTAATATTTATTTTATTATATGTTTCTTATTGTTTTTGATAGTTTTGTTTTTTGTATTTTTTTTTCTAAATTTGAACATTTTCAAATATTTTAAACCCAGTAAACAAATTAAAATAAAAGTTAACAAACAGGGATGCGTGGCCAACTGACTTAGCGCGTTGATTCCCGGAATTTTCTGTTTGATAATTTTTTGCACCAATATTTTTGCATTCCGAGCCCGCGCAGCAATAGCTACAGAAAGTATTATTTTCGACGAAAAAATTATTTTTGAGATAAAGCCGAAAATGTGTTACTTGTGTTTCTTTTGACCTATCTTATGGCAATATCGTCGTGAAATCTGTTTGTGTGTGTGTGTGTGTGTGTGTTTATGTGTATTTCTGTCCGTAACACAATAGCTCCTAAACCGCTGAACCGATTTTCATAAAATTTTTATGTAAAATAGTATTCAACACTCTTACGAGCTGATTACATTTTGGTCAAAAATTCGTCAAAAAACTTTTTAACGGAGTATCGAAACAATATGCGGTTCTCGGAATATACTAGACTACATTTTACTTAATAATATATGTTATAACCAAAAGCTTAGTAGGAGCTTTAGTTTCTGAGTTATTTTAATATGAACATTTCATTCCCAGCCAAAATAAAAAATAGGCAAAATCCATAGCCAAATAGTATTTTCCTGCAGTGGCGGTCTGAGGGACTTTAAGCCCCAGGCGTTAGAGTTAGAGAAGCGGCGGGCTGAGAGAGAGAGAGAGAAATACCCTTTATGGAATAACCTTTGAGAATCTTTTCTTGCAACAAAAAATCTTAATGCGAGGGCTATTTTAGGCATTAGCAGTGATCTTTTGGAAATGGTAAATTTTGATTTACTAACACTGGGTACTCCCAAAAAAAATATGATTTGCAACAGAAATCAAAGTATTCTATTTCTATCTTGGGCAGATCCATGGGAACCAGAGTTCGCCAGCTCTTCTTCTCCCAGACATAAAATTTGTTTTTTTTTCACAAAAATTGCTTTTTTTAAAACATTTTCGCTTGCGGCGTATTTTATCTTTCAATGATGTTAAATTTCAAATTTCAGATCCATTAAAAACAGCAATGAAAAAATATTTTCGTTTTTGGATTCGCCACTGATTTTGTACATTAAATCGTTATAATAAAAAATGTTTTTGTCGCCTATTTTTCCCGGGCCGGTTTACAGTTCCCGATACACCCCTGGTTGCTACAGACGAGGACTAGATCAAGAGCACGTGTTATTCGTAATTATTATCGTGGGAGGGAGTAAATCTTTTTTTTAAATAAAAACAAAAATAGTCCGTCCTTACATAACATTAATTTTTTATGCGGTAATAACTTTATTAACACCGACGTAGAGTTGCATTAGACATTAGAACAATTGAAGATCAAGGACTTCAACCTAAATCTTGTTACCATGATTTTGTTATAAAATATTGCTGAAATAACCCGTTTTTCTATAATATTAGTAGGGTAAATCCGGGTAATGCGATTTTTTCTGTATGATCTCTGAAGCTAAATATTCAGAGGCGAATCTAGGAACTTCATTTGGGGGGAAATATCATAATAAATATGGCATAAATCTATTTTGCACAGTGGCCAGAAGGTGAATTCTATTTGAAAAAACTGAATATAGTTTAAGATTGGGGGGGGGGTTCCCCCTTTTCCCCTCCCGTAGTTCCGCGCCTGAAATATACCTTCTCTTCCTATATTTAAAAGAATTGTTACCAATGGATATTGCTTTAAATAAGTAATGAAAAACTCTAATCTAAAAAAAATCTGTGTTCTATAATATATTTTATATCGTATTTATGGGGGGTATGTCATTTTACCTGACCTACAAAATTTCCCTAAATTACTGCTCCGGTCCATTGTGGTGTCAGCTTTAATTTTTTTGTATTTATTTTATTTGTTGATATAAAATAACCTCTTTAATTAATAATTTTTAACTATAAACCCACCTATCTAGAATACAGACCGTCAATTATTGGGCTTATCACCCATATAGCACAAAAATCACATCAACGTTAAAATAACGTGAATAAAAATAACAAAGTTATTTTTTACTAGAAAACAACCTCATACTTGTGATTTTGACGTTGATAAAAATCACTTGAAAATAACGTAAAAACATTGCTGTTTTAATTTGATAATGGCGTTATTACAAAGCAGTTTTGAGCAACGTTATTTTTTATAACGTTAATGAATGCATTAAGGTTGTTTTTATATATGAAATAAACGTTTTTTCTAGCAGCTTTTAAACTCAACGTTTTTTTCCTCACGCGTTTTTTACGTCTTAAGCACGTGATTGTGCTATGTGGGCAGTAACTATGACCTAATTAGAGACAACCAACCGAAAATAAAACATATTTTTTCTAATTCCGTTGCAAATAATGTATGTTCATTCTTTTTACATTTGTTGGAATATTTTGACCCTACCTTTAATATTTTGGGCCTTGGACGTTTCAGGGGCCTTATTGGGTTCGGTTCGGTTCGAAAGGTGCCGCCACTTAACGATCACCAGATTTCACCTGTGCGCCGCGAACGTGAGCAAACAAACCACAGAAAACTCGCAAATGCGGAAAATACGAGAGGCTCTTAAAGTGCTCCGCACGCTTGCAGTATGTATGCCGCTCGCCGAATTCGTTTCAACGAACTTTCTACGATCCACGGAAAAACAGCAAACACGCATTGAAATGAAAACTTAACAACAAACTGCCGCTGCAGTCCCAAAGAATCTGCGAACACACTAAGAGAAGCCAAAGAAAGCTGGTTTTCGGCAAAGGGCTTGCACGCGGCGCTCGCGCAACTTCAAAACATGAAAACAGGACGAATCCGTTTTAGCGTTCGGAGTGTGAGCAGCGTACACTCTGGCACGCGAGCGGCGCACACACGGCGCGTTTGCGGAGCAGTTTGGTGTATACGTACTCTTACCGCCGCCGTCAAACAGCGCGTTTGTTGACTGAGTTTTTGAGTTTTCTGTTCTTTTTTGGTGGTGTGTAGATAAATTTTTTTAAAATATTTTTGGAGTCTAATAAACTGCAATTTGTTTAAATTGTGCTAGGCATACAAATAACTTGCTTGTATATAGTAACCTCTCTGCCGAAAGAGAGACATGCAAGAAAAAAATAATAAAAAAGCACAGAAGTGATCATGTTTATATGCTGAATTATAAGTTTACACAGTCATCCAAGTTTTTTGTTAAAAAAAATTAATACCTCCATCCTCCATTAGTTTTTAAAATACCAGAAAGAAAACACTGAATCTTGTCTCTAATAACTCCATTTGACGGTAGTTGTTTCACAGGCGTGTGTAAGCTTTTTCATTGGGAGGGGCCCAGGTAGATTTAGATTTTTTTTTTGTCATATGCTTAAAAAATATAAAAAATTGCTCAGTTGAGTAATACACCAGAATATGCCTTGAATTTCGAGTAAACTGGAAAAAGGGAGAAGTGGCGATTGTTCTTCCGGTTCCCCTCCTGGGACCACCACTGACTGGACGAAGTGCGCAGCTGCACGAGTAGTGTACCAATACATGACGTATTTAAGACAAAAAAATTACACTTTGAACAGGCGCAAAAATGCGTAATTGACTCTTTGCTACCTGAGTTGTACGCCCTTTCTCTACTTAGATATAGGCACTAGCGAATTTACCCGAGTCTACCCTACCATATCGCAAGCCGGGGTGAGCTTAACTGTGTCTCCTCAGACGATGTTGTATGTTGTATCTGTAACCTCATTTCAGACTTAACAAAGAAGAAAAGTGAAAGGTTTTTTTGTAGGCAACTCTTTGTGGACACCCTGTATAAATCAATTTAACAACAACATATTTTATTGGTTTAATATAACTAAGATTATTTTGTTGTTTAAAAAAACTGCTGGTGGAAATAGAAGAAAAGGGAAAAAACAAAATAGAAGCACAAATAAGCACAGTTTACTATAAGACAAACCTAGATAGAAAGGCTCATAATGCTTTGTGTGCTCCCTTTTATAAAAGGGGTTAATAAAAAGGGCCGGATACAATATTTTAGCTTACACTACTACTATAAGTAGTGTAAATGGTGAACCTAATTTTTTCGAAAAAAAAAAGTTGCTCCGATTTCAAAAATTTTTATATATCTTTGCGTTTCAGATGATTTTGAAACTTTTTTGTTTTGCTGTCTGTCTGTCTGTCTATCTGTATGTCTGTCTGTAACGACCAACCCGCATAACTCAAAAACCGCTTGTCCGATTTCAATGAAATTTGGTACCTAAGTTGGGTCTTGGGCCGTGATGGTCCCATTTAAAAATGAACAAAATCCACCAAACGCAAGCCAAATAAAAGGGTGGGGGTAGATTCCAAAAATTAGAGTTTATGTGAAAATATGGCGTGTGTGATATCAAACGAAAGGTAATTAAGTCTGGAGTTAAAAAAAAATAATTTTAGTTTATTTTTAAAAAAAGGGTGGGAGTAGATGTCAAAAATTAGAGTTTAAGTGAAAATATGGCGTGTGTGATATCAAACGAAAGGTAATTGAGTCTGGAGTTAAACAAAATACATTTTAGTTTTTTTTAAAGGGTGGGGGGTAGATTAAAGAAATTTGAGTTTGTCAAAATATGGCTTGTGTGGTATCAAACGAAAGGTAATTGAGTCTGGAGTTGAATAAAATATATTTCAGTTTTTGATTATATTAGCTCACACTATAACTGTAGTACCTAGTGTGAGCTTAGGTGCCCATAGATTGGCAGAGTATTTTTCACGGTTTTGAAATTATAACAGGTACTTACTCAAATTAAATTTAAATAAAAATATATTCATTTTAAAGAATCAAATTTGCAATTTTTGGATTATCTATATTTAGCCCTATTTTTATTTTTATGAAGTTGATTTAACTGCGGTATAATAGCAAGCCTGTAAGTTAACCAGAAGGGGGATCAAGGGAGATTAATCCTTCCTTCCGAAATGATCAAAAAGTATTTTCAAATAAATTTTTGAGCAACAAAAATAAGAAAAAAATTGTGTTACCCCAATTTTCCAAAATGTGTTTTGAAACTTTTTATCCCTCCCGTCTTGACATAAACCTGCTTATACATTTTAGTTCTAGCAAAAAATAAAAATGCATAAATAGCGAGGGTAGTGGCTCCCCATTGGTGGCCGAAACGCCCTTTTGACCTGTCGGCCGCCCCCTCACATATGATGACCTTTTTTTTTGGTCGCAAGATTTGTGAGAGGCGCCCTTTTGACCTGTCGGCCGCCCCCTCACACATGATGACCGTTTTTTTTTTGTCGCAAGATTTGTAAGAGGCGCCCTTTTGAGCTGTCCCCCCCCCCGCCCTTTCGGGCACGCTACGCCGCTGGGCCCTGTATACATAATAGGCCAACTATAGCCCAAATACGGTGTCTACAACTAATCAGATCAGGTCAGGTCACACAAGCTATAGAAAAACATTTAATAGTGGAGTATACAAATTCAAAACTTAAAATATAAAAAAAATAAAGTATATCTTAATTTCGGTCAAAAAATCGTTTGTACATTCCCTAACGCTCAACCGCTAGGCTCAAGGTATTGAGCATGAGCTGCAATATCCAAATACAGGGCGAATCAAAAATATCCCGCCAACAATAAAAATAGAATTATTATGATAGTATTTGTATTAACAGGGTAAAAGTACGGATATATACAGTATACATCAATAACAGTGACGTCAACCGTTTAAAAATATAACCGATGATTTTGTATTACTCGTCGTCGCTTCGGTAGTTTTTGTATCGGGGAAATTGTAAACAAAATTTTAAAATCTTAAAATTCCAGTTAGTTATTAACTAAAAAATAATAAAATAATTTTTTAAAATATTACCTTCGCAAGAAATCCATTTCCAAAGTTACAACTAATTTTAATTTAAAAAATCAAACTAAAAAAACTCTACACTTGAAAAACTTTATAGTCACAAATCGCTCGAATAAGACTGATAAGTCGCATTTGCGCACTAGATGGGATCAAAATAGCACAATGAATTACGGTTCACCGTGTTCTATGCAACAAAAACTTTTTCAAACTCTGCTATCGCTAAAATTATTGAGATTACAACGCTATAGGCTAAAGGCTTACTTGGAGAGAACAAAATTCTAAACAGAATACGCCAGTGTTCACCACAATATTAAAACGCAAGCGCTTTCCTGTTGTAATTTAGGCGAAGTCGGATTCAAAACGTATACCAAACAGTTCAACGGCGTCATTTTTGTGTTGGCCTCGATCCCTGTATGCTCAAGTTTAACTAAGCTTGGGAAGCAGTACTACCACTGTCCCAACTGAACCTGAAGAAAAGTTATTCAAAAGACAAGAAACTTTAGATAAATCCACCATGACCAGATCGGAAATAAAATCTAAATATTGTGGGAGAAAGCAAACGTTTAAACAAACATCAAAATATTACCAATGATAAGACGGTTATGAATTGGTATACGTTGTTAATATTACTGATGCAGAAAAAATTTAGCTCAGTATTACCATTCAGACATAAGAAGTCATAATGAAGAAAAGAAATCCCAAAAAACCACACAATTTATGACATTTTTTGTGACCTAACCTTTCGTTGAAAATGATGGAATAAGAGAAAAAACAGATATTTCCTTCCAATACACAATAAAGATTCTAAAGAAGAGCAAACTATTTCCAAACATAATATATCTATAAATGGTTCGTTCTAAATCGGCGCAATTTATACAAAAAAATTAATATTTTTATATCTGGGACCTTCCATCTATAACTAGAATCAAACGCCCGGTGTTTTTAGTAAAAGTTTATTCCTTGCCGTGTTTGGATGTTACAATAACAACCAAATGCCAAGGTGGGACTCGAAATAAAGTGGTTTATAGATGCCACTAAACACTTCATGGTGTCCACAATAAATCTGCACCATTCATTTTGGAAAAACTACCATTATATTCCACAATTTGATAAATTTTCACCCAATCAATTACTTTTTAGCTCAATATAACCAGGTTTTAAAGCTGATTAGAATTTAATATTAAGGAAAGTAGTATAACAAAAACTTCACACTGGATAACTTTTCTGTGAATATAAAGCCGTAACTAAAATAAGAGTCCTTCCAAATGATAATATCGAAGATAAGATATACAAGTTATTAAAATAGAAAGGAATGAAAAAAAACTACACATTACACTAATAAGCCTTCTGCGAAATTTTAAAAATAAGACTACGGTAATTGCTAAGAACTATACTTCTATAAAACGTTTGTGATTGGCTTAAGTCGAAAATATTGTCAGACTTATTACAAAAAAGAAGCCAATTAGTAAACACCTTCCCAATACCAAAAATAAATCACATATAGAGAGAACAGCAGAGAGCAAAGGTGGAGGCATTGTTTACCGGGATGCGTCAGATGAGCTGAATTTGAGATATGTTGAAGACCAACCCTTCCTAATATTTTTTCAAAAAAAAATTGGGGGTCATAGGTGTTGTTTTCGAGCAATACTTATTTAAATGCGCGCTACTGAAATATGGAAAAATTAACTTTTTTGTAGTTTTTTTGCTATAACTTATCGTCAAATAAAAATAAAAAATTGATATTAGCTTTGTTTTAATTCAAAAAGACTCCTTTGAAGAATTTTATCAACTTTTGATATATAGTTTGTGTCATATACCTGCAGAGTGGCTCAAAATAATTATAAAAAAAAATACAGGAAAATACCTGAGATTTATTAAATATAAAGAAAGTAAACTGAAAATGCACTTCACTTGTTTTCATTTGAGTCGTTTTAACTATTCTTAAGTGATGTTTGCCTAATGGGTTATGTGATAAACCTACAGGGTATTTCAAAAGAAAGTTAATTCAATGCATGACATGTTTACTAATTTTCTACGGAATAGTGTGTTTACCGGTATGCGTCAGATGAGGTAAATTTGAGATATGTTAGAACTCATGCCATCCTGAAACTTGTTAAAAAAATTGGGGAGGGAGATAAAAATTCGATATTTAAAGTTTTGTTGTTTGTCAATTAAGGTTTTTCACAGGCTTTCTATCTGATGCAAAAAACTTTTTATAGAATCCCCGGAAAGGGGTCTACTTACACTCAACTTTTTTTCTCAGTTTGTGTATTTGATTAGACCCATTTTCGTCCCCTATAGAAAGTCACATTTCCTATATTCCAGCATTTAAATTAGTATAAGTATATTCGACGGCTTAGGCTCTAATATATCTCAAATTCACCGCATCTAACGCATCCCAGTAAACAAACTATTCCATTGGCGTAAATAAGGAGAGGGGCCTGGGAAGCCTAAGATTATTTGTATGTTTTCCACATATTTCATGTTAGCTCCCGCTAAATTTCGCGGTTGTTTATATATATTTTTAAAAACACACAACTGTATGAAGGCCTAAGCGCATTCCGCGTATTTGGACATGCGCACCAACAACCAGTGAGATCCTTGTCAATCGCCTAGAGAAAAAGGCGTGTTAATTTCGTTCTCCAACTATTTCAAATATCTACACCTGAAAGTGCTCGATTTTTGTGTACTGAAGCATAGAACTAGAAACTTCAACCCTTCAGCTACGTGGTGACATCATTAGATCCTTCAGGGGCCCCTTGGAAGTGGAGAATTTGGCTGCAAAAGAGGTGAGTGCATTTGTCTGATTACCGTTGTGTACCACCAATATTTTTTCCTATGGACGTTTAGGTTATTTCGTAATTTCATATCAATATTTATGTTTGTTCGCGCTATCATTAATTAAAATATTTACAGTCCACTGCATTTAGCGTTTTTTTCGATCCGCGAGTTAACATTTCATGAATACAAACATAAAATAGCATAAAATACGGCCTCATGGGGTCTCGCCCCCCCCCCCAAAACTGTCCTGGGCCCACCCCTAAACTTTTTTTTATATACGCCACTGAACTATTCCATAGACAATTAGTACACATGTCATGCGTATTCAAAAAATGTTTGAAATACCCTTTACTTTTATTATTATTCCTGTATTTCTATTATTAATAATTTGAGCCACTCTGTAGATATGCGATAAAAACTATATGTCAAGAATTGAGAACGTACTTAAAAAGTCTCTTTTTTTCAAACAAAATAAAATTATTATTGGTTTTTTATTTCTATTTGACGTGAAGTTATAGCAAAAAAACTACAAAAAGTCACAATTTTTCCATATTCCAGTGGCATTTAAAAAGTTATAGCTCGAAAACAAAACAAATGACCCCCACCCCCCAATATTTTTGTGAAAGTATCAGGACGGTTCGGGCTCTAACATATCTTAAATTTACCTCATTTGACGCATTTCGGTAAACACACTATTCCGTAGACAATTAGTAAACATATTGTTACGGGTTCACAACGACAAATTAAAACTCGCAATTGTTGAAAACGATACGTCAATTTATTTCGACAAATTATGTACAAAAACACGCACTTAAACTTACTAATAACTTGCTAACAATTCACTACTTTAATACACCTATTAACTTCGCGTTAACATCTAGCGATCACTACCAATGGTTATCTCTGACTGCCCGATGCACGACGTCATGCGGTCACTGGCTATTTCTATTCGCTCTCTAACCACTTCATGGATATCGTGCAGCTTTTGCCTTAAACGTTCGACATAGTCATTAACCTCTAAGTGTGCTTCTTCAGGTGAACCAAACATGATATCACATGGTAAACGCAGTTCTCTACCAAACAGGATACTAGAAGGAGTAGCTCCTGTCGTATTGTGAATGGCGGTTCTATAGGCCATCAAAAACAATGGAATATATTGGTCCCAATCTGTTTGGTGCTCATCAACAACTTTGCAAAGATGTTCTTCTATTGTTTTATTAAATCTTTCAACCATGCCATCTGACTGCGGATGTAAAGCAGCAGTCCGTGTTTTATGTATTCCTAAAAGGTCACAGAGATTCTGGAAGAGCTTTGATTCAAAGTTTCTTCCTTGATCTGAATGTAGTTCCAAAGGAATGCCAAATCGGCTGAAAACATCATTTACCAGAACTTCTGCAACTATAGCGGCCTCTTGGTTAGGCAAAGCAAAAACTTCTGGCCATTTGCTAAAGTAATCCATGACAACAAGGATGTATTTGTTGCCCTTTTTAGTTTCTGGAAATGGTCCGGCCACATCAATAGCAATGCGTTCGAATGGCAGACCTACGTTATATTGTTTCATTTGACCTCTGGACCTTGTTTTGGGACCTTGGCTGGCTGCACAAGTCGAACATCGGCGGCACCAGTTTTTCACATCTTGAAAGTAATTGACCCAATAAAATCGGTTTCGAATTTTGTCCATGGTTTTATTTATGCCTAGGTGCGCGCCTGATTTTTCCGCATTCGGCCATTATATTGTCTACCATTGCTCCTAGGAACCACTACTTGATTAATCACAGTAAGGCCATCGGCACTTTCCCAGGCACGTTTAAGGATGTTTTCTTCTACTATCAGTGAATCCCATTGTGCCCACAGTGATTTGAATATCACCCCTTGGTTTGCAATATCTTGCCATGATGGTCGTGGCTTGTTCTCTTCTTTCAATCGCAAGATAGGTCCTACATCTTTGTCGTTTAGTTGTGTGGTTCTAATCGAAGCCGACATCCATTCTTCATCTGGTTCTAACTTTATCTGGCGCACGTAGGTAATTCCTTCTTTCTGGTCAATTTTCCTGCAATGTTTACAATCCTCGGGGCAAGGTCTTCTGGACAATGCATCTGCATTATTATGCACGCTTCCTGCTCGGTGCTTAATTTGATAATGGTATTGTTGTAGCTTTTCTATCCATCTCGCGACTTGCCCCTCAGGTTGTTTCATTTTCATGAGCCACTGTAACGCAGCATGATCCGTTATAAGCAGAAACTCTTGTCCGTAGAGATATTTGTGAAAGTGATCTGCGGATTTAACTATGGCTAGGAGCTCCTTTCTAGTAACACAATAATTTCTCTCTGGTTTGGATAGCTTCTTGCTGAAAAATTCGATGACCCGTTCTTCTCCATCTTGTACTTGGGAGAGTACTGCTCCTATGCCATCGTTGCTCGCATCAGTATCTACTATGAATTTTCTTTCTGCTTTTAGTCTTCTAAATGCTTGGTCACATTCGGTATTCCATTTGTAAGAAGCTTTATCTTCTGTAAGTCTATGTAATGGAGACGCTATTTTGGCGAGTCCTTCTACAAATCGTCTGTAGTATGTACACAGACCCAAAAAGCTTCTCAATTCATGTTTGTCACGAGGTTGAGGCCATTCTTTTATTGCTTGTAACTTCTTTTCGTCGGTATGGATGCCTTCTCGGGAAACGACGTGACCCAGGAACTCAACTTTTTCTTGGAACAGAAAACATTTCTTTGAGTTCAATTTAAGATTTGCGTTCCTGATTCTTGAGAATACTTCTCGTAAATTATCTAGATGATCTTGAAATGATTTCCCCATTACTATGACATCATCCAAATAGACTAGGCAGGTTTTCCAAGTAAGGCCTCGTAGAACGACTTCCATTAGTCTTTCAAATGTAGCTGGGGCATTGCACAGGACAAATGGCATCACATTAAACTGATAAAGTGCACTTCCAGCAGAGAATGCAGTCTCTTTATCTCTTTCAAAGATTCCTACTTGCCAATACCCACTTTTCAGATCAAGAGTAGAAAACCAATATGATCCTGCCAACGTTGTTAATGTGTCGTCTATTCTTGGCAGTCGGTAACTATCTTTCTTGGTCACATCGTTAAGTTTCCTGTAGTCTAGTACTTCCATCCTTTCTAGTGACCAACACCACAGGAGATGACCAAGGACTTGATAACTCTTCACTAACACCGTCGCTGCGCATTTTATTAATGAGATTGTGAACTTCTTCTTGCTTGACCATTGGTAGTCTTCTTGGGGGCTGTCTTATCGGTTGGGCATCGCCAGTGTTGATAGCATGTTGAATAAGGTTTGTGCGTCCCGAACTACTCCTAGTTTCGAAGATATTACTTTGTTCTTCTATAAACTCTCTCGCTTTACTAAATTCTTCTGGAGTGAGATGTTGCCAAGTTGACTCAAATTGCTGAAGTACCTCCATTGGTAACTTGCTTGTATCCTCGGAAGTTGGCTCTTCACATCTTGTTACTTTCTGTACTGGTTCAAATAATGCTACCACCTCCCCCTTATTAATTTTGACACTATTTGGGAAAATATTGGCGACTCTAATCGGGATGTCTTTATCGGTTTTAACTAGTGATTTTGCAACGAGGTAGGTGTTGGGTGTGTTTTGTTGGCTTATGAGTCCGACGCAGCTTGATGTTTTACTTTCTAGCCTCCCAAAAATTATGGTCTCACTGTTACCGACTAGTCTTGTTGTGCATACTGCCACCACCTTTATTCGTTCTTTATTGATGTGACTATTTGACAAAATGAACTCTTCGTTCCCAAATCTTAGGGTATTAAGTTTATTATCAAACGCAAATCCATGTTTACTTATCAGGTCCATTCCCAAAATAAATTCGTCTTCTATGTCTGCAACTAATACCGAGTGGCGAATCTTCAACCTCCCCAGCTGTAGGTCTATGTCTGTCTGCCCCAACACGTCGGCGGATTCTCCAGTCACAGTCTTAAGTGTTATTTTCTTTTCTGTTGGTCGTCGAATTTTATATCTCGTTGCAATTTTGGACGTAAGCAATGATATGGCAGCACCAGTGTCTACTGTTATATTAACTTTTCTTCCATTAATAAGTCCGTCGATGTTAAGACTGTCAGCAGTATGTTTTAAGCTCTTGATAGAGTAGATTTTGGGGGCTAAATTCCCATTAGCCAACACCCGCCCCTCTGCGTTGAATAGTTTTAGTTTTCCTGATCTCTTCTTCGGTACTCTGTCCCACTAGATGGTGAGCGAGACCTCATTTGGACACGACAATCGCGTTGAATATGCCCTGTACGACCGCATCTGAAACACTTTACATTTGGAGGGGATCGTCTACTTTCTTTCAAAGAATCAATCTTCTCTATCAGTGATTGAAACAGTTGGTTTAGCGTTTTTAAGTTGACCTCATCTCCAGTGCTTATTTCTTCTCCCTCCTGAATTGAAACACCTCCTACTTTTGGCCTGGACATATTATTTGATGATTCAATTTCAAGGGCTTGAATCAACACTTCACTGCTGTTATGGAAGCGTTCTCGACGTTGTAATTTTGCTAAGTCCCTGTCTTGCAAGCCGTTAATAAAGCGATCTACCGTGAAGGGATCTTGTAATTTTCTGGCATTTCTGGGTAAGCCAAGTACATCAGCCTCCTGATATCCGCTTCATACTCTTGTAATGACTCCCCTGCTCTTTGTTGACGAACATTTAATTCTGACCAATGTAAATTTCGCAAGTGTTCGTCTCCATACCTTCTTTCTAAGGCTGCCACTAAAGCATTGTAATTTTGTTTTTGTTCGGCTGGAATAGACAGTAAAAGTCCCAGAGCAGGTTCTCGTAGAGCTACTAACAAAGCTCTAGCTTTCTCATCATCGTCCCAGCCATTTGCAGCAGCGGCAGCTTCAAACTGTTGTTTGTAGGTGGACCAGGAAGACGTATCATCGTAATTTGGAGGCTTAATGTTTTGGTTGGAATTCACGACACATCCCTGAGCTTTTATTTTGTTGTGTTCTTTTTGAAGCTGTATAAGCTGTTTTGAACGTCCTGGAATTTTTCTTCCATGGTTTGAAAAACTGCTTCCCTAACGATTGGCGGCCAAAACGTCGCAAAATTTTGAGCGCGGACCCAAACCGCGCTACTCAATATCGCGCAAACCAAAACCGCGCAAGACCAAAATCGCGCAGGTCCTAAATCGCGCACCCCAATATGGCGCGTGCAATAATCGCGCGGGATAAATATCGCGCGAAGCAAAAATCGCGCAGCCCAATTTAGCGCGGGCCATAAACGCGCCAACCCAAAATCGCGCCTAATACCAAATTGTCGCAAGAGGCGTAAAACTGCGCTAATTTAAAGTTGCAGGGTACAGTTATAACTAAATAAATAAAATTGGCGTTGCATATGATTTTTCGTCGCAATTTTTTATACGTTCCTAAAGTGTAATTTTTAGTGATTTGGTCTTTCTTCATCGGGATTTTTTTTACAAAATCCAATTTTTGTATTTTTTTAAAAAACGGGTTCTTAATGTGATAAATTTTCTTTCGCTCATTTATTTGTGTTTCTGTTAAACGGTGTGTGCAAAGTGTTAAAAATGGCAGCCGAAATAGCTTTTACAAAGTCAAATAAAGGTAAACTCTTAGCAGTGGTTGAAGGCTACACATTTCGCCAAGAGAGAAAAAATAAAAATAAAATTATATGGAAATGTACCGAATATGATGCGTTAAGGTGCAACAGTAGGTTACACACAAATAAAGAAAATGATATTATAAAAACTATGCAACACACACATCCGCCAAACCCAAGTAAGCTTGAAGCTCGGAATATAAAGCTTAAAATAAAAGAAGAAGCTTCTGGGTCATTGACAAACCCCCAAAACATTATAGCGAGTGTCTGCGAAAATGTGGAGGCACCCGTGTTAAACCAGCTTCCAAAAATTAAGTCATTAAAAAGAATGATAAGGAAGCAAAAAAATAAAACAAACGGTCTTCCAAATAATCCGTCTAATTTAGAAGACTTCGAAGTGCCGAAGTCTTTACAAAAAGTAGGACAAAAACAATTTTTGATTCACGACGGACCAAAAAATGAAAACAGAATTATTATGTTTGCTACTGAGGAAAACCTGGAATTTTTAGCTAACTCAGAGAATTGGTTTTGTGACGGAACTTTTAAGGTACGTAAATAATTTTATTGTGTTATATCTACTCGTAGCTATTGAATTGGATTGTACGATGTTAAATTATGTAACCTAGGTACATAATATGTATATATGCGCATATGTATATCAATCTTACACGTTAGATCATATTATAGTATATAGGATATAGATAAGAAAAAAATTTTTTTTGGAACTTTAAACTTTACGCCTATATCCGCGCGTATCACAGACCAATACCGCGCAGACCAAAACCGCGCGCGCGGTTTTGGTCTGCGCGGTATTGGTCTGTGATACGCGCGGATATAGGCGTAAAGTTTAAAGTTCCAAAAAAAATTTTTTTCTTATCTATATCCTATATACTATAATATGATCTAACGTGTAAGATTGATATACATATGCGCATATATACATATTATGTACCTAGGTTACATAATTTAACATCGTACAATCCAATTCAATAGCTACGAGTAGATATAACACAATAAAAGTTTAATAAATGCAAAAAATTTTTGCATTGTTCTCAAGTAATAAATCATAAAATTTATTTTAGGTTTCTCCAAATCTTTTTGAGCAAATCTACACGATTCATGGTATGAGAGACGGATACTGCCTTCCTTTAGTATATGCATTTCTTCCTAAAAAAAAAGCAACCATCTATGACTCGCTCTTTCGTGTAATAAAAACAATTAGACCAGATGCTAGACCAAAGACAATAATGTTTGATTTTGAAAGAGCAGCAATAAAAAGTGCAAGTGATATATTTACCGAAGCCGAAATAAGTGGATGTTGGTTTCACTTCAAAAAATGTTTTTATCGCCAATTGCAAAGATACCCACAGCTGCTACAAGCATACAACAAGGACATTCAAAGTCACCATCACTTAAATAAACTTGCAGCCTTGGCTTTTCTTCCATTACAGGATGTTGTGGAAGGGTACAAAGAACTGTTGGAGACAACTTTCTTTACCCAAAATGAAGAGGAACTAGCAGGTAAGATTTAAGATAAAAAATAACTTAAAGTAAAGTTTCAGAATTTATGCAAGCCAAAAAGACACTCCAACAAAGATTTCAGCATTTCAGCTTTTATTAAAAAAGGTTTATGAGCACTTTTTGTTCTAATTAATCTCTAGTCTTCTCAACAATAGTTAAATAAATATTTAAATATTTTTTTAGGTCTACTTGATTATTTTGAAAACACCTGGATAGGCAAGGAAATAAGAGGAAATCGTACAAAACCTATGTTTGACCACAAACTCTGGAATCAACATTCGAACATCTTAAAAAACCTATGCAAAACAAACAATTACTCGGAAGGTTTTAACAGTGGGTTTAATCGATTGATTGGTGCTCACCGACCAACAATATGGACAATAATTGATGGTTTTATAAAACAACAATCCATCACAAATGTTAAATTTCAAGAGTTTAATAGGGGTGAAGCCCCAAAAGCAAAAAAATCAAATAAAGGCTATGACAGAATTTTTAATTTATTACAAAATTATAATCCTAAAGAAAAACTAAAATTTTTAAGGGGAGTTACCTATAATTTGTAAGTATTTTTGATTATTATATGTATATTGTTACGTTATACAGATTATTATATATAAATATATTCTATAAGTATGTAATCTTATATTTTTTTTCGATTCTTGATCCTACACGATTTTCGATCTTGCGAAATTTTGGGCTGGCGCTCTTATGGTCCGCGCGAAATTGGGCTGCGCGATTTTTGCTTCGCGCGATATTTATCCCGCGCGATTATTGCACGCGCCATATTGGGGTGCGCGATTTAGGACCTGCGCGATTTTGGTCTTGCGCGGTTTTGGTTTGCGCGATATTGAGTAGCGCGGTTATGGTCCGCGCTCAAAATTTTGCGACGTTTTGGCCGCCAATCTTCCCTAACATTCTGTAATTTGTTCTCCACTTTTTCTTCAACATTTTGTACCTTCTCCTCAACATTTTGTACCTTTTCTTCTACATTCTGCAATTTATTTTGTACCTTTTGTTCCACGCTATGCACTCTTTAAGTTATTTCTTCCTTAAGGTCTTCGGTTGCAGTCTTAAACTCTTCTCTCAGCTGTTCGGAGTTGCTCTTTATTTGATCGAAGTTTTCTTGAATGCCATCTAATCTTTGCTCAAATGTCTGTTTCATATCGTTCTGGTTTTGTTCCATGGTCTGTCTCACGTCGTCCATGGTGTGTTTTATATCGTTTTGGTTTTGAGCCATTTGAGCTGCTAGAGCCTGCATCATTTTAGTTAGATCTTCCATCTTTGCTGATCCTTGTCTAGTAAGCATCAACTTCCTGATAAATCACTTGAAATGTCTATATTTAGGCTATAAAGCTAATGTCGCAGTCGGTTTTTGTATATCTCTTCTAGTTCTCGAATAGAACGTCGTAGAATGTTATGGAATGTTCTAGAAATTCTTTCTGATTCTTACTTTTAAAATTACTAATCTAATCTCGAAGTCGCCTTTTGGATATTTCTTCTGGTTCTTGAATGAAACGTCGTAGAATGTTACGGAATATTCTAGAAACTCTTTTTAGTTCTTACTTTTGAAATTACTAAGCTAATGTCGAAGTCGCTTTTTGGATATTTCGTCTGGTTTTTGAATAGAGCGTCGTAGAAAGTGATAGAATATTCTAAAAAATCTCTCTAATTATCAATTTTTGGACTGTAAAGTTAATGCCGAAGTCGGTTCTTAAATATCTCTTTTGGTTTTTGAATAAAACAATATCGAACTTCTTCGAATATTCTGGAAAAATCACTTACTGTTTTTCTGTCCAATTGTCCTATCCGGTGGTACTATGTAAGGGTAGTCTTTGCACTATTCAGTTCCGAATATTCTGGCAAAATCACTTAATGTTCTTCTTTTTAATTGTCCTAGCCGGTGGTACTGTGTAAGGATAGTCTTTGCACTATTTATTTCTTTTAATCTCACTTCTGACACCAATTGTTACGGGTTCACAACGACAAATTAAAACTCGCAATTGTTGAAAACGATACGTCAATTTATTTCGACAAATTATGTACAAAAACACGCACTTAAACTTACTAATAACTTGCTAATAATTCACTACTTTAATACACCTATTAACTTCGCGTTAACATCTAGCGATCACTACCATTGGTTATCTCTGACTGCCCGATGCACGACGTCCGGCCCTATATATAAGGGTCTGCCTACTATTCGTGAATTTTCCATCCTTGTTCGATTCGGAATCATTCCACCCTTTTCTAGAACCGGACCATTCGCATACCAGTTTGTCACAGATAACGCAACTAAAACCTAGATTAAGAATACAACCATAAAATAAGTCAACCTAATACTACACTAAACCTAAATAAATTCTAACTATAAAATTTAAATAACTTAAATTTGTAACAATATAATGCGTTAAATTTAAAAAAAGTTTGAAATAGCCTGTAAGTTTATCATATAACTTTTTATGCAAACATCACTTTAGAATAGTTAAAACGACTTACATGAAAGCAAGTGAAGTTAATTTTGACCAGGTATTTTCAGTTACCTCTCTTTATATTTAAAATCTCAGGTATTTTTCCTGTACTTTTTTATAATTAAGCCACTCGGTAGGTATGTGACGCAAATTATATGTCAAAAATTGATAAAATTCTAGAAAGGACTTTTTTTTTCAATAAAATAAGACTAATATCGGTTTTTTTATTACAAAAAAACTACAAAAAGTCACGTTTTTCCATATTTCAGTGAGGCGTATTTAAATAAGTATAGCTCGAAAACGAATCCTATGACCCCCCTTTTTTTTTGGAAAAATGCATGATGCATCCCGGTAAACAATATATTTAGTGCCTCCTCCTTTCAATTACATTTTAAGACAATAAAGACAATGCAGACTATACATGACTATAATGTATCCGACAATAATATAATAAATGTATAAACTATGTAAGATTATATTCTATTAAAGTGGCACCGCGTCATCAAAACGCTGATGGCGGGAAGGGAGTAGAGGGGTACATACAGTGGCACGCACTTCCTTTAATTTTTTTATTGATACTGATTCCCAAAACGAGGCACTGCACTAATTAGTCATTAGCTTACTATTTTACTTGCTTTTTATTTATGTCTTTTTCTTAACGATTTCATTAGAAAGGAACATATATACGCTTATCTGGTTGTTACGAACATATTGATTTAGCCGTGCTTTGACGTTTTCTATTGGTTGTTGTTTTGACTGTTTTATGTCAAACAAATTACGACCAAGCTTTTTACAAAACAAATTACCATTTTCGCAACTAAATCAATATTTGCGCACATTTTAATATCATTTTGATGCTATTAGTTTGGATGAGGCACTGTTCAGATCTTCTGAATCGCTGAATAGCCGGATTCGCACAGTACAAGACTGACATGGGTACTCTTAGTCGACGGTGACCCGTGAAAACTCCAGTCACTATACTGATCTCCTGTCTGGTCCAATGATGTTTGTGCCTTTTTTCTACAAGGCCATTTTCAGAGTGCGCCCATTCTGTTATATATCATATTGTTTTCTTCTTGGGTTATCCTTCCCTAATTTTTTAATGGCATAAACTGGTATACTTTATAGTATTATTTATACTGATACCCCGAATTGTATAACAGTTTTTTTTCTTTTATTGCTCTGTGCTTAATTTAATTTTTTGTTGATACTGATTTAAATAGTTCTTCCATTAGCACTGCCGTCCCTAAACAGAAAGCCGCATGTAGAAGTTTAACTTTTTGAGAAAAACGGGTTTAAAATTTGATAGTTTTTTATTGTCTAATAAAATAACTTTTTATATTAAAATTATTATAAAATAAACCTTTTTTTCTCAAAACGTAAGATTCCTAAATGCGGCTTTTTTCTATATATATATATTTATCGGTTTCACAACGTTCTACGTCTTCCGATACCCAATCTCCACTCGTTTCTGTTTGCCCATAATTCATCATCTAGGCCTCTTATTCTTATTTCACTATCTATTCCTTCTCTCCAGCTTCTCCTCGGCCTTCCTCGTTTTCTTCGGCCAGTTGGTTTCCATTGTAATATTTGTTTAGGTAGTCTTCCATCATCCATTCTTTGTACATGTCCGTACCACACCAGTTGTTTTGTTCTTATATCATCCACTAGAGTACGTTCACCCACTGTCATAATTTCTCTTATTCTTTGATTGGTAACTCTTTCTCTTTTTGATTTCCCTGCTGCTCTTCTCCAATAGTCCATCTCCGTAGCGGAAAGCATTTTTTCTGTTCTATTTTTGATTGGCCATACTTCTGAGCCGTATGTAATAATACTTTTAACAATGGTGTTATATATAAGCTTTTTGTTATGTTTTGATATACTCTGGTCCCAAATTATTCCATTTAATAAAGTTATTGCTTTTCTTCCTTGTACGTTTCTATCTTTTATAGCTTTGTCTAGTATTCCGTCAGCTGTAATTTTTAGACCCAAGTATTTATACTCATCACAGGACTGAATTTGCTGCCCAGTATTTAAGATTAGATCCTGTTTCGTTTCACCAATACACATATACTCTGTCTTATTGATATTGACCTCTAGTCCCCACTTATTGTACTCTTGTATTAGTTTTCGTGTCATATATTCGAGGTCGTCATAATCCTGAGCCACCACTATCTGATCATCGGCGAAACATAAAGTATACAAGGTGGTTTCATCCAACGGAATTCCCATGTTTTGGCATTTTCTCTTCCAGACTTTAAGGACCTGTTCCAAATATATCTTGAAGAGCGCAGGCGAGATACAGCAACCTTGTTTAAGACTTTATTTACTTGAAAGCCTTTGGTTAGTTTTGCTTTTATTTTAACTTTTGCCTTACTATTGCGGTATAACTCTTTGATGGCCTTAATTAGTTGTACGCTTATGTTTGTCTTTTCCAACGCTTTCCAAAGTAGATTTAGTGGTATACTATCATATGCCTTCTGCAAATCTACGTAAAGCAGATGGAGCTCTTGTCCGTATGCCATTTTCTTTTCAATAACTTGGGTTATACAAAAGAGATGATCTGAAGTCGATCTACCCGCCCTGAAACCAGCTTGTTCTTCTGCCTCCATATCTTTATATTCGCTCTCCACTTTATTTCTTATTATTTTACCATATATTCTGCTTAGCGTACTAGTCACAGATATACCCCTATAATTGTCACATATATCTTTCCTTCCTTTTTGTGTATTGTGGATATATATGACGTTTTTCACTCCGTTGGTACTACAGCTCCATTTAAATATCTTTGGAAAAGATTCCGTAATCTCCAAAACAATTCTTCAGTGCCATATTTAATAAGTTCAGCTGGGATATTTCCGGGTCCGGCAGATTTACCGCTTTTTAAGGTTTTGCACACGTTTTTGACCTCAGATATTGTGAGGGGTACTGGAGATCTCATCGTTCTAATGATATTGTCTCTTTCGTCTTCCTTGAATTCTGCTCTTCATTTAAAAGTTTTTTAAAATGCTCATCCCATTCTTTGTCTGGTATTGGTGAAATAATATCTATGCATGTGTCTTTTTTGATCGATCTTATAGTTTTCCAGCTTTCGGTACTTCTCCTACCTCCTAAGTAAGAATCTATTTTCTGGCACTTTTGCATCCATGATTGATTTTTCTTATCACTGATCATTCTTCTCACCTTTGATTGCGCGATTTTGTATTCTTCTCTGCTTCTATCTATCTTTTGGGATAAGTATGTTTGATATAATTTCCTTTTTTCCTCTATTTCACTTTCAATCTCAATCTCAGCTTTTTTCTTAGGGACGGTAATATAATTGAATCCTATTTAGATAAGTAGCAAAAAAATATAAAAAAAAACACTGTTATAGAATTCGGGGTATCAGTTTAAAGCGGCATTTACTTTAGGCTAGTAAATGGGTTAGTAACTTGCACCAGGAACTGAAAGAGCTACTAGTTCAACGTAACCTATATATCAAGTTATTTGTACGACTACTTGTACTAGTTTTCTCGCTAGGCTAGTGAATAGGGCTATTTACTTGCCTGCTAACCTTTCTACACCCCTTTAAAATATTACTGGCCGCGCGACTAACCCCTCTACTTACCGTGTGCAGACGGGTTTGCGCTAGTCCTAGTAGCTAGTCCCGTCTGCAGTGTTCGAATTAATAGTGTTCTGGTGCGAATTTATTATAACAACAATAATAAGGTGGTCCGAAAACGAAACAATATAGTTTGTAGATTATAGAGAATAGAAACAAAATTCGGACTTTTATTATCTTTATTTATTTTAAACAGGAAGCAACGCTTCAGTTGAAGATTCTAACCCCTTTCAAGTGTACAGTTTACACTTGAAAACTCTTAACACTTAAAAAATTACTAACCGAAATGTCATCGCCGTCGTGCTTAAAATAAATAATGACAATAGAAGTCTGAAAATTTGTTTCTCTTCAACCATTAATTTAACTTTTAAACAAAAAATGCCTATTGATTGTCACTAAACGGAAATAATATCTATACAGCTATTTGCAGTAGCTGAAAATATTAGTGTGACTTCTTATTTTATACGAGCTGCTTTCCCTCATTTAGGTAATAAAACGCTCAATTGTAGGTGTTACCATATAGCAATAAAGTATTAAATTGTTTAGGATTTAATCGGAGGCAGCATTTATTATTTCTTAATATCCTTTGTATATAGCTCATTTAAAAGTAAGGTGAACCTTACTAACCAAATTTTCAAATTTGGGGTAGATTTTTCCTGTTTAAGTGAGTTACTGATTTCTTAAAATAGACACTGGAACACAGTTTTAATAAACCATGTTTTATCTAGTTTAATTTTGGATGCGAAATTATACAACCATAAAGCAATGTTTAGTAGCTATTGTTTACTAAAACCTTCTACCTTGGACTTGATATAGCTCACTAGTAGGCTAGTCACTTGTACCACTAGCTGGTACAAGTCACTATACCAATGTTAACTCCGCTTAGTACTATGAAGTACACATGTTTATGATATTAAAAAATTTGGGACGGAACAACCAATAAGAAAATAACTTGATGAATGAATCGGACCAAAATCTATTTGGTGATAAGCTACTACTACATCCAATTTTTAGATTTTTTGAAATATTGAGAACGCTTGTCAAACCGGAAAAACATACATTATTTCATCTTTACTTAATTCCAGTAAGTGAACCCAAAAAAAATATAATTGACATGAAAAATGGAACCAAGTTCCATATTGCTATTCACTAAATAAATGTTTCAATATAAGTTTAATACGTCACAATTTTCGTTAGATATTTACAACCAAATGAAGTGATTGTACTGACTCATCAGTTTGCTTATACATTTGCCAACGTAGTCTGTGCATTGTGTTCAAATTCGTACAGGCCTCAACTTGGCGGCCTCCTATTTTATTGAAGGGTCGGACTCGACAGCGATGAAATGCAAACGGTAAAATTTGCTTTTGAAATTGTTGAATGCGTACAGGGTGTTTTACCTGAACATGGGAAAATATATTACTTTAGATCACATCACCATGTTTGGTGATCTGTAGCTTAGATATTCTGGCAGATAATTTTGATGTAGATTATGAGAAAGGTGCAGCGATAATTGAAAATAGGAAAGGTAAAAACAAAAATCTGGACAATAATTTTGAATTAGATTCTACTTTAAAATTATTGTCGTTATTCATATTTCTGATTATAAAAATAGTGAATCAAGAAAAGCAAAATATACAAAAAGTGTGTTGAAGTATGTATAATTGTTTAATGCCTCTAAGGATGTTATATTTGAAAGAAAAATTTGAAATGAAGAAATGCCCCAAACCACAATTAAGGAAATTTTGGAAAATTTTAATAGCAGAACAATCAGGAATAGCAGAGACAAACGCAAAGCCTAAAAAATAAAAATTGAATAGGTATGAGATAGGGTAATGGCAAACAAAATGATAAAGATGAAGATAGATTTGTAAAAGAAACAAAATATTGACAAAATAAACGAAACATTTTATTAAATAATATTTTACAATAATTGTTATTCCTATCCTGAACTATTGCATTGTGACGTTACAATATTTTATATCCAAAGGAATCGGAATAATACATACGAGGAAGGTTGGCAGACCATTTTCTAGTGTTGCCATGTGGGCAAAATATTCTTCTACACCTGGAATATTCCGATTTTTATTTGGATTACTATTAATTAATAACATGTTTGAAACATTTAATTCTTTTTTTTATTATTATTTTTTAATGTATTGTTTATTTTAATATCTGGTCCAAATTCATTAATGATCTTATCATTTAATAAAACACACATATGTTATCTTTTATCAGTGTTAAAAGTTTTTACATTTTTAGCGTTTTTTTACTACCGAGTTTTGAAATATTTGATTTTTCCTTCTTGAAATCCTAATATTACCTAGGTACCTAGGCAACAGTGGTTAATTAAATCTACAGAATGAGTAAAATACGGAATTTTCCTGTAATTTACAGAACTAACCGGAGCTTAACAGAAAATGGATTGTTCAGTTTTTCGTTCTTGAAATTGATGATTGATGAGATTGGCAGTTACATATAAAATGGGTTATAAAAACTAAAATTGGGCAAATAAAAAAATGTTCTTTAACTTTTTTAATACTGGGGATAAACATATAGCTGAAAATTTATCAACTATGTATCATTATTATGAATCATATTGCATTATGTATTTAGACATTTTTCGTGTTATCTTTTTTTAGCAAATGTAAAATGTTAAACTTTTATCTGACTATAAATTCTGGATCAAAAATTTAAATGGTTTTTAGTGTTTTCTTTAAATATTAACATATTTTCCGACCAGAAAAAATTGTAAGTACTGTTTGATATTTTTTTTCTGGTTTTGCTGGTTTGTTTTAGCAGGATTTTCATTGACTGATCACAAAATCTTTCGCTCACCTCTAGAATATTTAACAAATCCTGTTGAAAATATTTCATTAAAACATCTATGGTTTTCAGCAGGTTTCTTATTCATTATTTAAAGCAAAAACTAGTATGAGTACATTCGTATTCTATACTAGTTTCTGTTCATAGCCAGTTCTGTTAGTTTGTGTTTAAAATGTGTATCATCTTTTGCCTTTAGAATGGTTGGTTCGAGAAACATTGGTTGGAGTGAAGGCGGTGGTCGTAACCAAAGAGAAAGTTCGGTTGCCCTCCAATTTTTTTATTCTTTATTAAAAAAATGATTGGCAATTTTACAATTTTTGTTATGTACGATACCATTTTGATTACTTATTATACAAAAATATTAAGGATATCTATTAATCTTATAAACCGCTGGTTTAGATTGGAGAGAGAATATTTTTGTGCTGATTTGAATATACAACAACAATAGTGCTAAGTTTTTGTCAGAAGTTGGAATTGATTTGACATAATTTTTTTTAAAGCTTGCCATGGTTGATAAGAATAGAGACCCTGTATGTGACAGATATTGGCGGAATAAAATATCTGTCACATACAGAGACTCTAGATAAGAATATAACTATCAATATTAATATCTAAGAGTATGAGGCAAGATACGATAAGTAGGTGGCTATGATTGCAGGGTAGTCTTTTCCCCCAATTTTCCAACTTTTTTATGGGAATCATAGGAAAGTCACAACTTAACGAAAACCAAACCAAATTTAGAGCGATTTAGCGGTTTTCGAGATAAAACTTTGAATGTTACTTGACAGAGTTGGTTCGAACCCATTTCTTTTGAAAAACCCAAAACTGTTATCACCTATCACTTTGTACTCTATACCTTGAAATAGAGACGAATAGAAATAATAGAGAGAATAAGAGAGCAAAATCAGTAATACCTAACTATTTTGGTAAACTTCATCAAGCTATTAAACAAAATAAAAAATTGAAATTGAATCATTATTTTTTGAGAAAGAATCTCGGAAAATACCATCAAGGTGTAGCAAAAGTGGTAAAGTTACATTTTACAAAGTCGTTATGGTACTGAAGTGCTTGACACTTGTTTTGATGTCTCCGTTAGGTCTGAATCTCGAAGCAATCGACTCGTTGTTTGTGTATATTACAATCATTTATACCTGCAGACACACCTGGAGCGGTTGAAGCATTAAAATTTAAAAAAAAAAAACAACTGATGTGATAAGATTTTCTAAAGATTCTTTCGGCACAAAACTATTTTCTCCTTGTCAAAAACAACTAAGTAACTTCCATAAATAAATTCTTTAAATAATACAAAAGAATTCACAAAATTCCTTTTATTAGTATTCGAACTGTTACATCTCAAAATAAGGTGACTTTGAAATTTATTTCTAGTAACATAAAAAACCAACAAAAATGTTACGTTTAGCATGGCATTTATAAAAGTTTATAAGAATTTTTTTTTTGTAGAAAATTGACCAATTAATTCTTTTTTAAATAATTTTTACCAGATCGAAACATTTTAAAAAATTGGCAGATTTGATGCTGACGAAAAACGAACCCCAAACGACTAATCATCCTTCACCAAGACAATGCAAGTTCGAACAAAGCACAAAAAAACCAGTGAATTTTGAACCCAACACAACGTCAAATTGTTGGACCATCCTCCATACAGTCCCGACCTAAGTCTCAACGATTTCTATACTTTTCCGAAAATCGAAAACTGCTTGGTCAAAGATTTCAGTCGCCAGAGGAAGCAGTTATGTACTGTTTTATTCCAGATGTAGGTATATGCAAAACTTAAAAAGGATCCCTCATATCCAAAAATAAATTGTTCCATCTACCAATTTTTTGTGTTTTCGTGAGGGGATTAACGCGTAGGTGGACAAGTCCGATCAAATTAGTCTTGTTTATTCCTGCGATCAGCTATTCAGCAGGAAAAATTTTGAATTTCGGACGCGCATGCAACACGAGAGACAATATATGGGACACTTAACAGAATTACAGTTGGCTCCGCCTCCTCATCGGTCTCCTTTATTTTGGAAAAGAGCTGCAATCCTGCAATCGTTGATTGCTCACGAATAAAGATAGGATTAAGTAAAAAAATCAGGAACAAGAAAGTGTACAAATCACAAATGTTTTTGAGAGATTATAATAATTGAATGATGATAATTCATCCAGAGTTTTTGTTTTGAGAGTTCCATGGCCTTGCGGCGAAAAGATTCTTTTAAAACTAAATTGAGACCAAAACTTTATTTTTTCAAACGTAAAGTTTAGTTTGTACACGTGAATAAAGAAAACAACAATTTTTTGCGGCTAAGCAGGTATAGAAAGGTTTTGTGTCTCTTGTATTTTTCCGTGGGCAGCTCGAAGACTGTATATCCACGGGAGTCCAAGAATGAACACCTATTAAGTGTTGACAGTTAACTGTTTCGTCCTTAAGTCAGAACACTGCATGGTCAATGTGACACTTTGGTAAAGCTAAAGAGACGGTATATAAATCTCATCTTACAATATTGTTAAGAGAAATGAAACATAATGGCTGCGCCTGCGACACCGTATTCTTATTACACAAACGGCGACATCTACCAATTACAAAAGAAACTACCACAGTAAAAACAAAAGGCAGGCAGATGAAACGAACAACAGTACCCATGACCGTGACATAATTTGTGCCTCAGGCCGGTTCAATGTATATTGCATTTTTGCCGGCTTCGCGACGTTTTGTGTCGGGTCAGCGGAGTGTGAGCCAAAAATGCTACAAACGTAAAGTTTAGTACCCGTGAATAAATAAAACAACAATTTTTCGTGGCTAAGCGGATAGTGCTAAAAAAGAAACTTGTAGTTATACAGGAGGCTGTGGATTCCTTTAAGAACTTGCCCATACTGCGATAAAGTGGACTAAGGAATAGACCCTGTATGTATGACAAATTTTAAAGAAATATCCTTAAAATATGTCAAAGATATACAGGGTTTCTCGAATATGTTAAAGGTGAAACACATCAGACAGGTGAAATAATGAATGCAGAGCAGACTTAATAGGGACCTTTTTTCACTTATCCATTATTTGAGGCCTGCGCAGTTATCTGGTTTCAACTTTATCCCTTACTTAAAGAATAGTGTTTGACCTTACTTGTGTTCGAATAACGCAGGCTACTAGTTCCTTTATTTAGAGACAGTATTGCCGCTCATATAACGTTATAAAAAAAGGTAATGTAAATTTAAAATATTTTTCACACCAGACAATTATTTCAAAAGCTACCGATGCGGGGTAATCCGTATATTTAATTTTATGCCAATTATTAGCTCACACTACTACTATACTATAGTAGTGTGAGCTATAGTGATCCTAATTTTTTCGAGAAAAAAAAAGTTGCTCCGATTTCAAAAATTTTTATATATCTTTGCGTTTCAGATGATTTTGAAACTTTTTTGTTGCGCCGTCTGTCTGTCTGTCTGTCTGTCTGTCTGTCTGTCTGTCTGTCTGTCTGTCTGTCTGTCTGTCTGTCTGTCTGTCTGTCTGTCTGTCTGTCTGTCTGTCTGTCTGTCTGTCTGTCTGTCTGTCTGTCTGTCTGTCTGTCTGTCTGTCTGTCTGTCTGTCTGTCTGTCTGTCTGTCTGTCTGTCTGTCTGTCTGTCTGTCTGTCTGTCTGTCTGTCTGTCTGTCTGTCTGTCTGTCTGTCTGTCTGTCTGTCTGTCTGTCTGTCTGTCTGTCTGTCTGTCTGTCTGTCTGTCTGTCTGTCTGTCTGTCTGTCTGTCTGTCTGTCTGTCTGTCTGTCTGTCTGTCTGTCTGTCTGTCTGTCTGTCTGTCTGTCTGTCTGTCTGTCTGTCTGTCTGTCTGTCTGTCTGTCTGTCTGTCTGTCTGTCTGTCTGTCTGTCTGTCTGTCTGTCTGTCTGTCTGTCTGTCTGTCTGTCTGTCTGTCTGTCTGTCTGTCTGTCTGTCTGTCTGTCTGTCTGTCTGTCTGTCTGTCTGTCTGTCTGTCTGTCTGTCTGTCTGTCTGTCTGTCTGTCTGTCTGTCTGTCTGTCTGTCTGTCTGTCTGTATGTCTGTCTGTAACGACCAACGCGCATAACTCAAAAACCGCTTGTTCGATTTTAATGAAAAAAATAAAAACAATTTTTCGTGGCTAAGCGGATAGTGCTAAAAAAGAAACTTGTAGTTATACAGGAGGCTGTGGATTCCTTTAAGAACTTGCCCATACTGCGATAAAGTGGACTAAGGAATAGACCCTGTATGTATGACAAATTTTAAAGAAATATCCTTAAAATATGTCAAAGATATACAGGGTTTCTCGAATATGTTAAAGGTGAAACACATCAGACAGGTGAAATAATGAATGCAGAGCAGACTTAATAGGGACCTTTTTTCACTTATCCATTATTTGAGGCCTGCGCAGTTATCTGGTTTCAACTTTATCCCTTACTTAAAGAATAGTGTTTGACCTTACTTGTGTTCGAATAACGCAGGCTACTAGTTCCTTTATTTAGAGACAGTATTGCCGCTCATATAACGTTATAAAAAAAGGTAATGTAAATTTAAAATATTTTTCACACCAGACAATTATTTCAAAAGCTACCGATGCGGGGTAATCCGTATATTTAATTTTATGCCAATTATTAGCTCACACTACTACTATACTATAGTAGTGTGAGCTATAGTGATCCTAATTTTTTCGAGAAAAAAAAAGTTGCTCCGATTTCAAAAATTTTTATATATCTTTGCGTTTCAGATGATTTTGAAACTTTTTTGTTGCGCCGTCTGTCTGTCTGTCTGTCTGTCTGTCTGTCTGTCTGTCTGTCTGTCTGTCTGTCTGTCTGTCTGTCTGTCTGTCTGTCTGTCTGTCTGTCTGTCTGTCTGTCTGTCTGTCTGTCTGTCTGTCTGTCTGTCTGTCTGTCTGTCTGTCTGTCTGTCTGTCTGTCTGTCTGTCTGTCTGTCTGTCTGTCTGTCTGTCTGTCTGTCTGTCTGTCTGTCTGTCTGTCTGTCTGTCTGTCTGTCTGTCTGTCTGTCTGTCTGTCTGTCTGTCTGTCTGTCTGTCTGTCTGTCTGTCTGTCTGTCTGTCTGTCTGTCTGTCTGTCTGTCTGTCTGTCTGTCTGTCTGTCTGTCTGTCTGTCTGTCTGTCTGTCTGTCTGTCTGTCTGTCTGTCTGTCTGTCTGTCTGTCTGTCTGTCTGTCTGTCTGTCTGTCTGTCTGTCTGTCTGTCTGTCTGTCTGTCTGTCTGTCTGTCTGTCTGTCTGTCTGTCTGTCTGTCTGTCTGTCTGTCTGTCTGTCTGTCTGTCTGTCTGTCTGTCTGTCTGTCTGTCTGTCTGTCTGTCTGTCTGTCTGTCTGTCTGTCTGTCTGTCTGTCTGTCTGTCTGTCTGTCTGTCTGTCTGTCTGTTTGTCTGTCTGTCTGTCTGTCTGTCTGTCTGTCTGTCTGTCTGTCTGTCTGTCTGTCTGTATGTCTGTCTGTAACGACCAACGCGCATAACTCAAAAACCGCTTGTTCGATTTTAATGAAATTTAGTACCTTGGCTGGATCTTGCGTCGAGATGGTCCCATTTAAAAATGAACAAAATCCACCAAGCACAAGCCAAATAAGAGGGTGGGGGTAGATTTCAAAAATTAGAGTTTATGTGAAAATATGGCGTGTGTAATATCGAACGAAAGGTAATTGAGTCTGGAGTTAAATAAAATTAATTTTAGTTTTAAAAAAAGGGTGGGGGTAGATTAAAAAAATTAGAGATTAAGTGAAAATATGGCGTGTGTGATATCAAACGAAAGGTAATTGGGTCTGGAGTTAAACAAAACAAATTTTAGTTTTTTTAACAAAGGGTGGGGGTACATTTCAAAAATTAGAGTTTAACTTAATACATGGCTTGTGTGGTATCAAACGATAGGTAATTGAGTTTGGAGTTGAATAAAATATATTTACTTTTTTAGTTATATTAGCTCACCCGTACTCTACATCTATAGAACCTAGTGTGAGCTTAGGTGCCCATATATTGGCAGAGTATTTTTTATAGATAAGGTATAGAAAAATGAACTGGCTAATTGGAAAGAAGTCCAATTTAACAATTCATAATAAGTTACTGCTTTATAGACAAATACTGAAACCAGTATGGACATATGGTATTCAACTATGGGGTTGTGCTAAAGAGAGTAACATTCTAGTTTTACAGAGATTTCAAAATAAAGTATTAAGAAACATTGTGAATGCACCTTGGTACGTTCCAAATAGTGACCTTCATCGAGATCTAAAAATCGAAACTGTAGCAGAGACTATAAAAAAGTATGCAAAAAGGCATGAAGATAGACTTCATCGGCATGTGAATGTGGAAGCAATTCAGCTTCTAGACAATACTATGCTAGTTCGAAGACTAAAAAGAGTGAAGCCGTTTGAGCTAGTAAACTAAGTGAATTACATAAAACAAAATAATGCTACAAACACAACACAATTGTGAGTTACAGACTAAACAAAGCGGGGAGAACTGTTGAGAACCCTAAGTTTAAATCTGACTTTTCTAGTAAATTTAGTTTAAACAAAATTGCTAATTAGTCTTACTGACTAGATTGTAATACAATAAACACAGTGTGTTTGACAAATAAAAAAAATAAAAAATAAATTATTTTTTATTAAAAAAAACTGGTGGATATGTATCGTTTAGCAACAGTGTTCACCAACTAATCAAAAGTCATCAATGTTCTGTCAAGTGCGTAAAACAAAAACCTAATATATATATATATATATATATATATATATATATATATATATATCTATCTATGAACCTGGCGGTTTTTCACTGATATTGGTTTTTCAGTTTTTCTCTAGTTGTTTTTTAAACTTTTTAATTAATTTTGCCTACAGAACACAAAACAGACTTTTGACAGATAAATAAAGGTTAAAAAAATAACGCCAATAAAAATTATGTCTGCAAAAGGTAAAAATTGGAGTTCTAAATGAGATCTAGGAAAAACATTATAATTATAACCATATATTGATGGTATTATTTTTACAAGCTTTTTACAAGCTTTTATTTAGCTTCAGATGTTCTGTCTAACTATCTAACTAACTATCTATCAAATCTTGTGAAGCGTTTTTGACACACTTCCCATTATCCGATTTGGATGAAATTTGGTACACACATAGTGGTCCCATGACAATACAACATTAAGAAAAAAACCCCTACCCCCACCCCCTTCCATAGAAAATGAGTTTTTGACACCCTTCCCATTATCCGATTTGGATGAAATTTGGTATACATATAGTGGTCCGACGACAATACAACATTGAAAAAAAAAATCCTACCACTCCTACCCCCACCCCCATCTATAGAAAAATGCTTCCCAGTATCCGATTTGGATGAAATTTGGTATACATATAGTGGTCCGATGACAATACAACAATAATGAAAAAATGTCCTCCCACCCCTACCCCCCACCCTCTTCCATAAAAAATGCGCTTTTGACACACTTCACTTCAAATGACTTTTATAAAATTTGGTATATGCATAAAGGTCCGATGGCAATACAGCTCAAACAAAAAATATATTTCTACCTCTACCCCCACCCTCTCCTTCCCCCAATAGAAAAATGAGTTTCCAAACAACTCACGATCAGCTGTTATTGAACAAATATTTTCATTTATTAGAATAGATAGCTGAGACTAAAAAGTAGAAAATAAATTGGCAAAATTTTTTTTTAAGTCATAAGCTTTTATAAAATGCACTAAAAATTAATTCTAATATTATCATAATAATAAAAGCGATGGCCGCAAATCAAAGCATAAGTTAATCTAAATTTGTGATCTAAACACTTAAAGAATATTAACATAGCAGGTCATCAAAGATATGTTTGATGTGCCGCAATGTTTTGCCATTGCCATACCTATGTTAGAAAAATGCTGGGGTATCTTCGGTCGGGTTGGGTGGGTTTGGTACCTCTGCATTTTTCTGCTAGAGTGATTCTTGCAAATAGTGATATTTAATTGATACGGATATCTTATCGTGCTAACATCGTCAAAATTTCCATCAGTCGGCCATCACTTTTATTATTATGATAATATTAGAATGTTAGAAAATTATTTGTTAATTTTTAGTGCATTTTATAAAAGCTTGTGACTTAAAAAAAATTTTTACCAATTTATTAACGTTAATAAAATTATGGTTCTTTAGTGTTGGTTGGTAAAGCTTTTACATGAAATTTTATTTAGAATGTTTTTTTAATTTCAAAAGTTTTTGAACACAAATTTTTGTTTAAAAAAAAGTTGTCAACATTTATTTTACGTTTTTTTGTGTTTAGTGGGTTGGGTTCGGTTCGGTTCGGTTCTGCTTCTTCTGCACTTGTTAGTTAAATAACTATTACAACACTACCCACGTAATAGATGTCGTTAATTTTTAAAGGAAAAATAATCATAAATAAATTTAAGGCCATCTAGATACCACTCATTCCATGTTCAATACATTCGCGGACTTCGTGTGTAGGTGAAATCAATGCTTTCACACAGAATAGATTGAACTCCACCAACGCTAGCAACTCCGGCTATATTAACATCCTATCTTTGTCTTCTACTTAAAAATAGACAAAGAGAGGACGAATACATCTGGATCAATTCGGATGAGTCTTACTGCAAGGTTAACACATTGAACTCCAGAAAAGTAAGCTGGCCATATTGATATATAGTTTTGTCTTTGTCTTTTATATTAAGCTCCTCACAAAGCAGGTTTGCACTTCTTTTTTATCATCGAAGGGTAGACAAAGTTATTATCTATAAGGAACTTTATAATGAGCTACGGCTAGATCTCTCCCTAAAGATAAAGTAATGAAAGGAAAAAGAGTTAATGACAGCAAGCACTAAAACACTATAGCTTACAACACACTTTTGTGAAATTAATTTTTAAACTTCTAATAAGCGTCTTCCAGCTCTCAGAGCCTTTTTGGGTAACTTCAGAGGCCTGATTCTGGGTCTTTCAGTCAGTTTTTGGACAGTTAAAAAATTGAAAAAAAAGGTAACATTTTAACGGAATATCGCGTCAATATGCGGTTTTCGGAATATAGTAGAACTAATTTTTTTCAAGAATTCGTGTTATAAGCAAACACTTCGTAAGGTAAGGTAAGCGTTCATTTTGGATATATAATGTTATTATATTAATTACTCCAATTTGCAACGCTGCTAAATTGATATTTTTCGAGCCATTGAAAAGAAATCAGCGAGTGCCCAAACAACGGTTACACTAGAAATGTTATCATAAAATCGGTGTATAAAAGGCTCAATTAGAGACCATTAAGAATATTTCCGGTAAAAAGCAATATCTAAGAAAAACATTTTAGGACAGTTACCTACTTACTTTATTAATTAATTAATAGATAAACATAAACCAAACATAAAAAAATATGCAACTAGTGAAAACGTCAACGTATCAACGTAAAAGTAAAGATAGTTAATATAATGTTGACATATTTGGATATATTAATAATGTATTATCCAAATATATCAACATACAGGGACTCTATAAATAACAATGATTACACAACTTGTACATAGATAGAAAATCAAACAAACTTAAACAGCAGCGGAGAGATGGCTCTGCCGTGTCAGCATTGGTATGGACACTCCATCACGAAGACGTAGTGTCTTCGCCAGGCTTTCAGGATGCAGTGACCCTAATCATTGGAACTACATGAATATACGGCAGAGTCATTTGTCCGCTGCTGTTATTAAGTTTGTTGGGTTGCCTATCTGTGTACAAGTTGTGTAATCATGGATAATTAACCAGCGTATTTCAATGAAAAAATTTGTTTTCAGGTAGAAAAAATTGCATAACAGCTCCTGTGTTCTTATTTCTTGAAAAATTGTTGACAGGTCGTGTCAAAACAAAACAAAGAATCATTTTCTATGTAGTTATGATTAGAGACCCTGTATGTATGAAATATTTTAAAGAAATATCTTAAAGTATATTATACTCTATAGTTGTGATAGGTAATAAGCTAATTTAATAAGTGGTTTATTTATTATATTAAATCACGCAATCTTAATAAAAATCATTTACTATTTTGTTCCTCACAAAATAATCCTTAAGAGCCCTCTTAAATTTGAGGAGGCTGTGGTGTTACTGCTACTTTCAATTTTTCCTGTGAAAAACTGAAAAAATTGTCGAAGATGCTTTCCGCACGAGTTATATACAAAATTATTCCTACGAACGTGTGCAAATATTTTTTTTGTTTTATTTAAAAACTAGCGTCGTTTACTCTCTTGTGATAACAACCAATAAAAAAAGTGAAATAATAATATCATAAATGTAGTTCTGCACTAAATATAAATTAAACATTTAAAACTTTCTTCTCCGCGTGACGTCGAAATTACGATGGATAATTCGGGGCAGAGCAGAGGGACGACATGCGCAATTTCATACTGTGTTTAGGTTTGTTGTGCTACTAGAATACAGCACTCCTGTTGCTTTGTGCAGTCGGATAATAAGGTTTTCAATTACCGGTAGCTCTTGGCCGAGTTGTGGTCACGTATAGGAATAGAAGTCGGATAGAAGCGTCACCGGCGCGTCGCGACGCTGCACCAGCAACGACGTTGACGTAGCGTTGTTATCAGCATCGATCGGTTGTCCATAGTTACCAAGAAGTTCGACTCATCCAGGGAATAATTTACCTCTTTTTCTTTCTTCCAGTTTCAAACAAGGACAACATATAATATGGGGTAACCTACATTGATGATTTTTGTTTAAGCTTTATTGTAAACGGTTTTCCAAAATAAAATATATGCTGGATGATCCAGGTTAGATTATTATTCTTTGCAATTTTTTCAGTCAATTAATACCTATATAATATCATAAATATTGTAATCATAACAAAAACATTTCATGTAAAAAAAAGCCAAGTACGCGAAAATGGCATTCCGTAAAAAGAATTGAGATAAAAGTAAAGCCAAGTTCTCCAATACAAATTTCCAAATGAATGGTTCTTACTAGTTTGGAAATGTTTTTTTTAAACTTTGCTATTACAGCCAAACTTCTTTATGTTCAATTTAGCACTGTGTCTAAGAGTAATTTACAGCCGTAATAGCCAAGTTATATTTCCAAACTAGTAAGAACCTTTTATTTTGAAATTTGTATTGGAGGACTTGGCTTTACTTTTATCTCAATTCTTTTTACGGAATGCCATTTTCGCCTACTTGGCTTTTTTTTACATGAAATGTTTTTGTTATGATTTCACTTCTTTTTTAAAGGAATTGGATAATACTTAATTTTTAAAGTAGTAAAATATGCGGAATATTGTTCAAAACTTTTGCAATGCCTTACTTAAATTTTTGAGGTTTTTCAATTTTTTTCCATGGTTTTATCGTAGTTCCTATCAGCCTTCCAAAGGTCAGCTCTCGAGCGTTTCTGAATGTGCACAATGTTACTTTTACATAACTTTACATGTATAGGGGAGGGAAATAAATTTAAATTGTCGTGTTTTTAAATTTTGTCCTATAGTTTTATCATAGTTCCTATCAGTCGTCCAATGCTCAGCTCTCTAGCGTTTCTGGATGTGGGTAATGTTACTTTTACATAACTTTACATTTATAGGGAGGAGAGTAAATGAAAATATTGAACTCTTAAATTTTTTTCCCATGGTTCTATCATAATTTCTATCAGCATTCCAATACTCAGCTCTCTAGCGTTTCTGGAAGCGGGCAATGTTAGTTTTATATAAATTTACATTTATAGGAGAGGGAAGTAAATTAAAATGTTGGTGTTTTTACATTTTTTCATATAGTTTTATCATATTGTCTTTCAGTCTTAAAAAGTTCAGCTCTCTAGCGTTTCTGGAAGTGTGCAGTGTTACGTTTACATAACTTTACATTTATAGGGGAAGGAAGTAAATTATAATTTTGGGGTGTATTAATTTTTTTTATAACTTCATCATAGTTACTATTGGTCTTCCAAAGCTCAGCTCTCTAGCATGTCTGGAAGTAGGCAATGTGACTTTTACTTAACTTTACATTTATAGGGGAGGGAAGTAAATTAGAATTTTGGGGTGTTTTAATTTTTTCCTATAGTTTTATCATAGTTCCTATCAGTCTACCAAAGCTCAACTCTCTAGCATTTCTGGAAGTGGGCAATGCTACTTTTACATAATTTTAAATGTATAGGGGAGGGGAGTAAATTAAAATTTTGGGGTTTTTTGATTTTTTCCTATAGTTTTATCAAAGTTCCTATCAGTCTGCCAAAGCTCAACTCTCTAGCATTTCTGGAAGTGGGCGATGCTACTTTTACATAACTTTAAATGTATAGGGGAGGGGAGTAAATTAAAATTTTGGGGTTTTTTGATTTTTTCCAGGGGTTTGGTCATAATTTCTATCAGTCTGCCAAATTTCAGCTTTGTAGCATGTCTGGAAGTACAGTAGAATATTGATGATCTATACATGAGTCAGTCAGTGAGTGAGTGGCAATTTCGACGTTTTTTGAAATTTCGTAACTACTTTACTATTTTATGGAATTCCATGAAACGTCGAGGGGTTGTTAACTCCATGGAGATCTACGACTGTGCAAAGTTTCAGATTCGTAGCTCATTCTGAAGTAGAGCTTTAGGTAGGTCAAATATCGGCTGAAATGTTTCAAGAAAAGATGGTTACGGCGCGCTAACTTGGCGAGGCACTGCCGTGCCCTCAGATTATGCAACTTCTTTTCTTCATTCCACTCTTTTACATCGCGAGGCATCAAAAAGGACCTACTGACTTGTACTACACTGTGCTTATAGGTTTATATTCGGGTTTATAGGTTTTATATACTATTAAAGGTTTTTGCTTTTATGTCTTTTATGGGTTTACCCCTGCATAAAATGAATCTCTGGTACGGAGTTCCTACCTGTTGAACACCCTTTACTTTTCCGATTTTCACCTTTTTAAACTTTCAACACTTATTTAAAACCACGTGGAAAAAAAAATTGTTGCTTAGAAGTGCACAAATAGTCTTTCCAGTACCTAAGGCTTATGCCTTAACTATTACTTTTAAATCGTGAAATTTGCACCCTTGTTCGGAAAATAACAGGAAAAGTGTGGTATAAGCCAAAATGAGCCATATTTAAAAAAAAATTGTTTAAAATTATTAAAACAATAAACAAAATGTACAGGGTCGACCAAAACGATGTTTTTTGAGGGTTTTGGGTCAGCGGCGTAGCGTGCCTGTCGGGGCGGGGGGGGGGCGGCAGCTAAAAGGGCGCCCATCAAAAAAAAAAAAAAAAAAACAAAAAGGTCATCATGTCTTGTCTATAGTTTTCTTTGCCGCCCTCTCAATTTGCGCCTGCTACTTAAAGAGGCGCTTCGGGCACCCATGAGGCGCCAGGACCCTCGAGGCGGAGGGGGGGGCGACGAACCCCCCCCCCCACGCTACGCCACTGTTTTGGGTATTTGCAGTATAGATACAGTGAAACCTCCCATAAGCGGACACTCACGGTCTCATCGATTTTGTCCGCTTATTGGAGATGTCCGCTTATGAGAGAGAACTGCTAAATTTTAATATATATTTATTAACAATTTCCGCTGCTTGAGTTTTTCCGAAAATAAATTTTTCAGCAATCTTTCGTGCTGAGAGATGTTCCTTCTCCGAAATGTTAACAATTTCCATTTTTTCACGCAAACTAAGAGGTTTTTTACTAGGCCCAGAGATATTTTACTGCAGAGTGCGTTGTTGCCAACATACTATATAATATTTGTGCCCATGTCGTGCAGCGCTTCGTCCCGTTGTCAGAGGTTCGCGCCCGGTTAAAGCAGATTTCAGAATTTTTTACCCAAAAAGAAATTGTCCGCATCCGGTTATTAGAGTGTCCGGTTATATGAGTGAATTTTACTAGTAAAGAAATAGGGAAAAGCTTGGTTCCAACAAATTTTTCCATCTATAGGGAGTGTCCGCTTAATAGAGGTGTCCGCAAGGAGAGGTTTCACTGTACATAAAAACGAGTAGACGATTTTCGAGACGTCTTCAGATTTCAAAACCGCTTCTTGATAGGCCTCGTAGTTTTTCAGCTACGTGTGGAAATTAAAAAGTCTATACATGGTGTCCCATAACTTGGAGGCCATAGGCCAACAGGTGACAGAGGAGGTCATTTCTGATAAAAAAGTTTATATAATGCATGGGTAAAGACTCTTTCTTTGTCGAGATATAGAGCATCAAAGTTGGCGAATTTTGTAACTTATTTGATACTAACTTTTTAAAAAAACGCAGTAATAATATGAAATTTGGTAATAACGTTTACTAGAACCAGAGCAATAATTTGAATCAAAAATAATTTTAAAAAAAATTATGTGGAATTTATCCGCAAAGTTTTTCTTGATATTTTTTGTTATTAAAAATAAGCCTCTATGGAGTAATTTTAATAAAATATCATTGATATTTTTTAAAGGAATAAGTCAGCAAGTAATAAAGTTTTTTTAAAATTATTGTTTTGTATGTGGAGGTTATTTTGACAGCCTGCACCGCAACTTGTAATAAAAAGGAATACCGCATTTTAAGATCACAATTAGCTGAGTATTCATTTAGCTGTGACAGATTTTCTTTCTTTGTAAAACCCTTATTCCCCCACTCCTCTAACTTTAAAAATCCTATATCTTAAAAACAGATAAGTGCTGACCCCCATGGTATATAAACTTCTTTATTAGAAATAACCTCTTATATCATTTGCTGCACTTTGGCCCCTAAGTTATGGGACACCCTGTATATATTATATAGGGTGTTTCAGAGTTGTATTGCAAAAGCCCAGGGTAGATTCCTGTCAAGGAAATATGAAAAAAAGTTCATATGAACATGTGTCTTAAAATGCCTCGTTTTAAAAATATAGGATGTTAAAAAATGTTATAAATAAAAATAAATATTTTTTAAATAACTGCTAACCCACTCTAGATGTTTGTCTAAAATTCAGTAGAAGCATTCTATTTATTAAGGGGAATTTTCTTATGGGCAGCAACTTTTTTTAATTTATACCAGTGCCGCGTCCGCACGGGACCTGGCCGTTTTTTTGTAATATAAAAATTACTTTTAAAATAACTGTTTATTTTATAACAATTGCTATCTTTTGAGGTTTTTTGCAAACCGCACTATTTTCGCTTAAAAAAATAAAAACAAATTTTCGACAGTTGAAACGTGTTTTCATTACTTACATTAGTTCTGGTTTTTTATTTTACCAGATTTATCTTGTTGTACATAAGAAAATTCCCCTTAATAGGTAGAACGCCTCTACCAAATTTTACACAAATATTTAGAGTGGTTTAGCAGATATTTAAAAAAAAAGTTTATTTATAAAACTTTAACACCCGGTATTTTTAAAATGAGACATTTTTAGACACATGTTCATATGAACTTTTTTAAATATTTTCATGAAATGAATTTTCCCTGGGCTTTTGGCAATAAATCTCTGAAACAACCTGTATAGGTGGCCTTTAATTTTTTCATTTATAAAAAATTCATTTTGGTGTAAATTGCTTTTTTTAGACTTTTTGATAATCAACGTTAATTTCATATGTCACTTTTAGTTTTTGATATATTAAATAAAGTTGGTATTTTAATTATGGAATGGCCCTCTTTTTAGTTTTTGTAATCAAAGACTTTTTTAAATCACCTTAAATATTTTTATTAATTTTTTTTTATAGATTATAACTTTTTCATTACTTTTTTATTTAAATGTATTTTTTTGGAATACTAATTAATTTTTATCAAGAAAATTTAAAAAAGTTATGTTACAGTTAAATTTTGTTAAAAATTGCGGTTAGTACAACGTAATTTTTTTTCTCGAACTAAAAAAGGGTTTAATGTCAGGGAGGGGGTTTTATTCTCTACTCCCAAAAAACCAAAGAGATTACTTTTTATCCTTACTTTTGAGGAGATTTTTTAAAACTTTATATCCCTAGGTTCTAAGTGTTAAACATGTATGTACAACCACTAGGTATAAAATCAAGTCCTCTACCTATATATTTTATTACTTGGTGTACAATGTATTATTTTTTAGTCCTTTCATGTCATCATAGATCGTATTCTCTTTCCAGAAATTTAAAAACTGGAAAGAGTATTACGACCTACAAGAAAAGGTCAATACTGTCCATTCTCCCGCAATTCAGGATCAAATTGCAGATAATAAATCTTGACCTTTGTTAACTAAAAGAGGGTATGAATGGATAAAAGGACAGAAAAATTTATTCGTTTTGTAGAATTGCGAAAGGCTTAATAGGTTGCTCGCCAAACGTAAATCAACATGAAAACTCTGCCAAAAGAATTTGCAAAATGCTCTATTTATATACCACTAAATAATAAATGGATCCATGATGGGTCTGATACCTTCCTAGCTAGCCTATAGCACACCCCAAGGGAAGCCATGATATATCAGCTTTGAAAACAGGTTTTTGTAATTTAGATTTATCTCTCAAAAACTAAAGCTCCTACAAAGTTTTTGGTAATAATACAAATTACTGAAATTGAAAAAACCTGTCATTAGCATTAATGGTTTTTGACCAAAATCTAATGAGCTCGTTAGACTTCTTGGAAATCGGTTCAGTGATTTAGGAGCTATCGCGTTACGGTCAGAAATATACATACACACACACACACAGACAGACATCACGACGATATAGCTAAGATAGGTCAAAATACAGCAAAATAACACATTTTCGGCGTTATCTAAAAAAAAATCATCGAAAATAATACCTTCTCTAGCCATTGCTGCGCGGGCTAGGAAGGTAAAATTGGCGCGGTATTTAAAACAAACTATTTTGTCATTTCTCATCTTTAAAATGTAAATCACCATTTTCATTTTGAATTTTTTGTTCAAAAATCTGTAATAAATCGTTACGCCCACATGCGCAATCTGCAAGCAATTGTGAAATCTACAGGGAGATAAGGTACAAATAGCTTTATTTTTGTTACATTTACAGAATAAATATGCAAACTTAAACTTGAAAAAAAAGTTAGACAGTTTGAATACAAGAAGAATTTTTTTTTAATTTAATTACAAAAAATAACTTTAAAGGTACTTATCAAAAAAGGATAATTAGGTCTGGAGCCCAAAACTACGAATATGAGGTCAAAATAAATTTAAAAAAAATTGTGCTGCCTTAGGTATCCACCAATTGGCAGAGTATATCTTTAAGTTATTTAAAAAAAAAACGTTACGCCCCCAATGCGCAGAGCCGATATTTTGAAACTAAAAATAAACGATATAATTAAAGACAACATTCAAAAACTTACTTACCTTCTAGAAATTGAAGTTTTTTCTTATCTCATTGCCTTAAAAACTTTTTTAAATTTTATGTTTTATCATGTTTATTTATTTAATCACGTGAAAATCTTTAAATACTTAGTGGTTTCTATCGAGTTTCTCCAGTGAAACTCTGGGAAACACTGTAAGCGTACAGTGCGAATCATGGCACAAAATACGCGCTGGAAATCGACGCGATATGCTCTAGCCTGGAACCAGTGGCGTATCAAAATCCCTTTTTTAGAAGGCGAAATATCCTAGCAAAAAAATTGGCGACACTAGGCACGTACAGCCATTCACAAAACCTAGTTTTGGAGCGTTGAAATAGGGTATTTGATAAATTTTAGAAAAGAGTTTAGAATGATACATAGATCCCTAATTTGCTACGCAAAATTTTTAAAATAGTATATTTTATCATAACTACATTTAAAATCAGGTTTTCTAATTTCCGATTTGAATTTTCCGCTAAAACGCTCATTTCTAGCATAGCGTTGCAATGACGTCACAGCGCAGTAAACTCGCGGACAGATACACGACATTCAAGTGTTTATTTGTTTTTTTCTGTGTTTTTACTGTTTTAATGTAAAAAAATGTCCTATAAGTGGTGTAGAATGCCTCAGTGTTCGAATACTAACATAAAAACACCTGAAAAACTATTTATTCATGTGCTTACAGTAGTAAAAGAACCGAAAAGGTGGCTAGAACTTGCTCGAAGAGACCCAAGGGCCTTATCTAACACATCTTTCCCTTACATTGGTGAAGATCACTTTGATGTGAGTATAACTAAATTGTTTCTATTAATTTTTCTCACGTTGTCTATAATATATAATAACTATTTCGTAAATGACGTAAATGATGAAGTTTTTGAGGTTATGTTTATTATAAGGGGTGAACAACTACGTATAATAAGAAGAAAGGTGTAGAAACTTGTAGGCGGTACTAGGCAGTTATTAGGCCGGACTAGGGAGTACCTCTAAATGCAGGATTCATGCACATGCAGGCTAAATGTAGGACTGAGCAGTGCATATGCAAGACTAGGCAGTGCATAGGCAGGACTAGGCAGTACCTACGCAGGACTATGCAGTGCAACCTTTTTCATTTCTTAATGCTTAAAATAATAATGATTGGGTATTTAATTGAATCTATTGTGGCATATTAAACAAAAAAGCAAAGCATAACCTAACCTCAAAATCTAAATAAGTAAAAAAACTTTCTGTTATATACAAAGCAACTCATCGAATACTTGCATCAACATTTTAACGTTTCTAAATTCTGAAGATCAAAAATCACTGTTGTTGGCAAAGAAGCCTGACACCATAAAGGAATTCAGCATTGGCAAGTTGGAGCTATCGGCTTTGGAGAATCCGTTTTCCATTGAAAATGTTTTTTATAAGCAAAACACAAAATAAAATCTATTTTAGGACGATAATTCGCACTTTAAACCAAAGCAAACATTACCATCCATAAGAAAATAACACAGAAAATAGGTTCGTTCGAGGCGTTTACTGTTTTGTGACGTCACTCGCAGCTGATTGGTAGACCGCCTGTTTTGAATCACGTGGCTAATTGTTTTAATTCAATGAATTTATTTAATTAAAAGAACTATGAATTTGAGAAAAAATTAAACAAAAAGTTCCTTTTTAGCATTCCCAAGACCTAAAGAGATATCTAAAAATAAATATATATTTATTTTTTACTACTGTCAAACACCCTATTACTTTATACCTGATGAAAATTAAATTTTTAAGCGATGTGAAAATTAATATTGAATATTACGTATATGTTAAAACGACGTTATTCTAGCTTCTGTCGATATTATACGATTTGATTTTTTAACAAATTATGACCCTGGCAAACTTTTACTTTATTTATGACAATTTTTTTTGAAAATATATAAAGGGTGTTCCAAGTTAAGTGTCCACCATTGCTAACTTTTTTATTATTAAAGATAGAAAAAAGTTTAATTTGGCAAACTAGTAGAATTTTTGATGCTCTCTAAGATACTTAAATAAAAAAAAATAGAACATCGCTTATTGGAGTTTTCGAGTTTTTTTAAAAAACATTAAAAAAATTGATTGAACACCCTGCTTTTTCTAATAGGTCTTTCAATTCTTAACAAAAATTGTCTTTTGATTTTTTAAGTTAAAATTATTAAATATTTTTAGCGTTTCATTTAAAGTTAACCCTGTATATATAATTTTAAATAATCCGTTAGTATAGATTGACTTATTTTCAACGCCTTAAAAAACACAAATAAGTATTAATATATTTTTTTATAACTGATACTTCAATTTTAATCCTTTCGGACCCGCTGTACACTTTGCTATCTTGGAAAAGAAGGGAAATTTTATTTTTAAGTTCACATTACTCCTATCTTGTATACCTACGCCAATGAGCCTGGAACAGCGCACGAGCACTGTAGACTTTGCAGGAATATAATCAGGAATTGATCCTGCTGCCTGCAAAGGCCCCTTTAAGACGTCAAACTTCAATCTCAACAAAGACTAACTCTTCCTTTTGCGTTTTACGTCATATTTTTTGTATTCTTTGGTTTTGGCGCAAACGGTGTTTTGTGCGCCGTTACGTAATTCAAAACGATTTTAAAATGTAAAAATGGGTAAAAGAAGGCTTTTGTGGTTCCTTAATAAGTAGGTAATTCTTTGATACCTAATTTTTACTCCAACAATAAAAATAAATTGAAACATTTTACTTTTTTTTTAAGTATGTCTAATTAATTAAGAAAACCTTTTATCAAAAATTTCTGTCTAGCACTTCATGGGGATGTATTGAAATTCTTATTTAATGCTACATTGTCGCCGTTACGTTAACCCATCGACCATGTAGGGGACACCAGGGATACTGGACAGTTTTGGGTTTTGCTAATATCTTTTTCTGCAAGTGCTAACTCTACAATATTTTTCTTACATATTTTCGAATCCTTTGGTAACATAATTTTGTTATACAGGTGTTCATAGCAGAGCCGCAGCCTCACCAGCTCACATAATCCTTTCATCTAAGTGTAAATAAAAATATGACATCACCGACGCCATTTCGGGTTAGAACATGGCTGGACTAAGAAAAATTGTATTTGAAATTGACAGGATTGGACTTTTAATAAAATATTTTTTATTTTGTTGTTGATTGATACTAAATTTAATCAACATTTTTAGTTAACTGTTGTTTTGTTTTAAATAAACATACTCTTTAAAAAGTTAAAAATATTCTGGAAATGTATAGAATAATTTGGTAATTTATGGAAATGTTCAGGCAAAGTAGTCATCAATTATTTAACAAACCTTTAAACAAAACAAAAGTTTAAAAATCATTTAAAGTTAAGAGACCCTTAAAGTTAAAGCTCCCTTAAATTTAACGGACCGCTAACTTTAAGAGATTTTTTATTTTTAATTTTGTTTAAGGGTTTCTTAATCAACATATTGACAATGCTATAAACAACAAGTGAAATTAAAGAAAGAAAAATAAGAAAAAGTTTTCTGCTTCGGCCGGGGATCGAACCCGGGATCTCTTGCTATCTAGGCAAACATTCCAACCACTGAACTACCGAAGCCATTAATAAAATTTTCGGAAAACTTCCATCTATGCAGGCTGCGATGTCTCAATACAAGAACGAGAAATTCTCAGGGTATTAACTCAACCAAGTCATCCAACTGGTCTCTCTAAATTCTTTTTTCCCACTGTCAAAGGTATGATAACTCAAATTAGACGTAAAGAATCAACGTCTGAAAGCACCTTTTCGTGTGATAAAATTTCTAATCGCAAATGGGCGATTGCCAATATAATTATCAAATACCAAATTGCAAATAATGCAAGGACCTAAAACTGTAAACAACAAGTGAAATTAAAGAAAGAAAAATAAGAAAAAAAAAGCTTGCAGGAATTTCATCCACGTACTATTTAAACTAAAAAACGTAACTTTAGCTTAGAAGTTGCAGAAATTTGATTTTAATTTTTTAATAGGATATTGTTTTAAGGAGGAAGAAAATATTTACCACTGCAATTGTTTTAAAAAACCTATTTTACAAAATATATCAATTTTAGGTATAACATAAGTACTTGTATAATAAATAACTAGTAACAAAAATTAAAAACGTATATTTATTGGTTTTTCCAAACCATTCTTTTCAAATGACGTTATCACCGATTTTTTTCTCCTAAAGGTGGCTTTTCTGTCCTCCTTTTGAGAGTCTGAAATCGGTGTTATCCTAACCTACAGCATCATTATTTTTTCGATGCCTAAAGTAGTGGCCTTGGTGGCTCGGTGCGTTCGCGCATTGAAGACAAGTGAGCTAAGGAATCTCGCTTGTTACAGTAGCGGGTTCGATCCACGTCGGTTGCCGAGGTCGGGTGCGGTGGACATTTATAGGATTCCTGGGGAGTGTAAAATGTTATATTGTCCTACCCCTTTATTCACGCCGGTAACCACGCCGGATGAGGTCGGATATCTTGTCAAGGCGGACTTTGTTACACACTCCTTCAGTCGGTAGGCCATTCTAAGGGATAAAAGGAACGGACAAAAAATACCAGGTCTGGGGATCCAAAGGTGGCTGATGACCCGTGCAATTAGGCGTTCCGAAATGGTGGCCTTAGTGTCGGCGAAAGAGTTACGGTTATCAAATAAAAAAAAAACCTATCCAGACCCCTGACTTTTTCCTCCACAAAAAATGTCCCCAATAATGGACAGATTAGGGTATGTCTGCGATCTATTGAAGAAGGTTAGGATAACACCATTTCGACCCAAAAGCGATTAAAAGCTGTCTTAAAGAAATAAATTAAAAAAAAAACACATTTGAAAAATAATTTTATCGATTTTTTTTTTGATATAGGGGAAAGGGAGGATACTTGATCAGGGGTTATACTTGATCATTTTGAACTATCTCGTCTTATAAAAAATATTTATGTAATTTTTCCATAAAATTAGAAACATAGCATGAATTGGCCACTCGATTCCCAGCCGCAGTTTGAAGTAATTTTCGACCATGTTTATTTTAGGCTGTTTTAACCATTAAAAGTAAATTTTTTGCTTTTGTTTTTTCAGTTGTTTTTAGTGCTTAGTTATTTATTTTTTAAACTTATGAATAGCTTATCAAAAAGAGTACATATTTACGTTATTAATTTTTGCCACATTACTTGTTTAAAACTTAAGTTAGGTTTGCAAAGCAAGTTTGTTGGTATATGTGCATGGCGGATACTTGATCAATCAAGATCATACATACATTGCCATTTTTATTTAAATGATCAAGTTTCCTCACAGCGAGGATACTTGATGAAAATCCATTGATTAAAAATAAATTTTAACCATGTAATGTTGTTTTTTATTCAAATTATTTACACAAAATTCATAACAACAGAACACTTCACACGCTACATCTAGTAGTATGGTTATCGTTCATAGTTCTTTTATTTTTATTAAAAGGTAAATATCAATAGTGGCTCTTCTCGGGTAAAACGATGATCAAATATCGTTCCTTTTCCCATTCCAAACTGTTTTCAAAAAAGTCATTAAAAAAAACGTCATTCGAAATTTGTGTTTTCGATCAAAAAGTTTTCGGCAAAAGTATAGTTGAAAAATGTAAAAGTATATTTTTACCTCATAATCTTTAGGAGATGTGAATAAACTTTTCTTGGAATCATAGCTTTTAAGTTTTACGATTCTCCATATCAGCACTGTCAATAAAAACAAGGAAAACTAATCACCTCACTTACAAAAAAATACTTACTAACACCTGAAAGCCCGGGTGCACCTGAGTTCAAAGCTTCTAACCCGAAATGACCGGCTACGTGAAGATCGGCGCAAAGCGTTTCCACGTAACAAATCTGTGAGCTGGTTTTTAGTTTAGGCTGTGGTAGAACTAGATTTTTTTGACCTTCTTGCAAAACTAGCGAACAATTGTTCACTGTATCTTTAAGTCCGGGGTAACAATGAACATGATATAGGCTTACTTTTAGACAAATCAGACATTTGTTTAAGTGAATGAAATGAATAAATAAACAAACATCTTCAACTGCCTCTTGAAGACTCCTTCAGAAAATTTAGAAATTATCCATCGTATTCCCCAGTTATATTAAGTTTTTTTTCGTTTTATGTAAAAACATAAACCATATTTGATGATTTAACCTGTGTGTCACAATAACAAATAGGGAGTTTATAAAGACTAATAAAAAACATTAAATCTTACTTCAAAACATCAAAAGAACACTTGGCCAGGTCTGGAGAATAACGGGGATATGGTAACAATTTAACTCCCTGTTTGGCAAAAAATCCTCGCTGAGTCCTTTAAGCATCGCTTGCTTAAGCCGGTTACTCACTAAGCCCTATTTGCCAAATAATTGCAAAGTAGAAGGGTACAGTGTACGGCGTCATCATCCACGGCAATCTTGGATTTATGACGTCACCAGGCGCTCTTACTTAAATTTAAGTTAAACACGCGGCAACCTAAAATTGAGTGATCTCAAGGACTGATTGAACATCTGTCTCTGGTGATCCATAACCAATCGATTTGGGGAAGTCTAAAACTGTCTTCCCAATTTTTTTGTTTTCGTAAAAATAGTTTAATATCTTTGTTAGTTTTTAAGATATAAAGCTAATTTTTTCACGGTATTAATTGGTGTTCCCTTTCAAACAACAAACGTTTTAATAGATTTTCTGTAAAACTAACTTAGCGAAAGTTATAAGCCAAAGTTTATGAAAAAACATAAAAAAACCGGCCATCTTGGAATTATAACGTCACACAGGCCCTCATACTCAAATTGGATTGGAAAAATGTGACGAATGAATCTCTTGTTGCCCCTCAAGATGTAATACTACCACCGCTTCACATTAAATTGGGTTTAATGAAGCAATTTCTGAAAGCATTGGATAGAAGTGGCCAAGGATTTGCTTACCTCACTACCAAGTTCCCCCGCTTGTCTGATGCAAAAATTAAAAAGGGTATATTTGTGGGACCGCAAATAAGGTATCTGACAGAGCATCTTTTAGTGATTTTTTACTGCGTATCCAAATTCCTTAAAAGGCCCGCCGCCGTTTTGTGTGCCCCCCCCCCCCCCGATTTAACCCAAAACTAGTTAAAAATTAGTCTTGAAAGAGTTTTTGGAATATTATATGTGTGTAAAAATTAGTCTTGAAAGAGTTTTTGGAATATTATATGTGTGTTTCTATATATAATCAAAATAAAAAAAAACTGTAATTAAACCCGGTACTCATATCTACTACTAAAATGTTTCTTATTATAACTTTTGAACTAAACTAGCAATATTAATAGAACAGACAGAACTTTGCAGAAAATTGATTACGCTTTTAAGCAGAAATATTTTTTTGATAATATAAAATTTAAGGTGGCTGACAGAATCAATCTTGCCCTTTTCAAAGAGGCTTATTTATTCTTGTATTCTGGATAATTTTTAGAATTCGTAAAAACGCTGTGTTTCCGCCACCTTCATGCAACTAGTTACGAATCATTAAATTCGGTTTAGTGGTTCCCGAAAAATTAATCCTTATCAATTCTGTATACATTCATTTCCTTATAAATTCATTAATCTTTTATTAATCCGTTTAGTGGTTCTTTAAATAATACTTGTTATTCCATCTGCTGCTTTAACTTCTGTCTGCATTAATTTCCTTATAAATTTACTGAACCGATTTCAATTAAAAAAAAAATATTGCTCTTTGAACAAAACTATTGAAATTTTCCGACATTTTTAAATCCAAGATGTTGGAAAAAAGTGACATTTGTCCTTCTTGGAAGGATCACTTCTTTCTATGTTGCGAGGATTTATATTTTTATGATTAGTACTTCGTTGTGAGTGGTGGATCTAGATCTTATAAATAAATTCAAAAAAGGGTCGAAAAATTTCTCGTAACATAAGAAACAAGTATCCTTTATGGAGGGTCAATTTCGATTTAGTAAGCCATATTACATTTAGAGATGGCGAAGAATTTCTGCTTTTTATTTTAGTTTAGTAATAATGAATTTATGAAGAAATGAATGCACATAGAAATGGCAAGGCAATCGTACCATCTGTAAAACTTTTCTATGCTTCCGAAAAAAATAAAATTTTCGAAAAATATAAGAATAAACAGCGTTTTTAAAAAGTTTTTATGTCCGTCATTTTGGATTTTACAATGACGGCAAATTTTAATAGTGATCTTTTAAAAGCAACCAATCTGTTCCACTTTATGTTTTATTAAAATCGGTTCGGCAAAAATTTATTTATGAGAAAACTAATACAGACAGGATTTAGAAGACAATCGTTATAACCTGCAAAACAATATAGTTGAAGCAAAAATTAATTTTTTGGGACCGAAATCGTTTTGAACGATTTATATCTTGTTGTGAGTAACAAAGACAGAGAGAGGTTTTCTACAAACAAAAAATATCCAAAATTTCCACACATTTCCAACATAAGAATAATCAAGCCTCCTTCAAGGGTCAAGATGGTGGACAAAAATATACTTTTACACAAATGTCCGATCAATCAATCCCTGCCAACTACTCTTTGCTTTGATAAAATTGGTGTTATAGTTGGAAAGTTATAACGAAAAAGATTTTGTCGGGTTTTTTAGCCCACCAGGTATATTTGAAAAGCGCTCACTTTTATAAATTGTTTTTTTTTCAGACCAATTTGATAACATACAAATATTTAACATAAAGTTACTTACTTTATATAATTATTATTTTTTGACACAATAAATATCTATATTGTATATTTGTTTGTTTTTTTTGCCATAATATCAGTAGAAAAGATCAAAAGAAGGATTTTTTCTTATTATATTTTGCATCAAATTTTTTGTTTTTTAGATACAGGGTGCCAAACTTAATAGCTATTATTTTATTTTTTGTTATAACTTCCTTAAAAATCAAAACAGAAAATCGACATCTAAAAATCTGTTCTTTTCTTCAACAAATTTAAAAAAATCGTTAAAATATAGTGCTAATATTATTATTTTATATTTGTTTTAAGGGGCCTTTAGACATGTACAAAAATATATTTCAATTGCTTTTGTGTAAATTTAATAGCTCATAAAAATTCCCTAAAGAATTGAGAAATTTATACCTATTCCAAAGATTATTTGGCCACACTGTATCCTTAACCTATCTATATTTTCTTGGAAAAAAGCAACGTTGTTCAATTTGATATTTTAAAAATTCATCGTTTTCCCTACTTTCCAGACTTAAAAAACGCTACAACTTGGCCAATAGTTATTTGAACTTTTTGTCTGCTTTGGACCTTGCGCACCATCTCTTAAAGGTTGGTTCATCATTTAAATTACACCCTGTATTTTAGGTATCATATTTTAATTATATTTTATAAAAGGCCAAGGCCCAAAAGTAGGTATCCATTTCCTGTTTACTGGGTATCTAATCTGAAGGCCTGCGTATCCAAATTGATACACAATATAGTCTAGAAAGATGCCTTGGTATATGATGAAAGACGATACTTTCGACCCTTTTTTGTCTTCTACAAAAAAATAGCGTTCATGGATTGCGTTCAAGAAAGTATGTAAGCAGTTTTTGGAAAGACATCGTTCTGAAGACTATAAAAATGTTAAATGCATATAAGGATATGGGATGTAATATGTCTTTAAAAGTTCATTTTATGCATTCCCATTTAAACTACTATGATTGCACCGAAGTATCAGATGAGCATGGAGAGCGATTCCATCAAGAAATGGCGGCAATGGAAAAGAGGTATGAGGGAAAATGGCAACCGTCAATGCTTGCAGACTACTGCTGGAATCTTAAAAGAGATTGCGACGACAAATACAAAAGAAAAAAAGTAATTTTTGTGAAATTATGTTTTGTTATATTTATATATTTTTTAGTATTAAAAAATATATTTTGTAAAAACTTTTTACTTTTCATGTAAAAGATACAGCAGTTAAAAACATCCGTCAAATGGGTATTATTCTTACGCCGCGCCGGGGGATCTAAGAAGGTGTAGGGGACCCAAATATTTTTTTAAATTTAAAAAAAATAAATTAACGTAATATTAACACGCGCATAGTTGGTCCTGCCTTCAAATATCCTTCACTTCACTGCCGTATTTTGATAAATAATGATGATAATAAAAAATCAAATTACTCAAAAACGGTGCCTGATTTTTGAAAGTAGATCTGAGTTTAGGAGGCAAAAATCATTAATAATCAAGTCAGAAAAAAAGAAAAAAGTTTTTTTGTCGAACAGTGTCATAGAGCAAGCTGTGCATTACGATGAGTGTCCGTTTTCTCACCTCAATTCTAGAGAGCCTGTATGTTTGACATATCATCTACCCAATCTTAGCCATCCAACAAAATATAAGTTAAAACTTTTTTTTCAAAATGTCGCCGGAAGGTGTCTATTATTATGGTCAAACGTATTTTTTTTTATATACCTTCATATATTTTTTTTTTAATTGTATCGTCATCCATGCTGGTTAAAGATCGTTATACTTTTATATAATTTCTTTTTAGAGATATTGTTTAACTATATAGCATATTTCTTTCTAGAGATATTGTTAACTCTATGGTCAAATGGCATATTTTAAGTCAGTTTTTTTTAATCATGTTATTTGCTTGGCATAGTCACAACAATATCCAGTGTAGTTCTATTATTTCTATTTATTTATATATTTGTCATTTTATTTACATAATAATATTTTAAAATTTCCAATACTATACTAGCTACCTATCTAAATATAAATACCTAAAAATTTAGAAAATATACTCAGGAAGAAATTAAACTTTTAACGCATTAAAAATTAATCAAAAATGACTAGAAATTATTCACATGTTAAGCTATCCTACAAGTCACGTCTTATCTACTATTAGATAGTTTTTGGTCGTGCCAAATTTAGACCCGATAACTTTGCCGAAACGATGGTTCAACGGGTTTTTTGTCGACGTCAACCCTGCGGTTTTTGTCGTTTGGTGCGCAAGGCCATTAAACTCGTGACAGAGAGAGAGAGATGGAAATGTTCCCTATTACACCTTCGTTTTGACTATCGCGCGTGGGGTGATACATCGCAATGGGGCAATAAGAAATATATAATTTTTTGTTGCATTTTGATTTGCGTAGTAAAGTTGCCTATAAATTTAACAAAACTGAACTACGTAAAACCTTAGAAATGGCAAGTTGCAGAAATATTAAATGTAATCTTACGCAAATAGTCTACAGTACACCGGTGTATTTTTTAAGTGATGACTAACAGGGTGAATTCTCGTACATAGCTCTATTCGGCCGCAACGCTTTTCTCTGCTTGAAAGTAATTCCTGACAGAACCTGCGGGCGCAAAAATCTGTTGAGCTTCAGATTGATTAAACCCAGCAGTTTCAATATTGCCATTTTAATTTCCAACACGTTTTGTATGCAACAAGAAAAAACAGGTATTAATTCTAAAATCATCTTAAAATCATAAATTACGAGATAAAGTTACATTAAAGAACTTTGGCAATTTTTGTAATAGCTTAAAAAATGTATTTAAAAGTTAATAGCAATATTGTTCTAGAAATAATATGCTTGGTTTCGTTCGTTTGATGCTTGAAGCATGTTTACGCTTGCGATCTCTGTTAGAAATCACTTTTAAGTATTCTCGTAAGGGAAAAAGTTAAATAAAGCTATTGTACGATAATTCAGTCTGTTAGTCATCACTTAAAAAATAGACCGTTCTACTGTGGACTATTGACGTTAGATGCCATTTAATATTCCTGCAACTTGCCATTTCATAGGTCACTTTTGTCAAATTTCTCCCCATTTTCCCCTAGGTAAAATAAATGGGTTTGGTCTGTATTAAATTTTCAAAATGAAGTAGTTTACTACTAAACTAGGTAAGGTATTGTTAATACATCTATAATAATTAGATTTAGGCACCTTGTTTAAAAGTACTTACATTTTCAAACTGTTTAAAAAGTTACAGAATGGATCATCAACACTGCGGTCAGTGAGCTGTGCAGCTAGCGCCAAAGCCGATCCGAAATGGCGCGGAATGTAATAGAATCTCGCTAAAACGCAATTGAGCACGTTCTGCCGACGTCATAATTCTTATGTTAACCGTGAGTTTTGCGGCGTTCGTTTCACGGAAGCATTTACCTACATGTGGCGTTCAAATGTCAGCAGTGTCAAATAGCGTTAATCGTTTGGCACGACCAAAAACTATCTATTATTTTAAAATATTGCTTTTATTTTTCTTGTTTTGCTTTGGTAATTTTTTTATAAAAGTCCTACCAAATTTATTTGCTGTAAAATATTTAAAATGTATACTTATACTTTGCAAGTTTTTAATTTTAAAATTTTCTTCATTTAATATTTAAAAAAAAAGTCTTAATAGTCGTTTAGATAAGAACCATAGCTGTGATGGTCCCCAACATCTTACAAAAACGGAAACTCTATACAGGTAAAGCCTTTCGCAATTTTCTAATAATCAATGGCCGATGGATTTTTTGAAAAATTTGTCAGATCTTTTACGTAAGATAAAGCCCGACATGTCTGGCTTTTTGGCAACTCGTCCAGCTTTTATTTTGTCAGGCTTCTTGTTGCGGTGTCCGGGTTTTCAGTATGAGACCACAAAGAAAATAATGAAGTCGAGCAACAAAGTGGTAAGGTGGGTATTGAAACAAACAAATTGATGAGGGAGGACCTTATTATTTTCCAAGGAAAATTCTTCAAAATGATAAAGCTGGTCACAGTTAGAGACCCTGTAAGTATGATATATTTTAAAAAATACATACATATAGGGTCTCTAGTCACAGTAACATGCCTACCACACTTCATTAAAATCAAAAAATATTGTTTGAGCTATTGTTGTAACTAACAAAAAGTTTCTTGTTTAGTGTGGCAATCCACCACTACCCCCATGTCCCGCCGAACCACTCCCACCACCACTACCATCCTGATGCCTGCCTCCTGACACATTAGCACACTCTTGCATCAGTTGCTGCTGCTGTTGAAGAAACTTGGCCGCCGCGGGGAACCCTTGAAGGTCAAAGCCAGGGGGCGCTACTATCGCTGCTCCTGCGGGAGTTGCTGTGCCTACAAACAAATTTATCTACAATATTTTTCCTCTATCAGTTTAAATTGCTCTTTTATGGAGTAGATAGATAAAAAAAATCTAAAATTTAACATATATTAATTAATGGTGAAAAGCACGCTGTTGTGTGGAATAAAGACTTGTCGCGTAACAGAAAAATACAAAACAAAAATGGAAAGTGTCAAAATGGATGCAATAAGAGATCAACAACACCCTAAAAGAAAGAACGGAATAGAGGGAAGCATCACGATATCACTAAAAGATAACTGATGATATATGTATATGGTATATATGGTACGGCCATGAACGACGAAAGATTAGCAAAGCAGGTCCTAGAATCGCAATGGCATACCAAAGATCAATGAGTCAAAAAACCTAACAGAAGGTAATTGTGAGGATTAAAGGACGTGGAGAATAAGCGTCGGACAACATAGAAAGACGTTCTAAACCGACATAGTAAAAGTATAAAATTCAGTGGCGTATTTATCTCTCCCCCCCCCCCCCTATAACTTTAGAATCACTACAAAGATTTCAAAGGTTCATTTCAAGATCTTGAAATGAAATTTTTTTGAAGCTCCCCCACAAATTTTTTTTCTAAATATGCCACTTATATTTCAAAGAGTACACTTAGTATTCCGCGTTTATTTTCTATACAAATTATTATCGAAAATACTGTAGTTTTTTGTTTACAGTTGTACCTTTTAGGATCCTACGGAGGTTTCCCTAAGGTACAGAAAATAGTCGGAAACAAACACATTGGATCAAAATCAAGCAGCCAGAGACAAAGGTGGCTTCGGAACGAATAAGCGAATATGAAAGGGCGAAATATCAAAAGAGCGAAGTAACAAATAAGTGCAGTAGATAACAAAAGAGCGAGTAGCAAACGGGCCAAGAAATAACACACATAGCACAATCACGTGTTTAACACGTAAAAAACGCGTGAGAAAAAAAAGGTCATTAATTAACGTTATAAAAAATAACGTTGCTTAAAACGGCGTTGTAACAACGCCGTTACCAAATCAAAACAACAATGTTTTTACGATATTTTCAAGTAAATTCTAAGTAGATTTTTATCAACGTTAAAATTACTATAGTTTCGCGCCTTTTCTACACGAATTTTAAAACGCGACTTGACTTTTCACCAAATATTTTTGAAATTTTACTAGAAGCAGAACCACCTCCTATTGGCGACATTTTTCCAAAATCCGGTTAATAAACTGATCCCTGATTCTTCACGATCACGACGCATTAGTTATCAACCTGATAAAGAAACATATTATAATATTGTGTGAAAGTGCTTACTGTTGAAAAATCTTGTTTAGCTTTGCTAGCTTGCCTTGAGCGCCATCTTTTAAAATTGGCTTGAAATGTTGTAGTTTTAAACTAGTGAACTTTTAGAATTTCCTTTTAAGTTAAAAAAAGATATTAAAAAAAACGTGACAAAAAAAGGCGCAGAAAGTTATTACTTAACAAGTCCTTATCTAGAGTGCTTTTAGAACAGGCTTTCACGCCTTTTTTTTAATTAAAAACAAATAGAGAAAAAACGTGACAAAATAATACGCAAAAAGTTCGTAGGTTTGAGGAGTCTTAATCTAGTGACGTTTTAGAACATGTTGTGAAGGAATTTTCAAGTGTGAATTTGAATGAATAAAAATAACGAGGGTAAAAAAGACGTTATATACACAGCACCAGAAAATTACATTTTTATAGCTTGATCACAGGTTAGGTAAGATCAGATCAGGTTAGGATAGGTTGTCAGATCAGGTTTTGTTCTTTTTCGATACTGTCGTTATTTTGTTTTTATTGGTTGGTTTTGTTAGTTCGCTCTTTTATTACTTCGCTCATTTGTTACATTGCTCCTTTGATACTTGGCTCATTCGCTCCGGAACCATTAGAAATTGTATCAATTTTAAATTTCAGTAGTATTTTTACGCTTTCGAAACTTTAAGGAAAATTGACCATCACTCGAAAACTTACAAAAATGATTAAACAAGTTAAAAAACATAATGCTGGGCGTATTTTTTTTTTCAAACACAGAAACATTTAATTTAAGAATGCAAGTGATGGTAATTTCACCAACTATGAATCAAATAAAATAATATATGCTTTTAAAAAAATCGATTCACAACTTTTCCAAATTGTCCCGTTTTTCATGTTTTCCGCAATCTTGCCTGGCGACTTGGCTAGAGAAATTATTATACCTAATTAAAATAAAAAATTTCTCGATCTCTAATTATAACATATTATCAAATACTTAGGATTTGTTCTTTCATAAAGATCATTTGTGTTTTCACCTACCTTGCAAATAAGCAATCAGTCTCTTCATCTCCTCTAAAGCATTCGCCTGCATCAGAATGTAATTCTTAGCCAATAGCAACGTGGCGATTTTTGACAGCTTTCTGACAGACGGCGAGTGAGCATAAGGTATGACAGCTCGAAGGTCGTCCAGCGCGTCATTCAAATCGTGCATTCTCCGTCTCTCTCTGGCGTTAATGTTGAGTCGCACAGATTTGCCTCCTCGGTTTTTACCTTTGGTTGAGAAAGTGGGGTTTGACATTCGGGATTCTAGGGACCTATAGACAAAATAATAGCTATTTTCCTGACAATCGATTTTTGCTATCATTGACCGATCGACCTGTGACAATAGCGTTCTTTTAAGCATATAGTTAAGTGCAGAAAAAAGGCTGCAAGTTTTAGAAATAATAATAATTGCTGTTCTATGACCGTAACTTTCTTGCAACCATTTTTTTCTTTAAAACTTATTTTGAATATCAAATTATCTGAGTTTGTATGAGAGGGCGGGGCAAGATGGGCAGGTGGGGCAAGATGGCCACCTGTCTACTACTCATCAGCTATAATCAGTAGAGAACAAATAATTGCATACATAAATTAGTAAAATGTTCTAAATGCAAAAGATGGCCAGGTCCATTTTTCTTGTGCAGAGGAGGAACACTATGAAGTGAATGATATTTCAGTTTTTTATAAATATTAGGAACTTCTAGGACTACATCTTGTCTCACAGAAAAGAGATTTTATGTATTATATAGGGTCATTTTTTAAGATTTTTGGCTCCTCTGTAGGTCTCGAATTTTTTTTTAGGATATAAGTAATAATTAGAAAAATATGCAAATGTAAAAACACACACATGAAATTTGACTTATAATATGAGAAAAAAAATTAAAACTGTGTCTCATATTTTACCTTGAAAAAGTTCAAAAATGAGACAGGTCAAGAGAACTATGAGACAGTGATAAATTTAATGTATAAACAGTCGGATCGCCGTCTAAACCAAAAAAAAGACATTCAGGGTAAAAATGAGACATAGGTTTTTGTTTTTTTTACTTAAATACAACAAATAAGTGCAAAAATATTTATTTATAGGAAAATTAATCTACGAACTCACACGACAAAAGTTTCGGTAGCGTTTTTAACAGTTTTATACCACAAATAATGCTATGGATTTTGTAATTTTAATTATGAGCCTATTTTTTATAAAAAAATAAAATAAATTGTAGGTATGCGGTCCTTACAACTGCTGATATCAGTTTATAACTGAAAATCTATCGGAATTCAATTATTAGTAGTTTTTTATTTAAATGTCTTATTTTTCAACAGTATTTTGGGTGTTTCACTTTTACACCACTTGACCCTAATTGTTTTATTATATTCAGAATATTTGTCTTTTTAAATTTATTTAAACCTTAGGGTGCTCATCTTAACCTACCCTCCCCTACGTTCCAACTCTGATTTATTCCAACGTACCTTGAAGGTCCACCAGGATCTGGATCATTTTCGTCTGAAGGTGGTCCATGACTTGTAGTCATATGAGGAGGACATCCCTGCAAGTAGAAACCACTCAGCTCCACTGCACCTAACAACAAAAAAAAATATTAAAATTTCTATATATCTTGGTATATTTTCCATATTTTTTGTTCAACTTCTCTATACCTATTTCTTGTTGAATTTCTTTGTTTCTTCATTTACTTCTACGCAAAAAAACTATATAAAAAGAACGACGACATTTTGTGCATATTATCTATAAGGTAGCGTCCCTCCTCCAGACCGTGTTAATCAGGAATAAATTTGAAGACTTTTTATATTTTTATTGTAAAATATTGGATTATTAATTTCGGTTATTAGCTGTAACAATTCTACCATAACTTACCTAGTGGTGTACGTCTTCCTGGGATCTGCGAATCCTGTGGAGAACTAGGACTTGGAGTAACAAACGACGCAAAATTGTGGTGCGGATGTTGATCCATTGGATTTGTAGTGGAACTACTGGGTACTGCGGAGCTGCTCTAAAATTAACAAAAAAAAAAGGAATGTTAATAACTTCATTGTAATGTATTGCCTAATATGGATGCCTAAGAGATTATAACGGATCTTCTGATAAAGTTCAACGTGAAATATTTTTGGAAATCAGACTAAAGGCAGTTTTTAAAGTCGGTAATTCACAGGATGAAAAAGGTTATATTTCATTCCGTAGATTCTGGGACTAAATTAATTAAGGTGACTGGCAAAAGGAACTGAACTTGTTCGTTTTTTAAATTTAAAATTGCTACAAATGTTGAATTTTTCTCGAATAATATTTGCCATGTTTTAAATTTAGGCGACGATTTTGTAAATATAGCCAGGCTAAGCTCAGTGGGCTATAGGTATACTTACAGGTCCAGCGTGATGAGGCCATCCCCAATTGCTAGGCAACGGACTACCTTTGAACCATTGGGGGGGAACTGGCATTGCATCCCTAGGAATAGCTTGATTGGTATCTTCGTTTTCTGAAGATGATTCACAGTCATATGATTTCATTTTTATTAGGTAACTTTGTTTTTTTTTCCTGGTTTTTCTTTTGTATTTTTATCTTATTTTCTGTTTTTTCTTTTTTATACTATTAGACCGATTTATTATGATCTCAATGACCATAGGGTAGGGTTGCTTTTCCATAATCCATGATGTCACATACCTAAATATACTAAATATTATTAACTCAAATAAACCTCCCTCCTTATTTCAACTTCTAAACATTCACGGTGTTTCACGAACACCGAAACAGACACCTTTTTGGGTATTTAGAGTGCGAATTTGGAGAAACGCTCGGACACGTCGATTTTGTTTGCGAGGGGGACACCTTTTGACTATCTTAACATTTTTGTAGCAAGAACCCCCTTCGAGGGGTATACTTTACCCCTACATTTTGAATAGGGAAAGTGGGTCTAGTGATACCTTGTTTTGAAGCTCTCTTGAATGTATTTACCGCCATGTAAAAATTTCGAAAATCTATCGATTAGTTTTGAGATATTTGCTTTGAAATTAAATTAAATAAAAATTAATTCTAATTAAATTTTTATTTTATCAGTCCATGTTAAATTTGGCATTTATTTCAAAAGCTAATGCATAGATTTTTGAAATTTTTACACGGTTGTAAGGACATTCAAAGGGCCTTCAAAACAAGGTATCACTAGACCCACTTTCCCTATTCTAAATATGTGGGTAAAGTATACCCTTTAAGGGGGTTCGTGCTACAAAAATTTCAAGCTGGCCAAAAAGTGTCCCCCTGGCAAACAAAAGCGACGTGTCTGAGCGTTTCTCCAAATTCGGACTCTAGATACCCAAAAAGACCTCTGTTTCGATGTTCGTGAAACACCGTGTATATAAAAACCATATTTAGGTAAATTAGTACCAAATTCTTTTGAGAAATTTAGTACGTACGCCACTCGTGGTCCACTGACACCGTTTTGGTATTCTCAAAAAATTGCCTTAGTGCAGTTTCAATCGATTACGACAGTGCACCAGTGCAACGTGCAACATAAACTCGGAAAAATGTGCACTGCTTATTTCAGTTTGCTCAATCAAACACAAGTTGTACTAGTTTTTCCAAAAAGAACACGAACTTTGCACTCTAGTGGCGGACCCGTGTTGCACTTTTTTCCCACAAGAAGGCGCTAGAATTTACACATAATTGGATAGAAAAAGTGTTATATATCTTTGCTTAATAACTTCTAAACATATCACCAGTGGCGGATTCAGGGGGCCCGCTAGGGGAAAGGTTCCTAAAATAAATTTTATTTTTTAGTTCTTGCAAAAAAATACCAAATACCTAAACCGCAACTACTTTTAAAATTGACCTCCATTTCTTTTAAAATGGCTATTTAAAAAAAAAATTACTTAGTTACAAGCAGCAAAAAAAACATGTTTTAGCATTTACTGCCTCTTTGGCTCCTCCCCTACGGAAGTCCTGAAAACGCCACTGCAAAGCCCTCACTCACTTTACCTCCTTATACCATTTTTTAATCACGCCTATGTGCTCAAATACTTCTAATCCAAACTACACTCAAATAACTTTAAAATAACCTCAAACTAGTCTTTAAATCACAGCAAATAGCCAACTGGTTGTTTACACTTTTAGGGGTTGTAAATGTTTAAGGGTGGCATAAAACTGTGAGGGGATGAATTTCGGCAGCCACCGCAACTTTTCTCCGTTGGGCGCAAGGCCGCTCGAAAAATTGACAGATGTGGCCCGCAGCAGGAGAATCGGCGTTTCTAAAACAGTGGCGTACATGAAAAAAATATCGACAATCTTTTCCCAACCCCTCTGTTACTTGCAAAAATTGAACTTTTACTATTAACTGCGTAAAAAACTCTTCGTAAGATCTTTGAACCAGTGCAAACCCAAGAGGGTTGGTTGTTGGCGGATACGGATAGACTAGAGAATTATTGAAATACAGCCAGGGTATAATTGTGCCATGCACTATTTTGACACATTCACATTAAAAAGTGACAGTTGATCCTTTAAAATTGACATAGGTACCAAAGTCAAATTAAAAACTTTCGTCGTTTATTTTCAATTAATTAGAGAAGGCACTATTTATTCCGGTTCATATAGTAAACAAAGGCCGTGTGTTGAAAGATCACAGCTGATATTAAAATGTTAAGGTGTCAAAATTGTGCCTGGCACTATTATAGCCTGGCTTTGTTTCAATAATTCTCTACTATTAATTAGAACAGCTAATAGATAGCTCAAACATCGTGAGTTTCATCAAAAGTAGAAAATTAGTTTGGTTGGGACTCGGACATGTGTGGGTTAATTGTCTTTTAAGTTTTGCATATACAGCTGGAATAAAACCGTAGATAACTTTTAAAGACTTTTTTGTTTCTCGAAGTATTCTTCAAGAAAATTAATGCACTTTTGCATGCGCTCAAACCAGTTGTCAAAGCTGTAAATGCACCCGTTTGTTGGTACTGTCAAAATTGCATTCTTAAAGGCGTCGACTGCTTCTTCTGGTGACTGAAATCTATGACCACGCAGTACATTCTTGATTTTCGGAAATAGAAATCGTCGGGAATCAGGTCGGGTTGTAAGGAGGGTGGCTCAACAATTCGACGTTTTGTTGGGTTAAAAATTCAATGGTTTTTTGCACTTTGTGCGAACTTGTGTGAACTGTATTGTCTTGCTGGAGGATGATTCGTCGTTCGGGGTTCGTTTTTCGAACCTCGGCGATGACTTTCGGTAAGCAAATGGTGATGTGACAATCAGCAGTTACAGTTCTTTGATCTTACAGAGGAATTGCTGCTACATGACCTGCTTTTGAGACCAATGTTGCGACTTTTTGAAGTGTAATCTTCTTTAGGCGAGTTTAGCACTTTTTGTGGGTACTGAATTGAACTGAGCCGTCAGGCTCGGCTATGTAACGCTCATTCGGATAAAGTCGGCTCGAGTCGACTAACTGTGAGAGGAACAGTCAGCAGAGCGATATGATAATGCAGATGAAGGCCACTCAGAGCAAAATTTACCAGAGGAATTTATACCCAATTATAATTATATAAATGTTATTACTTTGTATATTACTTTGTCCATATACAACGCAAAAAATCTTGTATTTCGTATTATTAATTTCGCCTTGTTGAACTTTACACCTCTGCCGTGTGGCCTTAAGCACACACATTTTTTTTTCATCTTGGAACACCCAAACAGACGACTAACATTTATTTTCTAGTTCATATGAGTAAATCCACGATTCATTAGAACTGAAAAGCTGTACACGTTTTTTAAGTTTCCTGTCTCAAAGTGGTCTGGAGTTTTGTGACATCAATTAACCCTAGCTTCTTTAAATTCTTCGGTTAACAGATGCGGCATCTAGCGGGTAACTAATTTTCTTACCCCTAATTCTTTATTCACCATTTTTTTATTGATTTCTTTGAAATCCCTAACATGTCACGTGATGAGCACAACATTGATGTTTTCCTGTGTGACAGCCGTTTTTGGTGCACCTTGCCTTGGATCGTCACTTAGGCTAATTTGTCCTCACTTGAATTTACCAGAACAACGAGGAACTGTCGACTGATGTAGTGCTTCATTACCGAAAATAGCAATCAACTCGGCAAGACATTCTTGTTGAGAGATCATTTTCTTCGAAAGTTGTAAAAAATTATAGCCAGAAAATATTCTCGGTTTAATTCAATTTTTCGTCTGATTTGTTAACTTAAATTAATGGATCCATGACGGATCTGATACCTTCCTAGCTAGCCTATTAGCACTATAAATCAGCCTTGAAAACAGCTTTTTGTAAATATCTCAGAAACTAAAGCTCTCACGAAGTTTTTGGTTATAACACAAATTATTGACCAAAATGTATTCTACCATATTCCGAAAACTGTATATTGATGCGATGCTCCGTTAAAAAGTTAGCAAGTTTTTAATTGTCAAAAAAATGTCATTTGCATTAATGGATTTTGGCTCAAATCTAATCAGCTCGTCAGAGTGTTGAATACTATTTTACCTGAAAATTTTTTAAAAATCGGTTTAGCGGTTTAGGAGCTATCGTGTTACGGACAGAAATAATATACACACACACAGACAGACATCACGACGATATTGCTAGGATACGTCAAAATACACCCAAATAACACATTTTCGGCGTCATCGGAAAAAAAAATTCGTCAGAAATAATATTTTCTCCAGCTATTGCTACGCGGGCTGGGAAGGTTAAAATTCACTGTAGATATAAAATTATATGTATCACACTGTCGTTTGGAATTAAGGTTAGGTAAAGATTGAGGTTAATCAATGTTTAATTAATTTATTTTATCTACCTTTTTCTTTCTGTGTAATCGAAGAAGATTTCTCGTTATTTTCTAATTGTGAGGATAAGTACACAACACTTAAACGTTAAGAGAAGTTAGAACGTTAAAATTGTTTTTGATACATCACGTCGTTTTCGAGCTCTGGGGCTTTTTAATTTTAAAAGTTTGACTTTTTAAGAACATGTTATCAAACAAATAGTAATAGGTCACTTAATATGAAATAGAACTTTTATGTAGAATTTAGAAAACGAAAAGTGACAGTTGACAAACTAATACCCAATAAAAAATATATCGCCCTTTGAAAATAAAAACGGCTAAGGGTCAGTTTCTTGACTGCGAATAACTATGGGGGGTTAACTAACCCGGTGTAAATTTTAACCTAGGGTTAACTCGTGGGTGGAGTTAACAAACCCTGCGATGGTAGCACTGCTACTATGTTGCTAGTTTCATCCCATTTTCGATTGTTCGAAAACAATCACATGATGGCAACGGGTTCATAACCACAAAGTTTTTATAGTTGATTCTGGTTCTACTTTTTGTTCATTACACCATTGCTTTATGTGCAAAATATCAACTTCAGCCTGTTGTTGTGTGTGCAAAGTCTAATATTTTAAAATAGTTTAATAAATAAAGCAACATCTTAGGATCTTAAAATTTTTTATTTTACATATCAGAAGGGGCTTCTTCAAATTATTCAAGAATGTAAAGGACAGTCGCTTAATCTAAATCTTGTAAAAAGATATTTTTCATCAAATATTTCGATACGATTAAATCTTGGGCAAATTATTTGGGGCCTTCTTTGGTATTCAACAAAGTTATAAAAGTCTTCATCCCCATCGCTTTCCATTTCCAAGGAATATTATAGGAGAAACAAATTTAAAACAATAAAAAAATATTAACAAGTTTATATACCTTCTTTTTATAGGTTATACTAAGGGTCAAATCACTATATCCGCCCTCTCAACGGTGAATCAATTTAACTCAAGGTTAGACCAAGTGTTAGAACTACCCGAGGTGGTTAAACGTTTAAATTCGAGTTATAATTAACCACTAGGTGACTTGCTAATGAGAAACTGGCCCTAAATATAACAAAATCTGAAAGTAACTTACAGCTCTAAAAACTGTCTAATTTGGATCACCCTCTACATGGCCACCCGATACTGCTAGTACGGCGTTTTTTCCATTGTGAATAAAATTTTAATTTTTATAACAACTTCAGTTGTTAAACTAATTTTGTGCTGCCCGCCACTGCCCAATCTAACACCCCCAAATCTCAATTCCATTATGAACCACCCCTAGTTGTGTCTAACCCACCCCTAATAGGACAGAACAAAAGACTGGCGATGATGCCGTCGGCATGGAAACGGAGGGTGCACGCGTTCAATTGTCGACGTCTCGACATCCCTGGTGTAGATGCGTCTTTGTTTTTCCAGGGGTGAGTTAATTCGTAAAGTTATTAGATTAGAAAATTGTCGACGTTAGTTTGAGGTAGTTGTTTCTTTGTCTTATTTGTGAAATTTGTAAAGGACAGAATCAAATAAGGGTAAGTTTGTAGTTCTGTAGTATTCTGGATACATTTGATTTGGAAATTTTGGCGTGCATAATAAGCTGGAGTGCAAATAATAAGTTTGTCCCTGTCTCAGGCATAAAATTAAAGTAGGAAAGTATTATATTTGGGTGAGTTTTGAAAGGAAAGCTATTTGAAATAGTCAGATGGAGTTTCTTGAGCTTCAGCTGAGTAATAAAGGATAATAGCTTTAAGTCCAGGATATAGCTGTCTTCATTTTATTTATCTACTTAAAAAGAGACCAATATATTCTGAGGGAGTCTCAAATTGAAAAACCTCTGGCACGCTGCACTGGAGTTGGCCTGGGACAAAGGAAAGGAATAAAATTACGCAGGGGTGAAAACTTTTTTGGCAAAGAGTACTAAAACAATACCAAGGGTTGAAATGGATTCAAAAAGGCCTGTAGTTGTTAACTCAGACTAACTGAGCTTAACAAAGTGCTGCCCTTCGGTGGTATTTTGCTGAACTATGTTTTCAATTGGCAGAGCAACTAATAGCAGCATAGTTGGAAGTCTTTGTTTTGCTTTTATTTTTGCTGGGGGCCATTAAAGAGGGTTGCTATAGATGCTGGGGTAGCTAACCTGGGAACTTTAAGGAATAGAATTCAGATTAAAGGGTACATCGATCGTTTTAAAGCAACTTCTCTCTATATTTCTGCAAAATATCGCTAGTAAGGTATAGGAACCAATAATAGGTATTTAAAACTGCGCGCCGAGGGATTCCGACATAATATTCAACCAAATTACACAATTACTTGATAGTATAAACAACAAGTGAAATTAAAAAAAAAGAATAATAAAAAAGTTTCTCTTCGGCCGAGACTCAAACCCGGATCTTTTGCTCTGTATGCAAACGCTCTTTCATTAAGCCACCGAAGATCATACATAAATTTTCGGAAAACTTCTACCTGTGCATGTGTGTTGTGTCTCAATACAAGAACGAGAAATCCTCAGGGTATTAACTCGACCAAGGCAATTCAAATTAGACGTAAAGTATCAACGTCTGAAAACATGGGATCACCCTTTCCGTGTGTTAAAATCTCTGATCGCAATGGGCGATTTTATCGGCTGAAGAGAAATTTTTTATGAGTTTTTTTCTTTATTTTCACTTGTTGTTTATGGGTTTAGGTCCTTGCATTATTTGCAATTTGGTATTTGAATACTTGATGGTAATTGTGCAGTCTATAGGATACAATTTCTTCACGATGGCTGCGAAAAATAATACTTAGGTACGGTCGTCCACTTTTTTTATGTCATTTTGAAAATGAATAAACTCATGAAAGCCCGAAATTTTAGCGGGCCTTTAATACTGCTAAATATAATCGTTTATTAAATCGTAATACCTATTTTTAGAGCCCCCTTAAATTATCAAGCCTGATCCTACTTTGAATGGCAACAGTTTCGAAGGCTTACAGATCTAAAATTTTGACTATTTTTAAAACAAAAAAGTATAGCCTTCAACAGTGTTGTATTTCAAAGAAGGATCGGGCTTGTAAATTTGAGGGGGCTGTGCTATTTTAATAATGCGGTGTTGCCATACAGCGCACTGTTATTTGTCTGTGTGCCAGCGATAACAAACTTGAATGTGTGTGACCTCACTGTAATTTTTTTTTTGCTAAAACCATTAGCCTGTGCTGTAGATGGCAGCCTATAAGCATAAAAAAACTGCAAACCTACATATTTTCACCATAAAACTTTATTTTCGTCCAAATTCTGTCACGACTGCAGCAAAGAACTTAACAAACTCCATAAAGACTACGACACGACTGCTGGTGGCATCCGACGTGGAATGAATTTCATTCATTTTTGACGACATATCTTAGATGAATGATTGATTGGGGGTTTCGGTAAGCTTTGGCCGCACGCGCTTTCAATTTTATTTTTCTAGAGGCTCTTAAAAACTCGAATATTGATCTGATACTGAGTGCTTAACTTCTAAGAAAACAGACAGCGACCAGACTAGGAGACAATCCCAGTCTCCTGACCAGACACCCTGTATGAATGATAGCCAAGCCAAACTTATTACTGCAAAAGTACAGTTCTTTCATAATTTTTGAGACAAGTTTTTTTCGTTGGCCTATGCAATTTGCTATGGCGAACAGCTGATAACTGTCAAAAAAGTTATCTCAAAAATTATGAAATAGACTTGTAGGTAAACTGAAAGACAAGGTTGCAGAGTTTTATGAACAATAATAATAGTTTATTTATCAAAGTGACATTTTTTTGTAAGTACAATCAAGTCATACTTGGAATGGTGAACAGTATAATTAATTTTCCTGGATAGGGACGGAAACGCATTTTTAGGTATGCCGCTTAATTGGCAGTGACCTGTATAAATGAGGATGGAGAGTTCCTGCTTAGGAAGTTCTATGAGTTTCTATAGCCCTGTTATTAAAGAAATCCGCTTAAAATGCATCAGTTATGGTAAACTTATCCAGTAGTAACAGAGGTGCGTTTTAAAACCTAGGGAACGTTTTGATAACGTAGATTTGGAGATACCAATGTCCAAAAAACGTCCTTTGGCACGTTTTTTGATTTTTGATCCTCCACGAAATGCTTTGCTCGTATTTGGAAGGTTTTCGGACGTCACTAGAACGTTTATTCTACGTCACCAAATTTTGCAAGCTGTATAAAAAATCAAATTTGGTAAACGTCCGAAAAACGTATTTAAAACGTTTTGTATGACGTAAGAAACCTTCCAAACACGGGCAAGGCGTTTCGGGGACGCTTAAAAAACGATTTAGAGGACGTTGAAGAAACATCTCATGAACATTTTAAAAACATTCTGAAAAAGTTTTAAAAATCTCCGTGGACTTTTCTAAACCATTCACTTGGGACCTTGGTGACGTTTTATGAATCTAATTTTGGGCCCATCAATGTGAGAAATACGTCCCCCTGGAGTCCCTGGAACGTTTTTATGGGCCTTTCTAACGTTTTTAAAACCTCTTTAGAGGAGTTTTTAAAACATTTAAATGTGTTTCGATTGTTTCCCAAATTTCAGTTTTTATAAAATGTAAGGACGTAATCAAAGTTCCTTAAACATTTTTAAAACGTACCGTGCACATTTAAAAAACGTCCCGGGGACGTTTGAGTACCTTAAGGTACAACCCTGAGCCCAAAAAATTATGTTTTAACACCGTCCTATTTTGACGGTTTCATTCTGAACGCTTGGGACTTAAAAAGTACGTCCCTGGAACGTCCGGTATTATTAGGGAATTTTCTGGAAGGCATTCTTTATTTATTCCAAAGTGATAGTTTTCGTACATTGTATACAATACCCAAACCTGACTCCTGTCCGATCGTGAGCAAAAGCTGCTTCCCTGGCTATCCAGTTTTAAGCCTTACCTATTCCTTTCAAGAAGTGTTTGAAATGATTATAAGTAATACCTGATTAAAAGGCCATAGATAACGAACAGGGGGGGGGGTCTCTCCCAAGTAAAAAAAACTATATCTGTTAATATCTTGACATAAGAATATTATTTACTGGAAAGGTGGTATAAATACCTAAGGGTAAGTTTTCAAATTTAGACGCTGTTTTATCAAAATTACCTGGATAATTAGCTTTTTGATTACCTACGCAATATACAATTTAAATAAATTTTTGCTGTGTTTGCCTTAATAAGAGCAATTATTTTTGCAAATGAAGTTAGATCAAAAGCACCGCGCCCGTTAATTTTGCATTATGGATCTTTGCGCCCGTTTTTCATCCAAACAAAGACAGAAAACGCTACAATAAGCGAGTAGGAAAGAGGAGACAAACCTAACTGACATTTTTGACCGCTTGATCCAGACAGTGATAAAACATAGGTAGTCCGGAGCGCACGAGAGAGAAGAAAGGTTGGCTGCCAGGAAATGGAGAGAACGGGAATAGGAAGGAACAAGATGGATTACTACATCCCCAGATGGTTTCCATAGTTACGATTTGGGCTGGTGTGACGTCAAACGGGATGAAATTTGGAAAATAGATAAACATAATGGAAGCAGTATGTTTTAAAAGTGTTTGAAATATAAAGAGAAACAATTACAAGTGTAAAAGAAAAGTTATTTAGGGCGTAATCTCTCTCCCAATTTTTGAAACAGATAATGTAATAAAAATAAATTGCTAAAAAAAGCAACACAACTAATCAAATGCTTATTAAGTTGTGGATGGTCTTTGTTTTTTACTGCAAAGTGCCATACAATGAGTATGTATACTTATGTGTCACATTTGATAAGACAGGAACAGACTGTAAATAACTGGAAAAAAGAATAGTAAAACCAAAAAAGGTTATTGGGCATCTTAACAGTATTTTATGGAGCAGAGAGATAAAAAACAATATAAAATGTAACATATTTGAAACAATGGTGAAAAGCGCGCTGTTGTATGGAACAGAGACTTGTTGCGTAACCGATAAATACAATGCAAAAATAAAAAGTGGCGAAATGGATGCAATAAGATGATCAATGAGAATATCTAGAACAGATCATATAAGAAATGAGGTCATAAAAAAAGAATGGGAATAGAGAGAAGCATAACGGATGACATTACTAAAAGACAACTAATATAGTATGGTCATATACAACGGATGAACGACGAAAGATTACCAAAGCAGGTCCTAGAATGGCAACCAAAAGAGAGCGTCCAAAACTGAAATGGCAACAGTTAACCCAAAGATCAATGAGTTAACAAAACCTGACAGAAGATAATTGTCAGGATGGAAGGAGGTAGAGAATAGATGTCGGACAACGTAGAAAAACGTTCTAAACTGACATAGTAGTAGCAGTTTTATTTTTAGTGGCGGATCCAGCGGGGGGCAGAGGACCCGGGCATCCCTTCCCCCGTCCAGACAAAGATTATTGTTTAGTTCTGCTGCATCACTTATTGGAATTTGATAACAAAATCTACCTAAGTTACTAGAATTTTTCATCTGCGGCGCATTTGATCCAACTTTTGGCGCTAAATTTCATGGCTCAGACCTCTGAAAAATCACAAAAATAAATAGTTTTTCTCCTCCCCCTAGGAAATCCTGGATCCGCTACTGCTTTAACCCCCACTTTAGATACATAAATTGTCCTTGGTATTGTTGGCGTAAACTAGACGTCCTAGATACCTTTGACTGATGTGTTAATCAACTGTCAAAACTTATCAAAAACCCCTAGTATAAACTAATATTCAGGCTATTATGGTCATGCATAATCGGTTCAGTTTTATAAAAATCCAGCTTCTTGTTTTCTATATTGTTCTAGGACTCTACTGGTAGTTGATGGAATCAAGGATTGCAAGTGTTGAAAATTGAAAAAATCGAGACCGGCTAGCTGGCTGCAAATTTTTGCTGCCTGACTGGAAATTAGAGAACAAAGGGATAGCCAGATTTTGCGTATACAGATAGCATTTGAAGTTTTATAAAAGCGTGACTACCCTTACCCGTGTTCTGGATTTTAAAATATGAGAAAATGCGATGTTTTTAATTTTATAAAATATTTGACATAAAGTATTGTACAGAATATCCCAAATTCGATGTTTTTAGAGATATATGTATGTATAGGAAGATAGAAACAGCTGCTGATCCTTACTTGTAATACCCGATTTTCAAGGCAAGCTAATAGCCGCACCTTGGTATCCCGTTTGTTTGCTATGGATGGTTATTCAAAGCTCTGCAGTTTAAGAGAGTTTAGCTTTTTTAATTGAGAAAATAATGTATACACAACCAAGCGCCGATTTGAGGGGGGGTAACGTTGCAATTACCTTCCCTAGAAAAAAAATTATATTACACATAATTTTTGCGTCGACTATTGGTTGGTATTCCATTTTTTAAAACAGGGTAATTTTTATTTATTTTCTTAAATAGCTGGTTTAAAAAATAAAATAATAAAATTAATCGAACCATTAAAAAAAAACTTTAGAAAATATCCCAAAAAGTGGCAGATGAAGTTGAGTTTGATTGTTGGATTCCTAATTTACCCCGAAATTTTCATAATTTAAAAATAAAAAAGTTATAAACTTCTTTCAAAAATGCAGACTTTTTAAACACCATTAGTAACAAGTAACAGTAGTAACATTCAAACCTCTTTATTTTAAGATACACTGTCAAAATTAGCCAATTTTTTTATTTATTTAGATGTTACATAATACAAAGATATTTAAGTACCTACATTTTACTTACCAAAAATCTTAATTTATTTTTTTTAATGAAATATTGCGCTAACATTATGTATAGATGCGTAAAAAACTATTTAAAAAAATAAATGGATCTATGACGAACCTGATACCCTAGCTAGCCTATTAGCACACTTCAAGTGAAGCTATGATAAAATCAGCCTTAAAAACACTTTTTTGTAAATATCTCGGAAACTAAAGGTCCTCCGAAGTTTTTTTACTATACTATATACTATATTCCGAAAACAGCATAGTGATGCGATGCTCCGGTAAAAAGTTAGCTTTGTTTTAAATTCTTAATTGTCAAAAAACTGTCATTAGCATTAATTGATTTTGACCAAAATCTAATCAGCTCGTCGAACACTATTTCACCTGAAAATTTTATGAAAATCGGTTTGGCAGTTTAGGAGATATCGTGTTACGGACAGAAAAAAATACACACACACAAACAGACATCATGACGAAATTGCTAGGATAGGTCAAAATACACCCAAATAAAACATTTTCGGCGTTATCTCAAAAAATTTATTTTTGTCGAAAACAATACCTTCTTCATTGCTGTGCGGGCTAGGAAGGTAAACATTAAAAATTGACAAATTTATATCCACCGATTATAAAGGATATTTGACCACACTGTATCTCCATAACTTAGTCTTTAAAAAAGCACTAGGACATTTTTTATCATATTACATTTCCCCCACTCTTCAAACTAGACAAATGTTATAAATTGGAAACAAAAAGCTCGTAATCATAAGTTATATATATTATATATAAATTTTCCTCTTTTAAACTTTCCCAGTAGAACTTGAAGTTTGGTGCATATTAGACACTTAAAGTGGATACGCACTTCGTATCGCGTTAACGTTGTCGTGGCGAGGTGAATCTCGTAATTTGATTGGTCGGCGGTCGATACTGTGCCTACTGCGCTGGCTGAAATATGTGCGGATGACAATGCGTTAGTTTCACGACACCCAACTCCTTGTGTATCTCAATAAGCATTTCCCAGTTACGCAAACGTCAACGCTTTGTGAAGTGTGAATCAACTTTAATTATTTCCCTGTTCTTTATGATGAATATTGATAAAAATAATAATAACTGATAAAAGTATTAAAAGTTATTAAATTTATTATTTTATAGGATCTCGAAAGGCAATTTGGCGGTTCTTGGTGAAAGTATATAGCGTTTTTCTCTATTATGTATACAATGTAGGAAAATCATACATACCTGTTCAATTTTTTTCTCTAAACTTCACATTTTCACTTCTTAATATATATTTGACTTCCATGTTAAAATTATTAAGCTTTTGTATTGTAATATTTAAACTCTTCAAACTTTTAGGTTTTAGAAACCTTTTGTATGTTTGTTGTAAATATATTTATTTATCAGCAATTTAAACGTTGATTGAATAAAGTTATTCAATCAACTGTTTAATTTACTAATTATAACTGTTTAGGTTTGGGACACTATTTTGATTAAAAATGCCGATTTTAGAGCAACGATTGGTTTGTATTCGCAATTAAGAAAACCAGAAAAACATAGAAACAATATTTTAAAACACTGGAAACAGCAATAATAAAAGGTTTAATATTAAAGTTAACTCTAAAAGTAACGATCAAAATAGTTAGGAATAAAAAAAAATATTATATTAAGTTAAAATAGTTGACAGATTTAACATTTCCCTAGTTGAACAAAGCCCCCCTTAAGTCAAGCGAATTAAAGCGTACAAAACCCAATTTAAGAATACTCTGTAAAGATTTTCCTGTTTCAGTGAAAACCACCTTGCCTTGTAGGCACTCATTGTCGTTGATTCTTTAAAACTCTAATGCTACATCGCTTTGGCGAGAAAGAGATAGACTGTGCTTTAAATGCTTCAGAGAGAGAGAGAGAGAGAGAGAGATGAAAGACCAGCGTAAGCTAGAGACGCGTCGACTTAGGAAACTGTTACAGACCAAAGTGTGTTTTTTAAAAATTGAAAATAGTTTGGTAAATTTGTTTTCAGTTACAAACTATGAATTATTTTGATGTTAGTGGTTCAAAGGACAGATTAGCCGAATACAACTTTTATTAATATACAGCGATCCTGAAAACTATGCCTTAAAACAAGTTGCTGCGTTGCTATAAATTTTACTTCTTCTTAACCTAGTCTTGCAATTAATGCTTGTTGATGTCGAAAACAATATTTAATTAAAAATATTTAAAAACTTTTAAATGGGAAAAATACCATTTATATGCAAATCCCGTTTTGTCACAAGGTTTTTACCTTCAAGCTTCTCTTGAAAATTAAGGCTTGCAAGTTTTTTCTATCTACGTTTTTAGGGAAGAAATCGGGACACCCTATAGAGCTTTATGTTTTTTTTTTCACTGTTTTTCAAAAAATTTCCAAAATACTTAATTCTTAACTAGAGATTTGTTTCAGTTCAGGAAATCGAAGATATTCTTTTCTTTTTTTCAATTCTCTATTATCGTACCAGCATGATGTGATCATTCACAGAGCACAGATTTGGCTGCAATCGCGTAAAATTCACTATCTGTGAACTGCACTATTGCTTGCTATTTGTCGAGACAAGTCATTTGTCATAACACGTTACGACTCAGACATGATTCAAAGCTTACTCTTGGCGAAAGACCACTTCTCTCGATATGATCATAATCGATCCCCGATCACAGAAGAACCAGAGCCCAATATTCTCATTCTTCATATAATTATTATTTTTTACCCGCATTCTGCCTCTTACTCTACTTTCCCTCTATAAAACGGTTTTCAATTTTGTCTGCATTGTTTTAATGCACAACTCCGGAAAGGGTGCTTAGTTTAATGTTAAGAGTTTACAGTCGTGGCGAAAGAGAAATGGGGGACGCAAGGAGAAAGATCTATTGTTTACCAATCTTGAAACCCTGCGTTATGACACTTGGAAACTTTTTACGGTAAAATAGTGAGTTTAAGATTTATAATGGTCTAAAAATAATCGTGCAAAGGCGGGGAGACAAACAATTACTACGGTTTTATGTAAAACTGAAGCGGAGAGACCAAAAATTGCTACGCTTTTATGTGAAACTTAAGACATTTTCAATACAATTCACCCATCCATCGAATGCGTGTTTTCGTTGGGTAAGCCAAGGCCAACAAAAAAATACCGGCCACGATCCTGAAAAAAATCAGCTGTTCTCGGAGGGCTGACTTTTACATTGGGTCTTATGGGAGGTCAGAGGTTTTTATGATATTTTTAAAATGGCATTACAGATTTGCGTGAAGTTTCAGTGAAATATTCTCAGACACCATCCCGATAATCCACCAAACTTTAAGGACGCAAGATGATTAAAAGGTTAAAATCTTCAAGATTAAGCATTCCTTATTTTCAATTCAAATTACCCTCCATGTACCGCAAGCCAACTGTTATATTTGACATATATTTGACTTTGTCAACTGTGTTTGTCACATTCGCTTCTACTTTAAATTTAATTTTTGTGTGAGCTAACAAAGCGGCTCTGAAAAATTAAGGATTACTATATACATTAAAAAAAATTGTTCTGCAAGAGTATTGTAAAAACATTCTCAGAACCGGCTTTATTTTAAAACAAATCAAATATCCATGAACCGTCATTCCAACTTCAATATTTTAAGAAGACAATCAGCTGTCGTGACGTGACCATCAAAAAAAAAATCAGCCCCCAATGTGAAGTCAACAAAGTGGAGGATCGTAACCCGTCCGGTTTAATAGCCCTGTTATGGTAAACAGCTGTTATCTGTAAAAAAATTATCTCAAAAATTATGAAAAGAACTGTATACCGCCTTTTTTGAGATCGTATCGAAACGCAACCGTCATGAAAACGCAGATTTTATAAAAAATTGATCATTCATTATCGCTTTTATTATTATGATATCAGAACACTCAAAAAATTATTTTATGCTTTTTAGTGCATTTTATAAAAGCTTGTTTTCAAAAAGTATTTTTTTCTAAATTTATTTTTGATACTGGCGCTACTTCGTTTCGCGCCATTTCGTTACTTCGCTTTAAACAAAGTTTAGTAAAGACGGGCAAAGACGGGCCCCTACCCCTTCACAAAGCGTCGTCAAAAAAACAAAAAGATACAACAAGACAAGACTTTTTTTAAGTAGATAATTAGATATTTGAGTGGAATTTAAAGACAAAGCCTACCAGGCCCCAGGCACTAGTGAAAAGATAGTCTTTCTACTAGTGCCTAGGGCCTGGGCACTATGAGGCTTTGTGTTTTACATTTTTGTTAAATTGAAAAAATCTAATCTCTGCAACTTTGAACCAAATGCAAATATAATCGGCGAAAAGTTTTGAAACATTGACGAATGGGTAATTTAAAAATTTTAAAAAATTGTGTAGCATGTCGATTTTGTAGGAAATTGTAGTTGTTGCACTTGCCATTTTTTCACTGGAACTAAAAAATATATCATAACCAAATAATTTTTAAGGACAAACGTTTTTTAATGTTTTATCACAGAAGATATATCAACAAGAAGCGAAATACTGTCATTCAAAGCATTGTTCATATGGGAAACATATGTGACGTCACGCTTGGACCAAATGACACTAATGCAGTTATATTACACTGAGAAAAATTTTGTGTAACTGTGGTTTGTGGTGCATTTTTATTACACGAAGAAAAAAATCAAATTAAGAGGGACATTACACCTATGTTAATCATATAACTGTGGTCATAGAAAATCGACCCTTTTTAACTTTTTTTTTGATTGTTTGCAAAAACGGTTATATATTTTTATCGAGAAAAATCGGTTACGGAATTAAATAGAAAAAATAACAACTAAAAAATAAACCGTAATTATTGTAATATTTATAAAAATCTAAGTAATATTATATTGTTAAAGATTCTTTCCGGCCATTTTAAATTTAAAAATTATGAGAAAATGGAAAAAAAGGGGATTGATAATAAAACAAACGTTTTAAATCTCAGTTATATGTTTTTATTGTTTTAGAAGCAGGAACAAACTCAACCACAATTGGGAGAAAATACAATTTATAGCTATTTACGTTACTTGATCTGTAAAGACCGATATAAAACAGTACAAACACAACCAACATGTAAATAATTTTTTTTTTTTAAAACGAGATGAAACACTACAAACATGCTACTCTACATGTAGATATTAAAGTACTTACTCAAAAGCTATTATATTTATAAATATCAAAAAACCCATAGTTTGCATTTATAATTTTATATATATATATATATATTTCAATTCATTCATGCTTAATTTTAAATGTCACTTTATATTTTAGATCATTTATAAAAATAGATTTTTCGGTCTCTTTGTTCTTGTTCGGTGCCTTGGGAAAACGGAAAATTTTCCAAAAATAAAAAATTATACGCATTATACTTGTTTTCCAGTCGGTAAAAAAGAAATTAATTACAGCTAAAATATGCAAAAAAATTATGTTTAATAAAACAAATTCTAACTAATATAGAAATAAATTAGGTGGTCTCAGGCGGGGGCAACTGGCATTTTTTTTTCCAGAGAACTTCAAAAATTAGAGGCACATTCTGGTGTATTACACACCTGCATACAATTCTTTTATGTCAACATAAAGTTTCCACTAGACACTAGAGAAATGGATTAGTCGGATAAAATGTTTTGGAGTCAGCCGCGGCTCGTGCCATGCCGGTGGCGAGCTGAAGACGCACATTATAAATACCGGTACAAACCTTATTCTTTTTTAAAACTCGTTATATCCTAGAACTCATAGAACATGCTAGACCAGTTGAAAGGGATACCAAATATGTTTATAGGCCAAACTGAAACATGCATCCCTCTATACAGTACGTGGTTCCATTATACAAATAAACAAATAAGGTTACCATTCAAACAAAATAAATTACAGCGATTCCTGACAATATTTTTGCTAGTAAAGTTTTAAATGTTTTTTTTTCGTGTAAAACAAAAATTTCACAATATTTTCTTTGAGTGTAATAGTACTGCATTACTGTCATTCAGGTTTTGTCGCTTCTTGTTGATATATTTTCTTTGGTTTTATGTCAAAATATAAAATTAATTCTTTTTAGGAACTTAATAATTTTTTTTACTGACAAAATTGATATTAAGCGCCTGTGAGTTAAAACTTTTTTGAAGACGAAACAGTTGAGCGTCTTGACAAAACAAGGCTCTTTACAAATAACAAAAATTTTTAATAAAAAAACACCCAACTGCTAAATCTATTTGTATCTACTAGTTGCACTTTGGTATAAATTTGATAGGTATATCTATAATGTACGACATGCTTCAACTTTTAGTTTTGATGCCCAGCGCACTTATACTGTTTTGTATTTTCATAAAACAGGTTATTGGGTAATTTTATACCTAACTGCACTAGTAGGTAGGATCAGATCATTAAATATGTATGTATACAGACAGAGGTAAGCTTCACAATTTTGTTGTTTTGTTTCAAACTACTTTTCCAAATTTTAAATAGGAACATTTTATATTTTCGAGGGCGGCAATTTAAAAAGTCCCGGACTGTACAAGTAGATTTAGCAGTTAAATGTTTTTTTTTAAACATTTTTTTATTTCCAACTTTTAGGTTTGTGAAGTGGTGTTTAAAAAAATCTTAAAACGTGTGCAGAATGAATTTTTGAAATTACTTATAAGGGGGAGGAGCGAGGGAAAGAGAGGGGGGAACTAATAAAATGGTGTTCCAAAAAAAATCTTAAAGCGTGTGCAGAAAGAATTTTTGAAATCGCCCTATATTTGATAAAAGTATGCGAATATGGTTTTTGAAGAGGGTGGGGGGGAATGACAGGAGAACAGATGAGTGGGAGCAGGGAGAACTACAAAGTAATTATAGAAAATTAGAGGACATTAACAATGGGTGATCAAGGAATTTCATTAAAATCGCCTGAAATTTAGTTAATTTGTAAGCCTTAAATCCTACATCATGTGACCAAATTGCGTTGATTCCTGTTTAAAAAAATTGTGCGTGCTGAAGACCACACGGCAGAACTGTAAACTTCAACAAGGCGAAATTAGTAATACTGGCCTTCATCTGCATCACCACACAATTAGTCGACTCGAGCCGACTTCACCCGAATGAGCGTTACATAGCCGAGCCTGACGGCTCAGTTCAATTCACTACCCACAAAAACTGCTTAACGCGCCTAAAGAAGTTTACACTTCATAAAATATTTCCTGTTCTGTTTCACTTTCAAACTCCTAAATAAATAAAAAAAATATATTAGAAAAAATATCAAGAGAAGTGTCATCATCTATTACTTTAGCCTCGCTTCCCAGGTGTAGTTGCGCCACCGACCGTCATCATCATTTGCTATTTTCAGCCTTTTTCCAGTTTTTCCCCCATGATGCTTTCCCAGCGTGAACAAAGGACTTTAGTAATTTCCCGTAAGAAAACTAGGTTACGAACATTTTTCTCTGAAAACAACACTGAGAATTTCAGCTATTTTTTAAAAATTTTTCCTGGCAGTTGCAGGTTTAACTAATTTGTAAAATTTAGAAGAAAGCTGTGTTGAGAAAAAGTAGGAGCGGGGTTTTTGTTTGCAACGGTCGGAGTAACCAGCCATATATAGCATTAGAATAACTAGACTAACCGCAGTATTACAGATTGTCCACAGTACACCGGTATATTTTTTAAGTGATGAATAACAGGATGAATTTTTGTGGATAGGTTTATTTTGACGAGACGCGCGACTTTTTCCTCTGCGAAAATTCTTAAGAGTGATTCCTAACCGAGTGCGCGAACGTAGAAACCTTTCAAGCTTTGAACTGACTATACCAAGCATGCGATTTTGGGAACAATGTTGCCATTTAGTTTCAAAAACATTTTTTAAGCCAGAGAAAAAAAATTGCCGGTTACTTATTCTTTACTGTTACTTTTTTCATCTCATAAATTACGAGATGAGAAAACTAAAACAACAAACAAACATTCAGCCTGTTACTTATGACTTAAAAAATGAACCGGTTTACTGTGGACTAAGAATTATTGGCTTTCTTAAAGCCACGTACTACTTATTAGTAAGTAAGTAACCCTGTAATCCAATGGTTACTGCAACCGTTACTGTATCAATATCGTCAATATGTTTTTGCTTTTTGTCAATCTCACGAACAGCAGTGTTCGAAGAAAGGTCACTGCTCGATGTCATCTCACGTATTTATATGGTTGCGAACCTGGTATATAACACGTCCATACTAGAGAATTTGGTAGCTGTATCAGTTGCTGTGACCATTACGCTACAAGGCTTGCTCGCTAATAAGTACGCAGCTTAAGATGAATATGAAAATCTGTCAATCGATTATAATACTAACACCAATAGAATAAGTGTCACAGTCGTACATATCGATATCAAAAACTCAGATAATATTCTCAAAAAATTAGATACAGATTTTAAATAGCAAAATATACTTAGGAGAGAATGCTGCGCCACTTAGTACGTTTCCTCAACTCTTCCTTATGAATTTGAAGATTGGGCAATAAAGAAACGACACTAAGACAACCTGGGACTTTTAAATGCTGAGAGAACAATCAATCAATTAAGAGAATCGAAACGGACAAAGAAATTATTCTGACTCTAAAAAATAAAAAGCTAGAATACCTTGGTCCCATATATAACAAGAGTTCTCAAATACCAGTTACTTCAGAATATAATGGAAATAAATGTTTCCATGATAGATCTGATAAATTTCTAGCCCATTAGCACACTCCAAGTGAACTCCATGCTATATCTGCCTTGTAAACAATTTTTTGTAAAAATCTCAGAAACGAAAGCACCAACGAAGTTTTGGGTTAAAACACACACAATTATTGACAAAAATATTTTCTATTATATTTTGGGAATCGCATATTGATACGATGGTCCGTTAAAAAGTTGGCATATTTTCAATTCTTATAACCTGCCTAAAACCTGACATTATCATTAATGGATTTTGCCCAAACTTCTTTCAGCCCGTTTCAGTGTCAAACACTACTTTTCATGGAAATCCCGTGAAAATTGATCAAGGAGTTCCGGAGCTATCGTGGACCGGACAGACGCATCAGCAAATATAATTCGCATTGCCGTGATTATTTCCAGCCTCAGCTAGAAGAATAAGTAAACGGTCGTGATTTGTCCTGATAATTACACAGTGATTTAGTTTTTCCTCCTTAATTATAGTCCTAAAATCCGTGTGTCAAGGTTTTTTTGAATTTTAAATAAATTTTTTCCAACCGACCAACTACGACATGACCTCACTCTGGTATGTGTGGTGTGTAGGAGGGTTATTTTTTTATCAAAATCCACAAAATATTACCTTCCGATATAAGGAAATCCAAATTCGGATCCAACTTTCTTATTTCCACAAAAGCAAATACATTTATATTTCTGTTTGTCTCCGTTTTATTTTGTGTACCTGGATTTCCATTAGTATCCGGGGTTGCTGCTATTATTCCAATTGTCTTGAATGTCTTGAATTCAAGGTCTGAATTACCTAATTAATTACGAAACATACTAAAGGAAAGAAGCCAGATATAACAGTATCCGTATCGCGACGGCTATCGATAATTAATTTCTTCGTTTAATGTGTTTTGTGGGTTTTTGTTCATTTAGAATTTCCATCTTCTAATCGTTTTGTTCTTGTGTACATGGACTACCATTAATATTCAAGGTATGAATTACCTAATTAATTAAGAAACATATTAGACGCAAGAATAGGGCTCCTTAACACTATCCGTATCGCAATTGCTATCGATAATTATTTTCTTCGTTTAATATGTTTTCGTGAGTTTTTAATCTTTTAGACTTTCTATTTTCTAGTCGTTTTGTTTTGTATACCTAGATTTCCATTAGTATTCAAGGTCTAAATTACCTAATTATTTACGAAACATATTAGAGGCAAGAAACCAGAATCGGCTTTATAACAGTATCCGTATCGAGACTGCTATCGATAATTATTTGTTCGTTTAATGTGTTTTCGTGGGTTTTAGAATTTCCATGTTTTTGCCGTTTTGTTTTTGTATACCTGGATTTCCATTAGTATCCGGGGCTGATGGTATTATAAATGTATTGAATTGAAGATCTGAATTACTTACCTAATTAGGTTAAAATATTTTTGGCGAATCTTGTTTGTTGCTGTTCTAAACAGTTGATTCGAAGTTCTGCAGCAGTGCCACCTTAGTCTGTTAAATTTCTAAATTGTTCTTCTTATTTTTGTGTAGCTTTCCCTTTTTTAAATTATTTCCTCCATTATATTTACAGTATTGAGGCATCCCATTTCGTCATTAAAGTAAGTGACTTTTTCAAATTCAGTATAATTTATTATTTCTTTTTACTTCTCTGCATCAGTTCTTATTTGCCACTAGCAATCGAAATTCTTTGCCTTTATTTATTGTTTAATTTCCAGATCCATATATAAATTAATGATTAGATTTTTGTAGGTGGGAAAAGTCCCATGCACTTAAGCCGTGAAAACCCCATAAACCTGCCGCCTTTTGTAGATTAGATTTAAAGATGACGTTCAAGTGGTGCTTTTCCTCTTGTTAAAGCACAAGACCATTCACCATTTTACGGTCCATGCGCAAGGTAAACCTTGCACCTATGCCTACAAGACACTTTTTGCCCATGTTAACCACAAAGTTATTAAAAATGGAAATAAAAACAATATCTGCAGACGGTTTATTTAGGCTTCCAGATACGGCTTCATGCTAAGTATGTCGCATGGCGCGTCATTATTTAGCCAACTAAGAAAAATGGGGGTTCCGTCAGGGGTTTTAAGCCCCTCCTAGAGGTCTGTACAAGAGGCCACCGCAAAACTCCCAATGATTATTTATTAAGGCGAGAGTGTCCTGTTAAAAGCCCTACCATTAGTCTCATATTTTTTTTCCAAGTATGAGAAAAGTCCTTGCGCTGGAGACGCTAAGCTCCCCGATGAGGAGTTTGACTTGTCTGATTCCTTCCGTGTCTTTCCAAAGCGCCTGTTCAGTTATGTTTTATGGTCCTCATAGTAAGATAGTCTGCGATGTCCACCATGTGTTCCGGTCCCACTCGATTAGCTAATAATTTTATTCTAGCCTGTTTGTCAGCCTACTCGTTTCCAAGAATTCCTTTATGTCGTGGAATCCAGAGGAGATCAACCTTGTTGTGTCCTACCAAGGTTTTTCATATTTACAACAAGCTGCAAGTGCAGAGCTTTCTTTGTCCGATGTAACATAGAAATTTCTAAGTTTTTATAACTACAAATAAGATTGGCTTATACTTATGCTTGGAAAACAGTGGCATTCTGACTCAGAACTTTCAACATCAATAAAGAATTTTACATGAATGTCTCAGCTGCAGATTTGTGTTTATTTTGCAAAAGCTTTTCTTACGATTTCAATTCGATATCTATTTTTTCTAAGTTTATTATCCATCCAAATTTTTTACTGTGACACTCTTTCTGCTAATGTTTTAGCGATAATTAGATGTCCTTCGCTGTTTGGATTCTTTATTACGATCATGTATTTAGATCTCTCAAGATTCATTTTTAGTCCATAATTATGGCCTGCGTTAAGTCTTTATAATAATAGTAGTTAATTGGAGATCTTTTAGATTTACTACTACTATGTCGGTTTAGAACGTTTTTCTACGTTGTCCGACACCTATTCTCCACCTCCTTCGATCCTGACAATCATCCTCTGTCAGATTTTTTTGACTCATTGATCTTTGGATTGACTTTTGCCATTCTAGTTTAGGACTCCCTCTTTTTCTGCGCCCCATTGGTTGCCATTCTAGCACCTGCTTTGGTAATCTTTCATCGTTCATCCGTTGTACATGGCCGTACCATATCAGTTGCCTTCTAGTGATGTCATCCGTTATGCTTCCCTCGATTCCCATTCTTTCTTTTATGATCTCATTTCTTATGTGATCTATTCTAGATATTCTCATTGATCTTCTTATTGCATCCATTTCGACACTTTCCATTTATTTTTGTTTTATATTTTTCTGTTACGCGACAAGTCTCTATTCCATACAACAGCGTGCTTTTGACCATTGTTTCATATACGTTAAATTTTACATTCTTTTTTATCTCTCTGCTCTATAAAATACTGTTAAGACATCCAATAACTTTTTTTGCTTTTACTATTATTTTTTCCAATTCTTTACAGTCTGTATCTGTCTTATCAAATGTGACACCCAAGTATACATACTCATTGCATGGAGATATTGTTTGTCCATTTTCTAGTACTAACTCACTGGATTCGTTTCCAATACATAAGTACTGTGTCTTGTCCACGTTCACTGTTAATCCCCACTTTTGGTATTCTTCTGTTAACTTTCTCATCATATACTCCATGTCTTCTTTATCATTAGCCACAATTACTTGGTCGTCAGCAAACTGTAGTGTGTATATGGTAAATCGGTCGTTAAGTTGTATTCCCATGCCGTGCACTTTACGTTTCCAGTTTTTTAGAGCTACTGCGATATATATTTTAAAAAGAGTTGGAGAGATACAACATCCCTGTCTTAAGCCTTTTGTTACCAGAAATTCTTTTGAAAGTCGATTTCCAAATTTAATTTTAGATTTTGACCCTTTGTATAGTTCTTTTATCGCTTTTATGTATGTATGATTGATATTAGGTAACATGAGTCTCTATATTTCTGGCGCTCCTTTTCTCAATTACTTGTTTAAGACAAAAAACATTATCACTACAAGATCTGCCTGCGCGAAACCCACTTTGCTCTTCTTCTTCTTGTTCATGAAAATCCTTCTGTATTAGATCTCTAAAAATCCTACCGTACAATCTACTTAGAGTACTGGTTACTGAAATTCCTCTGTATTGTTGCAATCCAGCTTTTTTCCTTTTTTATGTATTGAGGATATGAATGCAATTTTCCAATCATTCGGTACTGGATATCCGCTTATGCATTGGTTAATAATATATGTGAGATTTTCGAGTAGTTTCTCTGATCCATATTTGAGCATTTCAGCATATATTCCCCCAGGTCCGCTAGCTTTTCCGGATTTAAGCTTTTTAATATTATCCTCTATCATTTCTTTTTCGATGATTACTGCCTCTCCATGTACTTCTATGTCTCTTCTCGGAGAGGCTGCCAGATATTTGGGTCTCGTGTCCTGCAGCAGTCCCTTGTAGTGTTCTGTCCATTGTTCTGGTTTGATTATCTGGATGTTTACTTTTTCTTTTGTTGGGTTTTTACTTTAGAAATGAATTTCCATACTTCAGAACTCTGCCTCCTACGTGTGTATTTATGTCGTGGCACTTGCGTTCGAACATTTCATTTTTTTCTGTGCGTATCAAATTTCTTAGCTGTCTTCTGGTTTCCCTGTAGATTTCTAGGTCTCTTTGCTCCTTAGTACTGAGACATTTCAAGTATGTACGTTTTTTCTCTTTGACCATTTCCTGTATTTTGTCCGTCCACCACATCTTCCTGTTATTTCTATTATCTTGGTACCCAACAGCTTCGTTGCTTGCTTCCTTCAAGCTTTTTATTATGTTTGTATATATCTCTTCAAATGAGTGATTTGTGTTTATTAATTTTTCATCTAATCGGTTCTGATACAATCTTTGAGTTCTTTCGATTTCTAGACTTCTAAAGTTGTATTTTTGATTGTCTTCGATGCATTCTAGGTTTTCATTTTCTCTAATACTTTCGTCCTTATTTGTTTTTCTTAAAGGGAATAATATTTTTGCTTTTACCAGATGGTGGTCAGATCCACAGGTAACACCACGAAGTGGTCGCACATCATACCACTTTAATTGCGAGTGTTGTCCATCTATAGCATAATCAATGATTGATTTAAGATTTCTTGTTGGTTGAATCCAGGTATATCGATGAATATCCTTATGTTTAAAAAAACCATTATTTATTTTTAGGTTGTGGGTTTCACACAATTGCATCAGTCTTAAGCCAATATCATTTGTTACTTCCTCTCCAAATGGTCCTATCACTGCTCTGGGTTTGCCTTCCAGTTCGGCTATTAAAATCGCCAAGCATAATTATTTCTCTGGTATTACCGATTTTTGTGATAGTCTCATCAAGTTGATCAAAGAACATTTGTTTTGTAGCTACTCTTTCGTCATCTGATGGTGCGTAGGCTGCTATTATGCTTATATTATGTCCAAGCATTTTCATGTTCACTCGAAGTATGTTTTCACTAATGCAATCGTAGTCTGTAATTTTATTCTTTAGATTTTTCTTTATTAACAGGGATACCCCTCTGGCTGCTCTTCTTTCTTTTGGGACTCCAGTGAATATATGGACAAAATTACCGATACTATTCGTACCTGTTCCTTTCTTTTTTGTCTCAGTGAGTGCAATAATATCGATTTTGCAATTCTGCACTTCGGTTGCAATAATGTCCAACTTTTGATTCAGTCCCTGTACCTGTATATGGATCTGGAAATTAAACAATCTTGTAGATTTAAAGTTTGAAATTCCGAGGGTGCTTTTTCAGTCAACAAAAGCTAACCGTCAGCATAGTGCTAAGTGGCCTTTGAGTGACAACAAGTAAAATTAAAGAAAGTAAAATTATAAAAAGTTTGTCTTTGGCAGGGACTCGAACCCGGAATCTCTCTACGCAAACGCTCTCTGATTGTTTGAGTTAGATTAAGTGTCTACCATTGATTGGCCTCTCATTCTAGACTTCATTGCAGAGTGACAGAAGTGTTTGAATTCTTGAAGGAGTAAAAAGTGTCTCCCTCAATATCGGGTGAAAGTCGAACTGCGCATGCGATCTCAGTTGATTTCCGCATCTCTATTGGACCTGATATAGGAATGAATTCTCGTTCTCATCTGTTTAAAGAATTCATACACTGAGTGTGAACTGAAAATGTTGAAGTTCTAAAGTTTGGAACACAACAAGTAATGTGGAGTTCTTAGGGTTTCAGGTTCTGTGCGTGGAAAAAAGAAATATGGCCGGTAGGTACCGAACATCGGCACATTTAATACCTTATAGGATTACTTGTAGCTTTCAATAAGAAGCCTTTTATAAGGCCCTTCACAAGTTAAAACAATATGAGCAACAACAAAATGTCATTAGCTATAAATATAAATAGTAGGCCCCGAAAAAAAACTGTTTATATTACTTGGTATAGAGATGCGGATAGGTAAATTTATTTATACACGGCTCAACATCCCCAAAATTATCAGGAAAAAGCTGGTCCCGCTGGCTGGGACGTCAGTCTCTTGTTTTCCGTACACATCGAGGTGGGCTGTGAGAGCTATGATCGATTATTGACTCAACGCATGCGCACTTTTGTTTGGGAGCCTGCAACGAATACTTTCAGCATCCCTCGCAAGTACAGGGTGATTTAAATTGGGCACTTTTTGGGAGGTTAAGGTACTTCTAGGGAAGATTGAGAAAGGCAAAAAACCCTCTAAAATTTCAGGAGTAAATAAAACTTGAAAACGGTATCTTAATAAATCCAGTGTTTTTGAAAATAGAATTAAAAAAAATTACCCTCTTTGTATTGAAAAACCTTATGTAATACCGTAAATTATGAGACATTTTTAAAAGTTTTTTTTTGAATAACTTTATCTGTTAAGTTACAAAAATGCCTTTTGTATGTTTTACGAAAAATTTTTGAAGAACCAAAATAGACCTCAATTTTTTGCCCTCCTAGCTCGCGCATTCTTTTCGATGAAAATTTTTTATTTTCAGAAAACGCCGAAAATTTGTTATTTGAACCGATTTTCACAAAATTGTAAGGTAAAATAGTATTCGAAACTTCAACGAGCCACCGTTGCTCTACGGGGGGGGGGGGTACTGGGGGTAATTCCTCCCCCCAGAGCCCGAAAAAAATATATTAGGTATAAAGGTTGGTAGCTGAGCTGCTACAGATTAGTTAAAGGCTAAAATAAATATTTTGTTACCTTTATTAGATTCCCGATAATAAGCGCATAGGAATAAAACGTAGGATAAATATGCGCAAAGGAAAAAAGCGCATACAAAAAAAATCGCATGCGAAAAAATCGCACAGAGGAAAAACTTGCAGCTGTTGCCTTACAGTATGGCGTTGGCTCGTCAAAGGCTAGAGGAGTAAAACCTTGATTAAAAATCCTGGCCCTCCAAGTAGGGGGTTGAGGCATTAGACTGGTTCTCTAATACTTGTAAAACAAAGCAGTTACCAAAAAGCCTAAACAAAGCCTCGGAGCAATGGATGGAAACTCTCGAAGACGAAAAAAGCAAAGACAAAGGGGTATGAATATAGCTACATGGAACGTACAGGGACTGAATCAAAAGTTGGACATTATTGCAACCGAAGTGCAGAATTGTAAGATCGATATTATTGCACTCACTGAGACAAAAAAGAAAGGAACAGGTACGAATAGTGTCGGTAATTTTGTCCATATATTCACTGGAGTCCCAAAAGAAAGAAGAACAGCCAGAGGGGTATCCTTGTTGATAAAGAAAAATCTAAAGAATAAAATTACAGACTACGATTGCATTAGTGAAAACATACTTCGAGTGAACATGAAGATGCTTGGACATAATATAAGCATAATAGCAGTCTACGCACCATCAGATGACGAAAGAGTAGCTACAAAACAAATGTTTTTTGATCAACTTGATGAGACTATCACAAAAATCGGTAATACCAGAGAAATAATTATGCTTGGCGATTTTAATAGCCGAACTGGTAGGCAAACCCAGAGCAAAGTGATAGGACCATTTGGAGAGGAAGTAACAAATGATAATGGCTTAAGACTGATGCAATTGTGTAAAACCCACAACCTAAAAATAAATAATGGTTTTTAAACATCGATATACCTGGATTCAGCCAACAAGAAATCTTAAATCAATAATTGATGATGCTATAGGTGGACAACACTCGCAATTAAAGTGGTATGATGTGCGAGCACTTCGTGGTGTTACCTGTGGATCTGACCACCATCTGGTAAAAGCAAAAATATTATTCCCTTTAAGAAAAACAAATAAGGACGAAAGTATTAGAGAAAATGAAAACCTAGAATGCATCGAAGACAATCAAAAATACAACTTTAGAAGTCTAGAAATCGAAAGTACTCAAAGATTGTATCAGAACCGATTAGATGAAAAATTAATAAACACAAATCACTCATTTAAAGAGATATATACAAACATAATAAAAAGCTTGAAGGAAGGAAGCAACGAAGCTGTTGGGTACCAAGATAATAGAAATAACAGGAAGATGTGGTGGACGGGCAAAATACAGGAAATGGTCAAAGAGAAAAAACGCACATACTTGAAATGGTTCAGTACTAAGGAGCAAAGAGACCTAGAAATCTACAGGGAAACCAGAAGACAGCTAAGAAATTTGATACGCACAGAAAAAAATGAAATGTTCGAGCGCAAGTGCCACGACATAAACACACACGTAGGAGGTAGGCAGAGTTCTGAAGTATGGAAATTCATTTCTACACTAAAAAACCCAACAAAAGAAAAAGTAAACATCCAGATAATCAAACTAGAACAATGGGCAGAACACTACAAGGGACTGCTGCAGGAGACGAGACCCGAATATCTGGCAGCCAGACATAGAAGTACATGGAGAGGAAGTAATCATCGAAAAAGAAATGATAAAGAATAATATTTAAAAAATTAAATCCGGAAAAGCTAGCGGACCTGGGGGAATATATGCTGAAATACTCAAATATGGATCAGAGAAACTACTCGAAAATCTCACATATATTATTAATCAATGCATAAACAGACATCCAGTACCTAATGATTGGAAAATTGCATACATATCCTCAATACCTAAAAAGGGAAACAAGCAGGATTGCAACAATTACAGAGGAATTTCAGTAACCAGTACTCTAAGTAGATTGTACGGTAGGATTCTTAGAGATCTAATAGAGAATGATTTTCATGAACAAGAAGAAGAAGAGCAAAGTGGGTTTCGCGCAGGCAGATCTTGTAGTGATAATGTTTTTTGTCTTAAACAAGTAATTGAGAAAAGGAGCGCCAGAAATATAGAGACTCATGTTACCTTTGTGGAACTACAAAAAGCATATGATACCGTTCCAGTAGAAACATTATGGACAGTTTTAGAGCAAACTAATATTAATCATACATACATAAAAGCGATAAAAAACTATACAAAGGGTCAAAATCTAAAATTAAAATTGGAAATCGACTTTCAAAAGAATTCCTGGTAACAAAAGGCTTAAGACAGGGATGTTATATCTCTCCAACTCTTTTTAAAATATATATCGCAGTAGCTCTAAAAAACTGGAAACGTAAAGTGCACGGCATGGGAATACAACTTAACGACCGATTTACCATATACACACTACAGTTTGCTGACGACCAAGTAATTGTGGCTAATGATAAAGAAGACATGGAGTATATGATGAGAAAGTTAACAGAAGAATACCAAAAGTGGGGATTAACAGTGAACGTGGACAAGACACAGTACTTATGTATTGGAAACGAATCCAGTGAGTTAGTACTAGAAAATGGAAAAACAATGAGTATGCATACTTGGGTGTCACATTTGATAAGACAGGAACAGACTGTAAAGAATTGGAAAAAAGAATAGTAAAAGCAAAAAAAGCAGCAGAGCAGAGAGATAAAAAAGAATGTAAAATTTAACATATATGAAACAATGGTCAAAGGCACGCTGTTGTATGGAATAGAGACTTGTCGCGTAACAGAAAAATACAAAACAAAAATGGAAAGTGTCGAAATGGATGCAATAAGAAGATCAATGAGAATATCTAGAATAGACCACATAAGAAATGAGATCATAAAAGAAAGAATGGGAATCGAGGGAAGCATAACGGATGACATCACTAAAAGGCAACTGATATGGTACGGCAACGGATGAACGACGAAAGATTACCAAAGCAGGTCCTAGAATGGCAACCAATAGGGCGCAGAAAAAGAGGGCGTCCTAAACTAGAATGGCAACAGTCAATCCAAAGCTCAATAAGTCAAAAGAATCTGACAGAGGATGATTGTCAGGATCGAAGGAGGTGGAGAATGGGCGTCGGACAACGTAGAAAAACGTTCTCAACCGACATAGTAGTAGTAGGAAAAACTTACAATAATAACACCGGTAGGTAAACACAATCAAGAAGTGGTCTGTACATTTCACGAGACCTATATACAAATTTAAATTTTACATTATACTAGATAAGTCTAGAGAAAATACTCTAGATATGACTAACCTCAATTAAAAAAATTCAGAGGCTATATGACCACTGCGTAGAACTACTTTATAAATCCATTTTGGCAATTTTTTCAATTTTCAGTTTTACGCAACTTATTTTGTATGCGTGTATGTGTATATCCTTTAATAAAGCCCCCATAAGGGCCCGATTTCTGCATTCCTCAAGATTTTTGCCTTATTTTTGAGTGTTAGGAATATCCCCTAAACGTACATGTGCACTTAAAACACTGGCCATATGAGACAAATTGACATACAAAAACAAGCCTTTTCTTACTGTTTTTTTATATATTTTTAAAAACCTACCAAATGTTTGCAAAAAACACTCAAGAATATATTTTGACAAATCTAAAAAAATACCACAGAATACTTTTTTCGGTTTTCGAGTTGACAAACTTGAAAAAAGTGCTAATGTTTCATACTGCACCCACTGTCTCATAAATACTTAATTTTTGGTACCTCAAAAACTAAAAGTAATAAATGAATTTAATAATAAATTTTTCTAAGAACATTAATAAGATTGGGTTTTTCCCTTTCCTTAAAATATGAGCTGCGCAAATGAGGGTCAGTTTTTGTCTATGTACCCTGAAAGTACCCTTGTCCTCCTATAAGTATCTAATTTGGATAACCATGACGTTTAAAATTTTAGTTTACCTAAACAAGAAAATATCATTCCACGAATGTTCATGGCTCACTTCTTACGCTTTTCTATTATTTTATTTTTTATAAGTCAGCTAAGGATGCCCTTGTACAGTGTTCAAAATTGGATTCAAAAACTTTTTTTGGAGGTAAAATCAAAAAAGGCACCACAATGGATAGATTTTTTTTGCTTATTTTGTTAGGCAATTTTTTTCAGATTTCCACAACGAACAAAAAAGTAATTGGTCCTTCTCTGTTATTTTCTATTGATCTCTGTCAGTGGCGTTGATACGGAAGAGGGGGTTAAGGGGATTAATTCCCCCCCACCATTGAAAGTACTTCTAGGTCCATACAAGATTAAATTTAACCTTATAAGAAAAAATAATGAAATTCAATTCTATATCATATCCTCTCCATTACAAAATGCTATCTACGTCACTGATCTCTTTGTTTCTGGCATCCCTCTCTACTGACTTTTTTCTAGAATCGCAAATATTTTTATAATCTAATGATGGTCTAGTTTACATCGTGCTCCTGTTTGCTTTTTGGCAAAATCAAAATAAAATTATAAAAAAATATTAGTGTATGCGGTAAAAATTAATGTAGTCAGGGACCTAACTAAACACCCAGCAAACATGGATTACAAAAAAAGTACTTTTTAAGTACTGGCTTTCACTGCTGCCCATAACAGCAAAGTACTAATTAGGAAGTACCTAATTCGTATTGATTTGGAACAACGGCCTGCATCAGGCCAGCAAGTATATATTTTATTACAAAAAACACTGTACTTTTAAAGTAGGTAATGCATTTTTTAAGCTTATTTGTAGACAAAAACCTGTACTTTTAAAGCATTGTATTTTCTTAATTTTTTAGTAGTACAAAAAAACTAATTTTATTGTAAATATTGTAAGGACATTACTTCACTCACGTCTCATATTTACGGAAATAAATATTTGATCATTCCTTTGCATATCAGATGAGGATATTTCCAAGGATTATGGAACATTCCACATCAATTTAAAAATAAATAAAATCATTCACATTCTTAAGCTTGACATTCCTTAGTGTACCTGTAAAATGTTGACTAGTGTTTGCCATCTACTGGCAAGGACGGCAAACATCAACTAGTCAGTTTTTTTGTAAATATTTTATTTTCACAATAAAATATTTAATATTTTTGTACTAAAATAAAGTGCTTTAAAAGCAACTGTTTAAAAATACTTTTAAAATGTTTTTTCACTGTTATATTAATTTTGCAGTAAAACTTTTAAACAGTACCTTCTTCAAAATGATATTAAAATGTTTTTTATGAATATTTTATTTTCACAGTAAAATATTTAATTGTTTTGTACTAAAATAAAGTGCTTGAAAAGCAACTGTTTAAATATACTTTTAAAATGTTTTTTGCCATTAACGCTGGCTGCACTTGGCATTCTTCAAAAATAAAGTATAAATTTACGTTGTATTAAAAATAAACTACTAAAATGATGCATTTTTTGCACTTTTAAATAATATGCAAATTAGACAATACAAAAATAATACAAATAATGCACATCGTTGCCGATGCCAGCAGTTAAATTACAATATTAGTAAAGTACCAGCAGGTCTATGTTTGCTGGGCAATATTACTTTTAAAATAATTGCCAGGGACACTACACTTTAGTTGACACTTTTGCAATTTTATATTGGCACATGCATGCATCTTGTCACATACAGGGTGACTCAGATTAAATTAACTACATGGGGATTTCGTAAACAGAACGAGACACAATTTTGGTTAAATTAGAAGAAAGTTGCTCTATTCCAAGCCCTATCAGATAAATTAGAACATTTCATATGAAAAAAGCCAAGTATGCGAAAATCATGTTCCGTAAAAACAATTGAGATAAAACAAAAGCCAAGTTTTCCAATACAAATTTTAAAATGTGTAGCATTAATGGATTTTGACCAAAATCTAATCAGCTCGTTAGAGTGTCCAACACTACTTTTCCTGAAAATTTTATGAAAATCGGTTGAGCCATTGCTGTGCGGGCTAGGAAGGTAAAATTTTTTCAAAAAATATGGTCTTAGTCTATAAACAAAAAAACATTTAGCTTGATGTTTTCGAAAAATTGCTTTTTAGCTATATTAAGGAGTCAAAAACGCCATGTTTGAGTCGATTAAAACCAAATGATGCTGGTGATCACGTATCAAGTATTGGTCTTCAATAATCATAATTAAAATGTTTGTGTATTTTGCTTGTAATTGCCCTATATGTCTATATGTTCGCCTATAACCAAATCTATATAAAATCATATACTTTCAAATGGGTAGCTACGATTTTGAAATATAACAATTTTTTTGTAATCCCAGTTTTATGTAAAACAAAGAATACTTTTGGTGTAACTTATTCAATTTTTCGTATGTATATAATAAATAATAAATTAAAGATCCCTAAAAAATAAACAACTTAAGGAAAAGAAATACTAAAAAGAAAATTATGAAAAACCATTTAAGGGTAGTCTAACGACAAAGCAATGACAATATCAGTGCAAAGTTGTTGATTTTGATACAAACATCACCTGAAACTATCAACTTAAGTTTCTAGGGATAAAAGTGAACTTTTTAATCTAGAAACTAAAAGTGCAAATGTGGTCCCTAAAGTGCAATACAAATTTTAACATTTAAAAAAGTATTCGAATCCGAAAATCTTTTTATTTGGATTAAGTTATTATCAAGAGGAATAAAATACGATCTTGTGTTTTTATAGTTAGCGCGGATTTGAACTATTTTTCAAAGAAAGATCTATCTAAATCAATTTGCTCTTGTGTGACAAGCGAAAATCATCGTAGGTCTTTTTCCTTTATTCCCTTTAGATTTTTTTTTAAATATAAGCAATTAAAATTTAATGAAAATATTTGTCGAAAATGTTTTAAAGCGATTGTCGCTAGTTTCCTACAGTAGCGCACCCAGGAATATGTCTTGGGGGGGGCCCGAGGCCTTATGATGTCGTATGTCGTATTTCATGCTATTTTTTTGTGTTTATTCATGAAATATGTGGAAAATATATACAAAAATCTTAGGCGCCCATGTTTCCTATACGTTGATCCACTGTGTAATGGCGTAATGTGTTTTTTTAACCCAAAATTTTAGGTATATATTATTTTTTAAATATAAATATCCACGATTTCTGTAACAATGTATGAAGGAAAAACATTTTGTCTAAAATTGATATTTGAAATAAAAATGCTGTTTGCTACTTTACTATTGTATGGTTTTTTTCCACCATTTGAAGTCAGTGGCGGATCCAGGGGGGGGACTAGGGGCACTTGCCCCCCCCCGAGAATTTTTTGAATATACAAAAAAATGAGTAAAAAGTAATGTTTTTGCTAATAAAAACTCCAAATTTTTGCCTGCGGCGCATGAAAGTATCTATTGTTATTATCATCGAAATTACAACCACTGATTAATTTAATAAAATGCTGCTTAAAAAAATATATACCATTTTTTACCAACAGAGAATGTCACCTAAAATGCCCCCCCCCCCCGAAAAGCACCTCTGGATCCGCCCTTGTTTAAAGTTTGTCAACTAGAGCCCTTTTTGAGTGTAAATAGCTACCCATTTGAAAGTATATGATTTTATTTAGATTTGGTTATAGGCGAACATATAGACCCACAGGGCAAGCAAAATACCAGTGGCGCACCCAGGAATGTGTCTTGGGGGGGGGGGGCCGACAGCTACAAAGCGCGCCTTCAAAAATCTTGCGACCAAAAAAAAAAAAAAAAAAAAGTCATCATGTGTGGGGGGGCCGACAGCAAAAAAAAAAGGTCATCATGTCTTTTCGCAACTACGCCACTGCTTGGGGTTGGGGGGCCCGAAGCCTCCTGATGTCAAATTTTAAGGTATTTTTCATGTTTTATCATCAAATATGTAGAAAATATATTAAAAAATCTCATGATATCCAGCAAAATTTGGTTTAAATTTACTTATCAAACATGGCCTTTTTGACTCCCGAATATAGGTAAAAAAGCAATTTTTCTAAAACATCCAGTTAAATGCTTTTTTTTTAAATAAAATCTATATGTTTGTGGCGGATTCATTTTACAAACACAACTTTTTCTGGGTATTACGCCACTAGTAAGGAAAAATTACTTTAAAAAATTATAAAAAACCACTGCGTTTCTCCTAGAAAAATAAAAATCACTAATTTGTCAGTGGCTTTCTATAAAAATAAATAGTTGCCTAGTAAAACCTAAACCACTTATCTTTTAATTGAATTTGAATACGCTACGTTTCGATTGCCAATCTAATAATAGCTTGAAAACGATTGTAGATTGGCAATCGAAACGTAGCGTATTCAAATTCAATTAAAAGATAAGTGGTTTAGGTTTTACTAGGCAACTATTTATTTTTATAGAAAGCCACTGACAAATTAGTGATTTTTATTTTTCTAGGAGAAACGCAGTGGTTTTTTATAATTTTTTAAAGTAATTTTTCCTTACTAGTGGCGTAATACCCAGAAAAAGTTGTGTTTGCTTTTTTTTTGTTTATGGACTTATTTTTTTTTTTTAATTTATACTAATTTTATATAAGAAAAGGCCTTTGGCTACAAACCATATGAAGATTTTTTGGTTGCAAGTTATCATAAGCAGATATAAATTTATAAAATATGAATTTTATTTTTAAAGTTATTTTTTTTTAATCTGCACCAAGCCTGTTCAGTACAGCAATAACTTTTTATATTTAAATAGGTTTAATCGAACAAAGCTTTCTTTACAATTTGAAGTTTGTTTAATATCGGTGGCTTAATTCGTGTAATAACCACAATTTTTTTAAATTAGGACTGCAAGGCTCATTTTGGGAAATTTAAAATGGACACTAAAAAAGAGGGGTGAGGATAAAAAATTTTTTTGAGTTTTTTGAAGTTTTTTGGGGCCTGTCTAGCCATTGTAAAAAAAAATAAAATCTTAGACTATGAGGGGCACTCATTAGTGGATATTAAATGGAATTACCCTAGGGTATTTTCTCTCAGAGTAGCTTCTGTTGGTTTCACACAGTTTATGCTCTACACAGAGCTACCGCCTGCATTCACCTGAGAATGACCTAATAAGGCCGAGACTGGTCGTAGCAGGGTTGGATGGGCTCAAACAAACCGGCCCTGGCAATTTTGTTTTTATTCGGCCTTCGCTTGGCCCAAAAATTTTACGGCAAAGAAAACGAAGCCATATTGTGTAATTTGCATTTTGAAAAAAAACTTTATATAAACATATGAATGCATGTCCTAAACATCCTAACTTGTGAGATACAAGGTTTTTAAAGACTTTCAGAAAATCTCCTTTTTTAATAATATCTGTGATACTGCTTTGTAAAGTTTTATATTCTATATGCCTATATTAAACACTACGTACCTATTAACATAATTAATATCTAATTTTTTCACAAAATGAAAACTCAAAAAAAAATAAAAATGTACAAAATTTCAACATACAACAGCAGTGCCCCCGTTAGTTAAAAGGCTGCAAGTAATTTTTTTTCGAATTTAGGTTTTTGGTCTCAACGGATTTTCCATCATGTCCTATGTAATAAAATTAAAAAATTAAAAAAAAAACAAATAGCAGTAACTGTAGTACTGCCTTATGAACAATTAAAACTTTGAAGTCGTTTTTTTCCGAACCACACTTTCGTCACTTGCGCCCTTTTAACTACCGGGGGCAGAGCAGGTATGCTAATTTTTCATATGGTAACGACTTTTTTAATAATAAACTTGATGCTGCAATTTTATCTATGATCTCCTTAATTTGAATTGGACCCAATACCGATTTTTTACTCGGTTAATCAATTTCTTAGATTTTTATGTATTTTAGCACCAAAAATGACCTTTCGCAACTAAGATATGAGATATTGGCAAGGCCGTACCGAAGGGGGAGATCAGGGGGATCAATCCCCACCAAAATAGTCAACAAAGTGTGTTAAAAGAGATTTCACAACAGCAACACAAATAAGAAAAAAATTGGACAATATTTTTATTACATTTTTTTAATCTCCCGATTTTTTCTTCTGGATATTGGTATTGTAAAAAGATATTAATAAGTTAGTGCCATTATCACATTATCTCCTTGATACATTATATTTATTTTAATATAAAAGTAACTGTAACAATCAAACGAGTAACGCAGGCCTGGAGTTACTACATACAGATTGTTTTAATTTAAATGTTTAATGTTTTAATTAGTTCGTTTGTCAAATATGCAAAAATAAATATTAATAATTTGGAATAGGTACATCGGGAGTGCGGCCATGGGCGTAGTCAGGGTCTCGCTCAGGGTCGGGCAAAAAATAAAAAAATTGTACAATCAAATAACCTAAACTTAATTTAATATTAACTTGCAAGGATTGCGAATAAACCTTGATAAAACGTTTTACTAAATGATCTAAAGCCAAGATGGGGCAGGTGATAAGCCAGGGTGGGTCAAGTGCCCCACCCTGACTACGTCCATGCCGGCGGCCAAACCGGCCCTAAATTGTACCGGCCCACCGGGCGTTTGCCCGGTTGCCCGCCTATCCCATTCAACCCTGGGTCGTAGATTGGCAAGAATCACAGGATAGTAACTTTTTCTGTTCGTTTCATAGAGATTAATATTATTTGTTCAATTTAAAATAAATGTTGGAATTTGATAGAAAAGCCTTACTTAATTCGGGCTAGGTCCCTTTCTAAAAAGGAAAATTAAATCCGCGAAAGTGCGATCGAGGGAAGCAAGGCCTAGCCGAGCGCGAGGGATATTTGGTCGCGCGAGGGGGTTGCACGCCGTCCGGGTTGCGCAGAGCAGACGCGCACAGGCGGAGGGGTGGAGTTCGTGGCTTGCCCTGCGTCGCGACGGCACAGATAGTGTACAGACAGACTGGCGTCTGCCAGTCTGCCAGTGTAAATGTGGTACTTGAAGCCGTTTGGGTAAGTCTTTATTGCTCTTTTGAGGTTAGTTTAGGCTGTGTGTGCTCCTATGGTGCATATTAATGACCCGGTGTCTAATTACCGTCGAACGCGTCAATCCCGGTGTCGACAAATTGTTTCTCCCGAATCGGTTCGGCCGTTCAAGCAACTCCGAATGTTTACAATGACGAATTTACATGTTTTTTGAATCATATATAGTGACCAGCGTTTGGTTTTTGTGAGTTAAAAGTATTACAAAAAATAGAGTGAATTTAAGTGAATAAAAAATTTTTTAATGCAGGGTGCCAAAAATTTATCAGATAATAAATAAAATCATATAACAATTGTCAGTTAAAGTTTTGATATTTTGCACTTTTTTGACTGACCCCTTAGATTTAGATGACACTTTTTTTCTGAAAACATCAATAGGTACTACACCCGCTATTCTAACTTTTGTAGTTTCGAAGATATTAGCGGATAATAATAAAAAAATTTAATAATCTACTATTATCCATTAATAAAAGTGGATAAATTAATTGTACTTAGATATTATAACTCCGAAACTATAAAAGCTAGATACAGCGTATTTAGTAGAGTATTGCTGAATTTAGAAAAAAAATCTTATTATTTTAAAAATCTACAGGGTGAGTATTGTTTTTTACATTTACAAATTTCAAAATTTAAATTAACTTAGGTATGTCATTTTTATTTATTTTGATTAACATATTAATAATCTCATTTCTTTCGAAAACAGTTTTTTTAATAACTTTTTTTGGCGCATTTTGTATAAAAAATCACGAAAAAACGCTCAGACGTTTTGCTCTGTATGACGAATAATAAACTCACAAAAGCCCAACACAAAGAATGCTGAACACCCTGTACACACATGATAGATTGTATTCCAAAGCAAATTTTAAGTGACTTGGTAGAGCTTTCCTTAGGTAAATATCTTCGTTGTTTGAGGCCATCCAACAACGATATCTTTAAACCTTGTGTTCATACTGTCAGTGAATTAGGTATTAATATAGAGTGAATTGTGCATTTTGTTTTTAGTGATTGTAAAATTTACAAAGTGGTTTCTACGAGGGTACAGGTCGATTTTTTATAAGCGCACAGCTTTCTTATTTAAAACTGAAAATAAGCAAGTCGCGTGACCCCCTGTATATATTAGGAATGACTATCAAGTTGTTTATTTTACACCCTGCATTTTTTTTTAATTTTAAATAGAATTTGAAGACTTTGAAGTAGAGCAACCAGGAATTTGTCTTGGGGCAGGGACCCCATGATATCATATTTCATGCTCCTTTTTGTTTTTATTTATAAATTATGTGGAAAATAAGTTAAAAAATATTAGGTTTGCCGAGACCATCCCCCCCTGGGTGTGCCCTTGTTTCTCCTTATTTACTTTTAACCACTTTAGGCCGTCTTTCCGCAGGGGTCTGAAAGCCCAGGTCCCACAGTTATAGGGACCGAATAAAAAAGCAACAAGAATTAAAATTATTTTTTGTTCTTAAATCGGTTTAACTAAACAAGTTATTTATTTTATTTTAATGCACAAACCTACCCAACAAATATTTTTTAATTTAAATGTGCTTTACCCCATTTAAAATTTTTTAATTAAGCCAAACAAACTTCTACATCATTCGATTTTTTAGCTCACACACTATAGTAGTGTGAGCGATGGTGATCCTAATTTTTTCGAGAAAACAAAAGTTGCTCCGATTTCAAAATTTTTTATATATCTTTGCGTTTCAGATGATTTTGAAACTTTTTTGTTGCGCCGTCTGTCTGTCTGTCTGTCTGTCTGTATGTCTGTCTGTCTGTAACGACCAACGCGCATAACTCAAAAACGGCTTGGCCGATTTCAATGAAATTTGGTACCTAGGCTGGGTCTTGGGTCGAGATGGTCCCATTTAAAAATGAACAAAATCCACCGAACACAAACCAAAAAAAAAGTGGGGATAGATTTCAAAAATTAGAGTTTATGTGAAAATATGGCGTGTGTGATATCAAACGAAAGGTAATTGAGTCTGGAGTTAAACAAAATACATTTTAATTTATTTAAAAAAAAAAGGTGAGGGTATATTTCAAAAATTAGAGTTTAAGTGAAAATATGGCATGTGTGATATCAAACGAAAGGTAATTGAGTCCGGAGTTTAACAAAATACATTTTAGTTTTTGTTTTTTTAAGGGTAAGGGTGGATTTCAAAAATTTGAGTTTAAGTCAAAACATGGCTTGTGTGGTATCAAACAAAAGGTAATTTAGTGTGGAGTTGAATAAAATATATTTCAGTTCTTAGTTATATTAGCTCACACGTACACTATAACTATAGTACCTAGTGTGAGCTTAGGGGCCCATATATTGGCAGAGTATTTTTAAATTGGTGAGAGGACCTTAAAGACCAAAAGTGTCAGGGGCCAAAACATCGTTATATATTTATTTTCTTTTGTACTGTTTAGCAATGGCATACACTCCAAACCAGAAGGGGGGGGGGCAGGTTGCTGAATGCCTTCTTAACTTATGAGGGCAATTCCATGTAAAAAAAAACAAGTACGCGAAAATGGTATTCCGTAAAAAGAATTGAGATAAAAGTAAAGCCAAGTTTTCTAATACAAATTTCAAAATGAACGGTTCTTACTAGTAAAATTTTTTTTTAAACTTTGCTGTTACAGCCAAACTTCTATATGTTCCATTTAGGACAGTGCCTAAGGATCATTTGCTGCCATAACAGCCAAGTTTCCAAACTAGTTTCATTTTGAAATTTTTATTGGAGAACTTGGCTTTACTTTTATCTCAATTCTTTTTACGGAATACTAATTTCGCGTACTTGGATTTTTTTTACATGAAATGTTTTTGTTCTGATTGCACTCCTTTTTTAAAGGATATGGATAATATTTTTAAGTTTTAGAGTAGAAAGTTCAAAAATTTTGCAATGCAAAAATTTTGAGGTTTTTTAATTTTTTTCTATAGTTTTATTACAGTTCCTATCAGCCTTCTAAAGCTCAGCTCTCTAGCGTTCTTAGAAGTGGGCAACTTTACTTTTACCTAACTTTACATTTATAGGAGAGGAAAGTAAAATAAGTTTTGGTGTTTTTAATTTTTTTTTGGTATAATTTTATCATAGTTCCTATCAGTCTTTCAAAGCTCAGCTCTCTAGCGTTTCTGGAAGTAAGCAATGTTACCTTTACATAACTTTATATTCATAGGGGAGGGAACTTAATTACAATTTTGGGGTTTTTTTCCAAGGGTTTGTAGCTTTGTAGCATGTCTGGAAGTACAGTAGAATTTTGATGATCTATACATGAGTTTGTGAATAAGTGGCAATTTCGACGTTTTTTGAAATTTCGTAACTACTTTACTACTTTATGGAAGTCCATGAATGATAGGTCAAATATGAGCTGAAATGTTTCAAGAAAAGATATTACAGCAGTTTACGCGAACTTGACGGAGCACTACCGTTCCCCCAAATTTTAATTGTGCGATATATATATATGAGGGGTGGTAGAGCTGCCGTTCATTGCCCCCCCCCCCCCCCCACTCTGGATACTCCCTTGCTCTTAAGTGACGCGATATTAACAATTTTGTTTAAAAAATCGTTAAAAAACACCTTGAGCAAATTAATTTTTGGAATAAAGAGAGAAAAAGCATTTAAAAATAACATCAATTTAAAATAAAATACCTGAAATACCACTGTTTTATATATCATCATAATATTATTCAATCTTTTGTTTGATTTTTATTTGCGTTGAAAAAACTGAAACCAAACTTAACCAAGCCAAGTTGCTAGGGGTTAAAGTCAAAAGGGTTAGGGCAGAAAATTGAATTTCTATTATAAAGTAAACGCGTGCAGTTTTGTACAAGTCCGTGCCGCGTGACGATATAGTGTTTTAAAAACTGTTTTTATTTTAGTAAGGTAGTTTAAAGTCTAGTTAAGCTGTCAAAATTTTTTTAGTCACATACTTTGCAAAATAAGAGAGTTTCTTTTTCATTTATTTTAAACAGTGCATATGATTATGGCTCTTCTGACTTTTTTTTTGTAATAGAATAAAATATTTGAATCCTTTTGCTTGTGGCCATGATTTTGCTGTATACCTACGCCTGTAAACTATAAAGTTTAAATACAATATAATCCGATCAATACCCACCTTTTAATTTTAAAACATATGAAAATACTCTGCCAATCTATGGGCACCTAAGCTCACACTAGGTACTATAGTTATAGTGTAGGTGTAAGCTAATATAACTAAAAATGCAAAAATATTTTATTGAACCCCAGACTCAATTACCTTTCGTTTGATACCACACAAGTCATGTTTTGACTTAAACCTTAATTTTTCAAATCTACCCCCACCTTTTTTTTGTAAACCAAAATGTATTTTGTTTAACTTCAGACTCAATTACCTTTCGTTTGATATCACACACGCCATATTTCCACATAAACACTAATTTTTTAAATTTACCCCCACCATTTTTTTTAAAGTAAAATGTATTTTATTTAACTCCAGACGCAATTACCTTTCGTTTGATATCACACACGCCATATTTTTACATAAACTCTAATTTTTGAAATACACCCCCACCCTTTTATTTGGCTTGTGTTTGGTGGATTTTGTTCATTTTTAAATGGGACCATCTCGACCCAAAACCCAGCGTAGGTACCAAATTTCATTAAAATCGGGCAAGCGGTTTTTGAGTTATGCGCGTTGGTCGTTACAGACAGACAGACAGACAGACAGACAGACGGCGCAACAAAGAGGTTTCAAAATCATCTGAAACGCAAAAATATATAAAAATACTCTGCCAATCTATGGGCACCCAAGCCCACACTAGGTACTATAGTTGTAGTGTACGTGTGAGCTAATATAACTAAAAACTGAAAGATATTTTATTGAACTCCAGACTCAATTACCGTTCGTTTGATACCACACAAGCCATTTTGTGACTTAAACTTTAATTTTTCAAATCTACCCCCACCTTTTTTTTTAAACTAAAATGTATTTTGTTTAACTCCAGACTCAATTACCTTTCGTTTATTACACGCCATAATTTCCACATAAACACTAATTTTAGCTCACACATATACTATACTATAGTAGTGTGAGCTATGGTGATCCTAATTTTTTCGAGAAAAAAAAAGTTGCTCCGATTTCAAAATTTTTTATATATCTTTGCGTTTCAGATGATTTTGAAACTTTTTTGTTGCGCCGTCTGTCTGTCTGTCTGTCTGTCTGTCTGTGTGTCTGTATGTCTGTCTGTAACGACCAACGCGCATAACTCAAAAACCGCTTGGCCGATTTTAATAAAATTTGGTACCTAGGCTGGGTCTTGAGTCGAGATGGTCCCATTTAAAAATGAACAAAATCCACTGAACGCAAGCCAAATAAAAGGGTGGGGTAGATTTTAGAAATTAGTTTTTAAGTAAAAATATGGCGTGTGTGATATCAAACGAAAGGTAATTGAGTCTGGAGTTAAACAAAATATATTTTAGTTTTTAAAAAAGGGGTGGGGGTAGATTTTAAAAATTAGATTTTAAGTCAAAACATGGTTTGTGTGGTATCAAACGAAAGGTAATTGAGTCTGGAGTTGAATAAAATATATTTCAGTTTTTAGTTATATTAGCTCACACGTACACTATAACTATAGTACCTAGTGTGAGCTTAGGTGCCCATAGATTTGCAGAGTATTTTTATAGGTTTCAGGATTTTTTACCTGATATGACTGGGCTATAAGTAGGTATATGTATGTACTTTTGCTCAACATAATTTGTTTTTTATTTTATGCTTGAAATGACTTTTTGTCTGAACTCAGTCTTGTGTTTGGTGTTGTCTGACTGTCAGCACAATAAGATGAGGATATCTTTAGGATACGTACCTATAAAGATTTGTAAGTTGTCGTTTCTGTCTTGAAATGATCCTCTTTAAAACATCTTTAAACTATCCTTTAGTTATCAATATATTTGACATATTATTTAAGTAATGTTTGTTGTACACATAATAGGTATAAAACAATTTAGGCTAAGGACAATCAGCATGACTCAAGTTTCCCCATTAATCTTATAAAAACCAATAATCAGCTGATGAAGCAGGAAACAGGGGTTTGGTTTAACTGTTTAACAGGGGAAGCCACACAAAGGCGCTTGATGCGCTTCGAGAGAAGGACAAGGACAATTGTTTCGATAAGAGTGTCACATAAAAGCTATCATTTTTTTAACTTTTTTTGTTAAAAGCAATATACAGTAGCGGCCAAAAATAGAGAAACCTCCTAAATCATGACAAAAAAATTTGATGTAAAAAAAAGTTAAATACCCGAAAATGGTATTTTGTTAAAAGAACTGAGTTAATGGTATAGTTCTCCAATACAAATTTCAAAATTAAAGGTTCGTACTAGTTAACAAATGTTTTTTTTAAACTTTGCTATTACAGCCAAACTTGTTAATGTTCAATCGTGCACTGTGCCTAGGCGTCAATTTGCAGCCAGTTATGATTTTTTGATTTTTCATTTTGATATCAATCAATTTCAATTTCTATCACTTTGTATAAATTGTCATTTTTAAATAAACGGATGGAAACGTAGCGGCGTTAATTTTTTTGCAATCATTAGATTTTGATACTCTTCTTAATTTATTTGTTATACCTACCTTTCTATATATAATACCTACATGCTTTTACGTGAAAAGGAGAAGGGGGTGGGAACTTTATGAACTTGTCTATAATTTCTGTCAGTTTGCCAAATCCCAGCTTTCTATCATTTCTGGAAGTGTTCAATAAATGTTTTAAATAACTTTACATGTATAGAGGAGAAGTAACTTAGTCTTTTTTAATTTTTTCCTATAGTTTTATCATCTTTACCAGTCTGCCAAAGCTCAGCTCTCTAGCATTTTTACAAGTAGACAATATTACTTTTATATAACTTTACATGTATATGGGAGGGAATTAAATTAAAATTTTGGGGTTTTTGAATTTTTTTCCTATGGTTTTATCTTAGTTCTTATCGGTCTGCCAAAGCTTAGCTCTCTAGCGTTTCTAGAAGTGGGCAATGTTAATTTTATATAACTACATATGTATGTCGGGAAGGGGAGTAAATAAAAATTTTATGTTTTTTTTCAACTGTTTGGTCATAAGTTCTATAGGTTCGCCAAATTTTAACTTTGTAACATATCTGGAAGTACGGTAGAATTTTGATGCTCTATACATGAGTGAGTGGAAAATTTGACGTCCATGAAACGACTATCAAGTGCTGCGACTGTGCAAAGTTTGAGTTTCGTAGCTCGATCCGAAGCAGTGTTATAGATATATGGGCTGAAAAGTCCCTAATATTTTTGTTGAGTTGCTGTATCAGAATCCCGGGAATAAACGCACAGAAAAAAAACACACAGGAAAAAGAGCGCACAGAAAATACCTGCATCAGAAAAAAGGGGATGCACAGGGAAAAAATCGCACGCGGAAAAAAGTACACAGAGAAAAAACCGTACGGAGGGAATACTTAAAACTAATATAACACCGGCTAACATAATATAAAAAGTGGTCTATAAATTTGAACATATTATTTTTATCGGTGTGCCAAATCCTAATATAGGATATTTTTTGCCTGTATACACCCCAAATTTCGAGTAAATTTTGAAAAACTTGGTGAAAGTATTGTAATATAAATACTTGTTGAAGATGTATCACCACCAAAAAAGGTACATTCAAAGCCAACAATTAAATTTTTTAACTTCCATTAGATAAAGATTTAATTTATTTTTAAAAAACGCAGTATATTTGACCACTGCGCAGAACTACTTTGTTAAGCAACGTACATTTTTTAAAGTGCAATTTTTGGCGATTTTCAGGGCAATTTTGTATGTAATTGCGCAAAAAAACTCAACCATTTTACAGTTTACTCAAAATTATGGGGTCTGCGATCAAGATGGACCTTAAATTAGGATTAAGCGTAGCGAAAAACATATCATTTGCCGGTGTAATTTTTATCTAGGTACGGTTCTATTGGTACAAGCAAGCTATAATTCTTGTTAACCGAGCATCTAAAAACGAAGAAAATGAAATAGCCCGTTTTCGTGTCCAGGATAACAAAAATTTTAAAAAATGTTCAAAAATTTTTAAAATTATAAAAAATGTTTTAAAATTCTCCAAATTTTCAAATTTTATGAAAAGTTAAAAATATTTTCATAAATTTAAAATATCCAAAAAACTCAAAACACAAAACATTTTCAAAATTAATTTGCTAAAAAAACTTGTACTGCGACAATCCGAGTTTCATTTAAAGTAGCCTTGTATTATAACTGTTACCTATTTTTATCTACAACTTTGTGTCCACAATGTTTACTCACCCTCTCCCTCGGTTGTCTACTGGAAAAACAAATTCCATCGTCAATAAACCATCTGAGACTAAAAACCATCCCCAAGCGATTTTCCCAGCCCCCCTGGGAGCCACGTAAGCAGCATCAATCAATCTTGAGTCAGCCCTTCCATTTAAAGTGGGGTGCGTGGAGAACAGCTTTTATTTTTTTTCTGGAGATAATGGTGTCGAATTTAAGGAACATATTTCACATTCTTAGTATGATTTGAGATATATTGATAATGTTCTTAAGCATATAAAGGTGACTAGAACGAGATCAACAATAATTATTTTTGTATCAACAAGGGCAAAGAATCTGGGGGCACGGCACTACCCCGCCAAGTTCGCGCAGACTGCTGTACCAACTTTTCTTGAAACATTTTAGTCCACATTTGACCTATCTATAATTTTACTTCAGAGTGAGCTACAAAACTTAAACTTTGCTCGGTCGTCGACCTTGATAGAGTTACCAATCCCTCCAAGTTTCATGGACCTCCATAAAGCAGTAAAGTATTTTAAAAAAAGTCGAATTTGCCACTTACTCACTCACTAACTCATTTATAGATCATCGATATTCTACTGGTCTTCCAGACATACTAAAAAGCTTAAATTTGGCAGACTGATAGAAATTAGGACCAAACCCTTAGAAAAAATCAAAAAAACCCCATAGTTTAATTTGCTTCCCTCCCCTATACATGTAAAATTATGTAAAAGTTACATTGCCCACTTCCAGAAAAGCTAGAGAACTGAGATTTGGCAGACTAATAGGAACTATGACAAAACAATAGGAAAACATTAAAAAACATTAAAACATTTACTTACTTCCCTACCCTATACATGTTAAGTTATGTAAAACTATTGCTCGATTCTAGAAAACATGCAATTGGCAAACTAACAGAAATTATAGACAAGTTCATAAAAAGAAACTTCAAATCCGCCGCCCCCCAGCACAAATTGATAGAAATAGAAATTTATTCATTTCAAAAAAGCTAAGGCATCGCAAAAGTTTTGAGCATATTCCACATTCCTTTAAAAAAGGAGTGAAATCATAACAAAAATGTTTCATGTAAAAAAAGTCAAGTACACGAAAAACGGAGTGTAGCTAAGTGTAGCACAAATTTACTGTAATGCTTCTATTTAAAATGTAATTTGTTAAAAATACCCAGGTATAAAAAGGATTTAATTTAAAAGAATATTAAATGTGATACGTAATTATAAAATAAATTTAACGCTGATTTAAGAAATCAAATAAATAGAGGGTCATTCCATAAAAAATAGCAACGTTGTAATAGTGACAAAATTCAGCTAGATTCTTCATGAAAATGCAACAAAATGAAAATGTTTTGAAAGGCAAAATTAAAAAAAAATCAGCTAAAGACGGCTAACTAAATCAAAATGCGGTTTTTGCCTTTAACCTTTCTTTAAAATCACGGCTGGTAAGCCGAAACCCCCAAAGACGAAGGCACCCTGTATATTGCTTTATTTAAACTGAAGAATATCGACACATCAAAAAAACTCTGCAAAAACTTTGGAGTAAACAGCACGACCAAAGCTATACTATTTACACCCTCGCATATTAATTCTGGAGACACGTGTCAAAAATCCCCGAGTATGTGAAGTATTGTTCATAGGGAAAGAAAGAGGGTCATTTTTATATCGATCACTCCGATATTAATATAAATTCTATGTGTAATAATAGGGTCTGCCTCTGACACACATTATTTTATTTTCTTTGGCAAAGAAGAAATAAATGGACATTCAATTAAACTCATTTATGCTTCTAGAAATAAAGATAATACTACACGTTTTACGATAACAGAGACCGAATCGGATTTGGAAGTTTCTTTGTATTTTACATTATATCGTGAAAACCAAATTTTCCAGAAAACGGCAGTGGCTGATGATTATAGGAATTACCAGAGAAGAGCCCAACACGCTCCCTTGCAGTAATCAGGATCAGTAGAGCCCACACAACTTTGGAGGCTTGAAAAAAGTCAAAAGCGGATCAGGAACGAACTAAGTAGACCCGGAGCCACTTGTTGGCATAACCAAACTTAGAACAAGAAGAACCTACGTACATACGTCTAAGGGTCACAGGTCAATGAAGAGGAAAAGGGAACGCAACTGGGCATCTAGCAATTGAAGAGCTGAGAATTAGAGGAATCTTCTCCGCGGCAGTCACGTTCAGTAGAGCCCACACAACTTTGGAGGCTTGAAAAAAGGGACACGTGGCAAAGTGAAAAAATAAGTTTTATGAATAGCGTTTTAGTTTTCTACACTGATAGATCTAAACTATTAGCCAGGCAAACCACAGAAGCGGAAGAGTACGTGGAAAAATTAGAAGTTTAGAAAAGCTACCCGCTCGGAGAATAGCCTATTTTCTTTCAAGCAGAAGTGTACGCTATAATAATGGCGGCAACCCTAGAAGAGGTCAGGAATGGATCAGAGGCGCTGGAGATCCTAAGTGATGGTAAACGGGTGAGACTGGTTTGGGTTTTAAAGCATTCACGGGTACCATGCAACGAGATGGCGGATAAATTTGCGCGGATCGGATCGGGAACGAACTAAGATGACCAAGAACCACTTGTTGGCGTAACCAAACTTTGATCAAGAAGAAGCGATGGAAACCCACGTACATACGTCTTAGGGTGACAGGTCAATGAAGAGGAGAGGGAACGCAACTGGGCACCTAGCAATTAAAGAGCTCAGAACTAGATGAATCTTCCTCGCGACAATCATGGTCAGTAGATCCTACACAGCTTTGGAGGCTTGGAAAAGGGCACATATCTCAAATAGGGAAGCGTGGCAAAGTGAAGAAATAATGTTTGAGAAAAGCGCTTTGGTTTGCTACACTGATGGACATAAACTATCAGCGAGGCAAACCACAGAAGCGGAAGAGTACGTGGAAAAACTAAAAGTTCAGAAGAGCTACCTGCTCGGAGAGTAGGCTACTGTTTTTCAAGCAGCAGTGTACGCCATAATAATAACGGCAACCCCAGAAGAGTTCAGGAATGGATCAGAGTCGCTGGGTACCTAAGCACTGGCAAAAGGGTTATAAGGGATTGGGTTTCAAAGCATACATGGGCACTTGTTGGCGTGCTACACTAACAAACTGCGAGGAAATAGGAACAGATTGCAGAGAGATTTGCGAGGAAGAGCTACATTTCCTCAAGTGAGCTGATAAACTGGACTGTTAACATCACAGGAAGGTCCAATGAGCAACCCGATCATCGAATGGAAGTGCAGAGAATGGGCTAAGGGCCTGGAGCATGGCAAAAAGGGCCTACTGTGACCTATTTGCCGGATCTACGGATCACTCCCCACTACTACTACTAGTTTTACATTAATGTTACCTATTTAAAGACACTAATCATAAACCAAGCGCTTGCTTTACCATGAGAGTCCTTAGATCTATTGGGTTAATGTCTAACTCAGATTCGCAGCAGAAAATTCGCCAATTAGAGAAGAGCTATTCTTAACCTCAGATTTGAACTTATTGTCAACCAGAGAAGAGCCATTATCAACTTTGGATTAAGACTCAATTCTATCTCTACCTCAAACTCGATCTTTTAAGGAATTATGAGGCTTTTTTGAGTATTTTTAAGTTAAGGTTTGAAATTGTTCTACTTCTGTATGTCTAGGTATGTTTCTTTTTTGTGGTTTAGGGATCTGTTAAAGAAACAACTACTTCTTTATTGTTACATCCATATATTTAAAGGAAAACCAGAGGCCCTCTTCTTTTTTTATGTTTTCTTAAGAACATTCGAAGTTTTAAAAGAAAGATTGAAAAGCAGCTGCTAACCCTTTAGCTTTATCTTATATATGTCGTTTTTTATGTTTAGAAAAGCAAATTTTGCATGTTCATTTAAAAACATCTTCTTTGATTATATCAGGGATATCACCAACTTGCTTTACTTTACCCTATTTAGTTTTATTTCTGTTTATTTCTATTTCTTTGGCCTCAATGTTAAGATTTCGCACCCCCAAAACTGCAAAGACCTCTTTTTCTTAAATTCTGACTTAAAGGAGAGCTAATTATTCATTGGTAATGAAATGAAAGCAAACTCTCGATCATGTGGACGGAAAGAGTCACTCACTCAGGCCTAACTTTTTCTTTAAAAAACACCCACCTCTTTTAATGTAGACAGAAAATAGTTTATTTTCTTAGAACAACCATTTCCTAACAAGTATTCAAAAAATAAATGTTCAATCATCTTTAAAGCTAGATTTATATATAAAAAAAACAAAAGCTTCAAAAAAAACATATTATTAGTTGTTTGCGTTTCCTGAAAAGTTTTATTTTTTGAGTTAGGTCTTTGTAGTCTTGGGTGCGATTTGTGAAATTCTCCTAAAAATTTTTTACTAACCCTTCCTCTACCTATTACATAACATCTGCGTAAGCTATTACCTATTTGTCTAATTTTGGTAGCCAGGGTTCCAGATATCGTGGAGCGTTAAAGCACGGATCACTTTGTTAGGTGATCCGTGGTTAAAGCTTTAGAAAATTAGAGAACGATCTAAAATGTTGAATGACTGGAATTGAATTCTCAAGCCGCACCAAAGATCAGAGATATAAAGACATTTGTTATGGTCTTAGGTTCCGCTCAGGAGTAATAAAAAATGTATAGTTATCTAATTTATATTTTAATAACTATTTTATGGAAGTAAACTTGAACAAAATATCGTAACTAAAATCAATATTATAACTACTATAAAAAACGCTTACACGCTAAATGATAATTCCCGTGACGTCACAATGAACACTGTGTAGCCACGTGGCTGGGGAAACAGCTGATATAGTTTGAGCAGCCCTTTAACACTGTCTGATGCCTGTGGAGTTAGTTTACCGTTGATATCGCCATCGAGAACACGCGATATTATACTCCTACATTCATTTAGTTCATAGTAAAATATTTTATCAAAGTCTGCTATCTACGTAAGTAAACAAAAATGTTCAATACTTTTTCGTACCTGTGCCACCCACTTTTTAAAACTTATAAGTTGTATAAAACCAAGGTTGGTAAGTACTTAAAATATGGTAGGGGCTTTGCTAGAGAGCTTTCGTAAAGTTTCGTATTCTGTGGGAGAGACGTTCTCTCTTTCTAATGCACGGTTAGATTGGCTGACTCTCTTCAGTGGCGGATCTAGGGGGGGCCAGAGAGGTCCAGGCACCCCCCTTCCAGACAAAGATTCTTATTTAGTTCTGCCTGATCTCTTATTTAAATTTGTTAACAAAATCTACTTAAGTTTTAAAAAAAATTTTGCCCGCGCCGCATTTGAACCAACTTTTGGCGTTAAGTTTTACAGATCAGACCTTGAAAACCTACAAAAATAAATAGTTTGGTGTTTGTTGCCACTTTGGCACCTCCCCCTGGAAATCTTGGATCCGCCACTGGCTCTCTTTAAATCATAGTCAAACAAAAATTGAACCAAAGTGCAGATAGCTTTGACACAACATAAATGATTAAAGAATCCTTCTACTGTATCTACAGGGTGTCCCCAAGTCAATGTTTTTGGGGAGCTTCAGCTACTTCTACAGTTCATATCATTATTTTTAAGACAACTTTTTACAATTTTTTTTCGTTGGCCTATGCTATTGGTTATGTTAAAGAGCTGATAACTGTCAAAAAGTTATTTCAAAAATTATGATATGAAGTTTAGCAAAGGTACGTTTCCTATGATGCGGCAGATGCATGCGTCTGACGTTCTGCGTCTGACGAAGTCTATGATGCAATGAAAATTAAATTTACCCAAAGATGCATGAAAGTTATCACTCATCTTTGATGTAACCGTTTCCTTTGCGTCTGATGCATCATAGGAAACGGTCGACCTATAGGTATAATGGGAAAAACTGAATTCCACAAGCTATTAAGCGTATCTTGGAAGGACGAACTTTTGAAAGGATCTATCACTTTTTATTTATGAAAATTAAAGTAATTATTAAATTGCAGCATAAATTACTTGTTTTATTACTTGTTTTATACTTTTACTTCTGAAATTAATTTTTTTCTGTTAATTTAATAACAAACACTAAGTAAACCTGGTGCTTATTTTTTATTACATTTTTAAAATCAGAGCAAAATTTACACGCAATGTTTAATTTATTTTTTTTTATTTATTTAATTTGTAATTACTTATAGTTTTTATTTAATATTTAATTTTGTTTGTTAGTTTAAATTCCACATTTAATTAAAAAAAGCATGACCTTTAAAATACTCTGCCAATATATGGGCCCCTAAGCTCACACTAGGTACTATAGTTATAGTGTACGTGTGAGCTAATATAACTAAAAACTGAAATATATTTTATTCAACTCCAGACTAAATTACCTTTTGTTTGATACCACACAAGCCATGATTTGACTTAATCTCAAATTTTTGAAATCTACCCCCACCCTTAAAAAAAACCAAAACTAAAATGTATTTTGTTATACTCCGGACTCAATTACCTTTCGTTTGATATGACACACGCCATATTTTCACAAACTCTAATTTTTGAAATATACCCCCACCCTTTTTTTAAAATAAATTAAAATGTATTTTGTTTAACTCCAGACTCAATTACCTTTCGTTTGATATCACACACGCCATATTTTCACATAAACTCTAATTTTTGAAATCTACCCCCACCCTTTTATTTGGTTTGTGTTCGGTGGATTTTGTTCATTTTTAAATGGAACCATCTCGACCCAAGACCCAGCCTAGGTACCAAATTTCATTAAAATCGGCCAAGCGATTTTTGAGTTATGCGCGTTGGTCGTTACAGACAGACATACAGACATACAGACAGACAGACAGACAGACAGACAGACAGACAGACATACAGACAGACAGACAGACAGACAGACAGACAGAGAGACAGACAGACAGACAGACAGACGGCGCAACAAAAAAGTTTCAAAATCATCTGAAACACAAAGATATATAAAAAATTTTTAAATCGGAGCAACTTTTTTTTTTCGAAAAAATTAAGATCACCATAGCTCACACTACTATAGTATAGTATATGTGTGAGCTTAAATGAAATAACCATATACGTAATATTCCAATACTCCTTGTTACTTATTTACACAATGGTTGGCGTTTGATGCAAACATTCAGAAATAAAGGTACGAAAAATGCACAGATACCAAGTTGACGATTTGTCAACTGTACGCCGATGATTTGACGTAACGAATACAAGAATAAAATAATATTCATGCGTAAAGTATACCCAATCAGGAAATTTTATCTTAAGGACCGCAAAGAGGATAGACTAGGGCTATCAAAACGGACGGGCCACGATCCTCCACTTTGTTGACGTCACATCCGGGGCTGATTTTTTTTTGATGGTCATATCATGACACAGCTGATTGTCTTTAAAATATTGAAGTTGGAATGACGGTTCATGAATATTTAATTTTTATTTATAACCGAACCGAACCGAAGCCGGTTTTGAGATTGTTTTTACTATATTCTTGCAGAACAATTTTTTTTAAATGTATAGTAATCCTTAATTTTTCAGAGCCGCTTCATTAGCTCACACAAAAATTAAATTTAAAACAGAAGCGAATGTGACAAACACAGATGACAAAGTCAAATACCTGTCAAATATAACAGTTGGCATGTGGTAAGGTCCATACCATTATTTTTGGGAAAACTTCTTACGATTTTTTTTCGCTGGTCTATGTTATTTGTTATGGTAACAGCTGATTACTATCAAAAAGTTATACCAAAAATTATGGAAGAACTATATATGGCGGGTAATTTGAATTCAAAATAAAAAATGCTAAATCTTGAACATTTTAACTTTTTAATTATCTTGCATCCTTACAAAAGTTTGGCAGAATATCGGGATGGTGTCTGAGAATATTTCACTGAAATTTCGCGGAAATCTGTAGTGCCATTTTGAAAATATCCTAAAAAAACGTCTGACCTCCCATAAGACCCAATGTAAAAGTCAGCCCCCAGAGAACAGCTGATTTTTTCAGGGTCGTGGCCTGTATATTTTTGTTGGCCTTGGATAGACTTATACCCATTGATATTGTTATTTCAAATATGTTTGCATTCTGCATCATAAGGTACCGTAGGTATTGCAACAATACTACTATATGGAAATAATATGCATATGCCTTTGAAAGCAACCAATCAGGTCTTTTTTGCTTAAAGACCCCAAGGCCCTCATGTTTGCATCATGAATGGGCAGTTACCGTGGGTATTGGAATATTATGTATATGGAAATAACGAAGAGACAGTAAAATATTGAGTTCAGCATGTATTTTAAAAGAACTTTTACAATGGTTTTAAATATCGATTAAAAAAAGAGTCGTTTTATTGAAAAAACACCAACTAGAATCAAAAATAGAAGATGTATTGGTTATTTAAATAAACTATAAATAAAAAATCTACATTAAAATGGTATTTTTACAATAATCGGTTTGCCAAATCAAGATTTTTAGTTTTAAATTCAGTCCGTCAGTTTTTTACTATTTTCTCTGAAAATACCTACCTCAAAACATTTACTACTCGTACAGTAGGTCATAACAAGGTAAGCTGTTTTCACCAAAGTCTTAGAAATGCAACTATAAATATAGCTGTTTTAAATTTAACATTTTTAGGTTTTAAAACTGAAAAATATTTAGGGTCTTCTCATTTCTGTGTTACGACGCTGTATAAGTACAATGGTATGGAGCCTGAAATTTCTTGGTAAGTGCTTCTTTTAATTAAACGCATGCCTTTCTACGTTTTTGTACTAAATTTTAATTAAAACCAAGACGGTTGCTGCGTTAATGAATGGTAATGGAAAAACGTGGAAAGTGAAAAGTGGTCCCGGTCTTTCTCCTAGTGTTCACTGTAGGCCTGTGTGTTATTTCAAATATTCCATAAGGCACGCGGTGAATGCCAAGAGCAAGCAAGTTTCAACGAGGGATAAAATTCTTACATTAGTCAGGTAAGTAAGATTGTTTCCAAACTGTTTGAACATCAAACAAGTTATTGACTAACAAATCGATTGCTGAAGTCTGTTAAATTAGGGGAGATTGGTATACCATGGCAGGCACAATTTTTTACTAAAATGCTCATATATTTTTTAAAAATGAAGTTAAAATATGTGCTATATTATACCATTTTTTCCTAGCGACCAACCAAAGACGGGCTCTAGATAAAAATGGGATAAATAAATGTATGAATGTATGGTAGTAGCGGTTAGCACCCTTAGCCCCTGATATATAAGTTGCCGTTTACGGTTGACGTTTACGGTTCACAGTTCGTAGACGAATTTTAGCATTTATAGGCTGCCGTCTTCCGTTCGCAACAGTTCGGTAATAATAACCTAAAAAAAATTACTTTTTTAAAAGTTTGTTTGTTTAAAATGGAGCCTCTAACCTTTTCTGAGTTAGCTTTTGTCATAAAGAATAAAAAAATAAAAGAATAAATCAACTAAGTGTGACCTACGTGGCCGACTACGAATCTCGAACGGCGAAAGATAAAGCTTTTGTCATAAAGAATAAAAAATTAAAGAAAAATAAAAGAATAAACCAACTAAGTGTGACGTACGTGGCCGACTACGAATCTCGAACGGCGAAAGATAAAGATGAATTATCTCCAACTTTTGCGAACGGCAAGGCCGAACTTTGCCCAACTTTAACGAACGGCAACTTATAAATCAGGAGCAAAGGATCTAACCTGGCATTTAGGCATGCCTTGCTGGGCCCGTTGTGCACCATGTGTGTTCGACTCAGATAACAATTTAAATACTATCTAGTAAATAGAAATCAGTTGACTTTAAATTATATTTCAGGCCAGAAACTTATGATATACCACATAACGCCATGGTTGTAGTCACAATGTACCCGTACTAACTGCTAGCTCCAAATAGGCACTCCATATACTATGTCCCATGTGGTGATTTCCTGAATCCATTCAGAAAATCACTAGATTAACCATAGATGTTATCTAGTGTGATCCCAAGGTTACTAGTTTTATTTTTTTTTGTTAACATACTGGTCAAAGCTCGTCTGTTACCAAAGTACCCATTTACCCATGGGTCAATGCCCCTTTAGGGTTACCTTGGTGTTATTATCTCCGGACACCAAACGGACTATAAAAATGGGATTGTGCTATATACGTAATATTCCAATACTCCCTGTTTCCTATTTACACAATGGTTGGCCTTTGATTCAAACATTCAGAAATAAAGGTACGAAAAATGCACAGATACCAAATTTACATAGACAGATTGTCAACTGTCCGCCGATGATTTGATGTAACGAATACAAGAATAAAATAATATTCATGCGTAAAAGTATAACCAATCAGGTTATTTTATCTTAAGGACCGCAAAGGATAAACTTATACCCATTGATATTGCTATTTCAAATATGTTTGCGTTCTGCATCGTAAGGTACCGTAGGTATTGCAATAATACGTACTTTAAGGAAATATTATGTAATTGAAATATGTAATATAATATGTCTTTGAAAGCAACCAATCAGGTCTTTTTTGCTTAAAGGCCCCAAGGCCCTCATGTTTGCATCATGAATGGGCAGTTACCGTGGGTATTGGAATATTATGTATATGGATTGTGCGCACTGTTTTTGATGGCTCTATATGACGAAAATCAATGATTATTAAGTCGTTTGCGAATGTGGGTGAGTTGTTCGAGAACGTAGGCCAAATGGACGCAATTTTCAACCATTCAGAGATATTGCTTAAATTTTTGTTGCCCCTTTAAAATCGTTGACGCATTTCTGGATTTTCCTAAAAAACTACATTTACTCCACCTTGTATAATAATATAAACAGGTAATATACAAATTAACTTTCTCATAGACAACTTTTGACTATTTTAGTTAAACCTTATTTTCTTTTATTAAGCCAATATTTTCCAAAATTGCATATTATATAGCCAATTGCATTACGAAATGCATATGCGTACGTCTGGTTGTGTGCCCTAATATTTGGGGTGAGTGCACGGATTAAATATGCACCGCGCCGCAGAGAAATGGCCAACCCTTTTTGATAATCGCCAGTGGCGTACAATTTAACTGAGGCCATTGAAACGACCATCCTTCACTTAGGTGACGTTATGTCCGTCATGCATGGCGACACATGAAACTGTATTGTTTCTGTCATACCAAACCTTGTACCAAACCATTGACAAGGTCTGTAGAGGATAGGTTGCCTGGTAACTCTGTGGGCGAAGCGGGATGAGAGGTAACAGCCCGTCATTTGGAGTACCACGATTTGATTAGAGCGCTATGTTTACATGTGTTTTTAAGTATTTTTAATCTTCGATGGTTTATTTTTTACATTTGCGGTGTTTGATCGGACTACATTTATTTATAAACTGTAAACACTTGTTCTGGTTTACTTATACTTTGTACTTGTAATTATGTTAACGGACTTAAGAAGCTAAAAGCTTTCTAAGACATTGTGTATTTGGGATATTTGATAGAAGGTTTTATATTTGAGTTCGTTGATGTATTTTATGAATGTTGTTATTAGAGACACTTTAAAAAATATAACAAAACATATTTACATTCAAATCAAATAAAGGAACAGAAGAAACTTAAAGATTTCCTACTATATTAAATGCTTTTTTTTAAATGGGCACTCCAGGTGACGTCATTTTCCGCGTTCAACAACTGGCTCTGAATGGTCAGAAAGTTACCAGGTAACCTATCCTCTACAGACCTTGACCATTGCAAACTACGGTAACTGATAAATAAGCAGAGCGACGCATGGTGCGCACTCATTATCAGTTACCTTATTGCAAACATGAGAGACATACGGTTGGTCCCAGGCAGAATAATGTTCTAGGTTTTGTATTGTCTACTCCGGCATTTTATTTATTTTTAAAACATTTTTAAGTTTCAGTTAAAAATCGAGTTCTAAAGGTAAGCGGCGGCTCGTGTCAATACAACAAGGTAGTGCCAGAATTTTGAGTCAGTAAAAAAAACTCGGGGTGTTGCGCCCAAATGTTTACCCACAAATCATTAAAAAACATACCTACTACTAGACACAAAATTTCGGACTTCCATTGTCTTTATTTATTTTAAAAACACGACGTTTCGGTTAGTAAGTATCTCTAACCGTTATCTTGATAATTAACTTGATAACGGTTAGAGATACTTACTAACCGAAACGTCGTGTTTTAAAATAAATAAAGACAATGGAAGTCCGAAATTTTGTGTCTACACAATCATTGTCTACGAGTTTCAAACAAAGAATACCTACTACTACTATATTTGGAGTTTCTAATTCTATTTTTTTAAAGAACCTTACAAAAAATTCTGCTGAAATAATTAAAATCTATTGTAAAGGGCGTAAATTAAAACATCCATGCTCCAAGCATAAAATCAATGCGAGTAATACGACACAAAATTTCTTTAACTTTTCTTATTTAAACAACGCTAAAATGCCCATTGGCTCTATCACTGTCACTCTTACAGGCTGCAGATAAAATCTATCTCTATTCCAAGGAGCCAAGAAAAAAGTGGCTGCGTGTTCGATGCGGCTTTGGATTTCAGTGACTGGCCCTTTTTTCGCGTCACCGTTGCTTGAAGTTGGAGTGTGATCCACTGCATTGCACAGGGCTACCGAATTTCATTTAATATATAAATGAAAAAGAAATGCATAAAATAAAATAAAAACCAATGTTTTAAAAATAAAAAAACGTGTTTTTGCAGAAAATTACGGTACTACCATGGCACTATCTCACGAGCCGCCACTGGTAAAAGTATAAAAATTACTTAAAATAAAACACACGACATTCCTAATAAAAAACAATAATTTTTGAAAAAGAAATCTGCAAAAAAATTTGCATTTTTCCTAGAATTCTCAAAATTTCTATACTTTTGAGAGCACGTTAATACTTGGCTGTAATTTATTGATGCTAAGTTTGCATATTTTTAATTTTTAAACTGTCAAAAAACTGTTATTAGCATTAATGGATTTTAACCAAAATCGAATCAGCTCTTTACAGTATTATACACTATTTTACCTAAAAATTTTATGAAAATCCGTGCAGCGGTTTAGGAGCAGTTCTTTGACATTAAAAAAATTGAAAATATGCTAACTTTTTAACGGAACATCGCTTCGATATGCTGTTTTCGGAATAGGTATACCGTAAACCGGGGTAACTTCGTGACTTGGGTATTACTTTGGGACATGTTGTATTTTTGTCCACATTGTACCTTAAACAAATATTCACGCAGTAAATATGACAATTTTGGTACGCATTCTTGTTCATACGATAATAATAAAGAAAAAAAATAAGTTTGGCCAAATTGCCTTACTTCTGACAACTGCAGTAATTTTTTAACCGCTACAGCTGTTTTCGCGCATTTTTGGAAGCTCAACAAACTTTCTATTGTGCAGCCAAACCGATCATAGGTCCTTTAATTCAGGTAAGTACGTCTTATGTAGTTATATTTTGACTATGTTATGATAATATAAGAAAAAAATTATCCACACCTACAAAAAATATATATTTGTTTACATAAAAAATTGTAACATTCTGAGGTAACTTTGGTACATGTCCCAAAGTTAGACTGCAAACGTTTGCCGTCTAATCTAATTTAAAAAACGTGGTGTACCAAAGTTGCACAGGTTGACATTTTCCAATACTTCTGTTTATCTACTCTTTTAGAAGCGAGAATGCCCCGCAAGCAACAGCGTCAACTTGGTGCGCGCAACGACAAAAATTCAACGTTAATAAAACGAACAGGCCTATCTCAAAATAACAAGTTTTGTGTAATTCCAATGTATATATTTTTATTAACTTCAATCTGAGTTTGTTTAACTGTAATACATGCTTATAAAATGCTGATAATATAAAATATTGTAATAAAGATACGCCTCATCGCCATATCACAATATACTTAAAACTAGCAATTATGGTGGGCGTAACTAAAATCTGGATTTTTTTAGATACTCATAGAAACGTTTGTCATGTTAGCGATGAATTATTCTGTCAGATTTTATATTTAGGCCTTGCTTAGAGTGTTATATCCTTAAGTTTCTATATGTATTTAAAATATCATACTCAAGAAATTTTTGTTTACTTATCTTGTTATTTAGCTATAAAATCGTGCCTTTGTTTATATATAAAATATGACAAAAATATGTTTTCTACATGCTTTTTCATTTAGATTTTTGCTTTTTCATTTAGATTTTAAAATGCAACATCTGCCTTTCCGCCACATAACGTTAAAATATTCATATAAAACGTAGTCCGATCAAAAACCCCAAATAGTGAGGTAACATTGGGACACATTCGAGGAAGAATATATCGATTTACAAAAGAAATATATAATGTTTTTGTACTATCTCACATTTGATAGTGTTGGTACATTGCCACTCAGTTGTCAAAACCCAGTTATTTTTGCAAAAACAAGTTTTATTTAAGAAAAACATGAAAAACCAAAAATACCCCGGTTTACGGTAGTAGAACATATTTTTCTCAATAAGTTGTGTTATAACCAAAAATTTATAGGAGCTTTCCTTTTTGAGATATTTACAAAAAACATTTTTCAAGGATAGCATGGAGTTTACTTGGAGTGTAGTAATCCATTTATTTTATTTTGGTGGTTGATTGATACTTCAAAATGGCAAAATTTAAAGAGCTCATAATAAAATTCTTGAAATTCAATCTTTAAACGTTACATATTTTAAATCATCATGAATTTGTTTATCTTGCATTTTTTCATGGGTGGTTTAAATGCTTCATTATTTTATGTAATTTAATTTACAAAAGTATCACGTTGAGTATGCAGTTTTCTGATCAGTTTCTTAAGAACAAATCAGTTGTTTGTCAACACTTTTGGATTCCATTAGATCTTGCGTTGTTTGAGGATCAAACAACGGATCTTGGAACCCCGTGGGTGCAAAACTCTTCGGAAACACACAAAAAAATTGCAAGAGAAATAAAATAATTTTCCCCGATATAGTAAATTTTTGATTTGTGATTTGTAAGTATTAAAATTTTTGTACCTTTGCTCTCAATTTTTTTTGTTTAATATTTTTGAATCAGGACGCTACTGATTTAAAACCCCATTAAAACCCTCGTAAGCTCTAGGCTTGTGTGAACTCTAGTTATGCGTAATGCATGAGGGGTGGCTTGCACAATCATAATAGGGACAATGCATATCGGACGCACTCGGTGCTCTATATGGGATTAAATTTGGTATAGAGCAAAAATAGAGAAAGGCTGATTGAAACGCTTGACGAGTAGAGTTTGATAAAAAAAAGAATTATTAAAAAGCTTCTTTAATATTAATTATAACCACAATTTCCATTTCGACAATTTGACTTTTTAATTTGAATAAAAATATAATTGGGGGTTCCAAATACAATTGAAATTTTGTTACAAAATTTTTGGTTCGGTTCATTATTCTTCTTCATCTACTAAATTTCACAGCTCAGATCTATCTTTTTTTAAATTTATTTGTCAAACACACTGTGTTTATTGTATTACAATCTAGTCAGTATGACTAATTAGCAATTTTGTTTTAACTTAATTTACTAGAAAAGTCAGATTTACAGCTCAGACCTATCAAAAATATTTTTATGTGTGCTCTGCTACTTTGGCCCCTCTTTTCCGGAAATCCTGAATCCACCACTGTTATGTAGATATTATATTTAAGAAGGGTGACTTAGTACAGGACACTCTCAGAAGGTGAAGGAATAGGAAGTATTTAATAAACAAAATACATATTTTTACCTCCCTAGCCCGCCTTGTTTTCGACGATTTTTTTTCTGATAACGCCAAAAACATTTTATGTTGGTGTATCCGGCTAACTTCGCACAACTGCTGTACCATCTTTTCTTGAAACATTTTAGCCCATATTTGACCTATCTAAAAATCTACTTCGGAATGAGCTACGAAACTCAAACTTTGCACAGTCGTAGAACTTCATAATGTTAATAACACCTCAAAGTTTTATGGAATTCCATGGAGTTGTAAAGTAGTTACGAAATTTAAAAAAACGTCGAAATTGCCACTTACTCACTCACTCATGTATAGATAATAAAAATTCTACTGTACTTCCAGAGATGCTACAAAGCTGAAATTTGGCAGACTGACTTTATTGACTGACTGCAATTATGATCAAACCCTTGGAAAAAATCAAAAAACCCCAAAATTCTAATAGTAAATTAGAATTTTGGGGTTTTTTGATTTTTTCCTTCCCTATACATGTAAATTTATGTACAAGTAACATTGCCCACTTCCAGAAACTCTAGAGAGCTGAGCTTTGGCAGACTGCTAGGAACTATGGTAAAACTATGGGAATAAAATTAAAAAATCCAAAATTTTAATTTGCTTCCCTCCCCTATAAATGTAAAGTTATGTAAAAGTAACATTGCCTACTTCTAAAAACTCTAGAGAGCTGAGCTTTGAAAGGTCGATAGGAACTATGATAAAACCATGGGAAAAAATTATTTAAAAATCTCAACATTTTAAATAAGGCATTGCAAAAGTTTTTAACAATATTCCGCATATTTTACTACTTTAAAACTTAAATATTAAATAATAACAAAAACATTTTATGTAAAAAAAAGCCAAGTACGCGAAAATGATATTCCGTAAAAAGAATCGAGATAAGAGTAAAGCCAAGTTCTCCAATACAAATTTTAAAATGAAAGGTTCTTACTATGTTGAATATGTTTTTCTAAACTTGGTTATTCCGGCTGCAATTGACTCTTAGGCACAGTGCTAACTTGAAGATAAAGAAGTTTATCTGTAATAGCAAAGTTTAGGAGAACATTTCCAAACTAGCAACAATCTTTTATTTTAAAATTTATATTGGAGAACTTGGCTTTACTTTTATCTCAATTCCTTTTACGGAATATTATTTTTGCCTACTTGTTTTTTTTAGACAAAATGTTTACGAGTATGTTATGATTTGAACCTATCTTAGGAACATCAGCGTGACGTCTGTCTGTGTGTGTGTGTGTATGTCTGTCCGTAACAAGATAGCTAAGCCGCTGAACCGATTTTTATGAAATTTTCATGTAAAATAGTGATAGACACTGTAACGAGTTAATCAGATTTCGATTAAAATCCATTAATGCTAACTTTTCAATGGAGTATAGCATCAATATGTCCTTCCCAATAATTTTTGTTGTAACCAGACACTTCATAGGAGCTTTTGTTTCTGAGATATTAACAAAAAACTGTTTTCAAGGCTGATATAGCATGGAGTTTACTTGGAGTGTGCTAATGGGCTAGGAAGGTATCAGATCTGTCATGGATCCATTAATTTATTATTTAGGTCAAGAAAAGAAAAAGCACTAGACTTTTTAAAAACTTTTGTGAAATTTGGTATACATTTTATATAGAATTTATTTAAAATTCCGAACTCAACTCCCGCACGAAACCAGCTAAAAAAAACATTTTATACATAAAAAAATGTCGCTTGATAAGTAAAAAGGACGTACCTTCTTTTACAAATATATCTAGAGAATATTTTTAAATATTTGACACCCTGTATCCCAAAAATTAAGACACTTAATATCAAGTTTTTTCTCAAAATTGACAAGAATTACCTTTATTAATATTTTTACCTACTCGCGTGCGTGAAAGTGCATTTTACCACCTTTATTTTAGAACGAAAAGTGACACTTTACAGTAGAATTTGCGGGCAAGTTACTTTACCGCACAGTGTGCGGTAAAGTTACTTTACCGCATAGTGTGCAGTAATATAACATTTAACTTATGTCCACCAATTTTGTAAAAAGTAGAGAAAACGTATTTAGTTGAATTTTAAATACACAATTTACATATTGGATCCCCTAATAGAGAATATCTTTTTTTTTTTAATTTAGAAACCACAATTATTTATATAATTTGATTGCCAACACTTTTTTTAGTCTATTTTGCAGTTATACTAGTGAGGTGGCATTACTGTAATAAATAATTTTGAAATTTTTACAACCTGCTTATTTTTGTCAGTCTATCCATTTGTGACATCTTTGGATATCAACCCTTTCACCCTTTAGCATTCTTTGTTTCATTAGGAACATAGAAACAAAAGCTGACATTTTTATTTACATAAAATTAAATCGTTACACTTGTTTTTCTGAATGTTACTTTTTGTTATAAAAATAATAGGGATAACTAACTGTAACTATACAAAATTGAAATTAAATAAATGTGATTCGGTGAGTATACAAACTTCCTATGTAGGTAGTTAAACATCTTAGACTTCTAACTCATTAAAAATATACCTATATTTATATAATTTTACTTTACCGTAAAAGTAAAATTATGATTAACTGATATAGTTTACCATAAATTTTAGTGAATAATTAAGATGTCTAAAATATTTAACTAAATAGTAATTTGGTATATTCACCAGATCACATTTAACTAATTGCATTTTTGTCTAACTACAGATTGTCCCCTTTATTTTTATAGCAAAAATAAGCTTATAAAACTTCAAAAAGACATTAACTATAAAAATATCTATGTATTATGTGGTAACCACTAAAATTGAATAATTTTACTTTATACAAACTGTGCGGTAAAGTTACTTTACCGCATAGTGTGTGGTAAAGTAAACTATATAAAATTAGGTACAAGTTTAAACTACATAGCAATTTTCTATTTTCCTTTTGCCTTTTTAAAAATTAACACTGGTTATGCTCGTACCGAAGAATGCTCAACAAGGCCGAAACTCCCGGGTAGCATATGAGCTACCAGAAACTTATTTTTAATAATAACTCGGGGCTTGAGATATTTGCTAAGACTGATTATATCTGTCGTCGTAGTGCCTCGTAGTGACGTTAAATTTTACCTAAAACTGTAGGCTACCTTGACTGATGCTTCAAATTGGCAGTTGGTTTGTTTTTAGCAAATGTTCACTTTTCATATTTCCCTTCAGACATTGTCATCACCATTTATCGTCCCTTAACACTGGTTACGATCGTACCGAAGAGTGCCCAACAAGGCCGAAACTAATATCCTTCGCAACTTTGGTGGACAAACCACAGTGCGAACATTTATATCTGCACACGCATCTAAAGCGCCTATTTTAAGATTCAGAATTTTGAAACATAAAACTGGTAAAATAAGAGCAGCCCAAAATTCTTATATTTTTTTTTTCTTAAATGTCAAAAATTAACCAATTATTTTTCACGTACATCATTTTCTTAAATTCATTGGCCTCGTTTTATTTATCCTCTTCGATTCTACTATACATTCTCTATATTTCCAAATATTACGTCTCAAAATAAGGTGATTTAGTGACCTTAATACACATAGCATATCTTGGTTTTCCTTATTTGAAAACATCTTGACGAACTAAAAGTTTTGACATGCATTAACATAAAATGTCACCTGCGTATGGATTCATGAAACAGGTGAGAGTGAGAATAAGCATCTCCCCACAATACACGGTAAAAAATTTTGTCTACAATGAGTACTTTTCATGGATAAATTGGTTTACCTTAAAACAATTTGTTTTGAATTAAAATATTTCTTTCTAGTTCAACGGAGCGTTTAATCTTGAAATGAGACTTTATTTTTCTTCTTTAATTGTTTTGTTTCAGTATACTCCATTTTGTAACAAAGCAAATTGTCTTCATATAAGTAATATTTAGCTCCCAGAGAAAAAGGTGCCTTAGATTAATTCAGTTCCAATTTATAATAAAACATATTCTGTTTCACATTAAAATAAAGAGGCAAGACATTTTTTGTGCTAAATCAAGAAAATATTCTCTTGGTGAATAGGAAAGCACAAATTATTTTACTTCAAAGCAATTTGCTTTGATCTAAGACAAAAATTTTTTATCGTGTAGAGATGCGTAAATTCTTCTCACCCAATCAAGAATTCATACACTGAATAAACACTAACTTGCAACTTCACGTGAAATATACCATGTGGTATAGTTTTTGCAAAGTCACCTGAAATGCTCCTAATACGGGGTTCTATCGATTTCATGAAATTTTGCTTCAATCTGCCCTTCAAAAGTTATCCAAATTCATATAAAATGTTCCTGGTATAATTGCAACCCTACCGACAGAGAAAAGGAGCGGCTCTTGGCGGTCCGAGCACAAAGTACTTGTTTTCTGACCGACCCAGCACAGGTGGATAGACGGCACAATTTCAACCCTACCGACAGAGAAAAGGCGCGGCTCTTGGCAGTCCGAGCACAAAGGGTAGACGGCACCTGATTGGCAGATTTTTTTGAGATACGCTTTTAATTGCTTTCAGGTGTTCGTGTCGGGACCCCTTTAGTCGGCAGTATGCAGAGTTAGAAAATAAATCAGTGTCGTTTCTGTAGGTGTAGGAATAGAAAGTTTTATTATCTATTTTTATTTCTTTAGTTTACGCCATAATTAAATGAAATAATTTTCATGAGTATATCTACCGCCGCCCATGTCACTTTCTCTAAAGGATATGCCGATGGTCGGCTTTAACCTTTGTTCAATTGACTTTGCAAAAACTTTACTATATGTTTGAAAAGGAATATCTCGAAAAGTAATGGATGGAATTTTCTGATTTATTGAGAGAATCTGTAGCAGAATCGAAAAATAATACTAAAGGAGTCAACTTATCTAGGAAAATGACATTAGGAAAAATTATTTTGGCACAAAGAATCTTTAGGCAATCTTATTTTAACGATAATTTGTTTAAAAATTCTAAACCTAAAAATAAGCGTTTCAGATGTAGGTATAAATGAACGCATTTTATATCAAACACAAAATCAAAGAGCGGCACTATTTTTTTTTTAATTTTAAAATAGGTGAAATGCAAATTCCCTGTGAAAGCAGTTTCAAGTTACAGTTGCCACTTATAACAGTTAAGAGCCCTCCAAGTATGCCTCTAAAAGGGACATCAACTTTTGAGAGGCAGTAACGTTTGCGATGAGCAAACAAAGACAAGAGCGTTTTCGGACTTTGATTGGCGATAAAATCTGGATGGAAAACCATAGGTCTCTTCTTTGACAGAGCAATATTTCATCCATCACACAGTTCTAAAATAATAAATTGCTGATAAAAATTACCACAGGACAATGTACAAAAATATTATTATTAAGAAATTACCTATAAATGCACATTGAAACAATAAAACTCCGTTCATTGACTGAAAATAATTGTACAGCGGTCCTTTCTGTTATTATTAAAGATATCGATTTTCCGATTGCACCTTATCATGCTCTTTTTTTGAGCCCTTAAAAATAGTGTAATCAGATTTTTGCTATACCCTATGGTTTCGCTAATACAGGGAGTTTTTGAAAAAATTGCATTTTTATTAATTCCTCGCTTATTTTGAAAGATATTTTTATTCTGTAAAAACCTTTCTGTGGCAACTTTTTTAGAGCAAAATAATGACGTTGTCATTTTTTAAAAATATTGTTTAGTTTTTGAGATATGGTACTTATCATAAAAAAATTAAATAAGGACTTGGATTTTTTTTTACTATTTTGATTGGTTTCATGGTATTATTATCTTAAAATGATAAAACTTTAATATTTTTTTGATTTAGGAATAATAAAATTAAAATATTGGGGTTTTTTAATTTTTTAATAAAATTAAAATATTGGGGTTTTTTAATTTTTTTCTATAGTTTTATCATAGTTCCTATCAGCGTCCAAAGCTCAGGTTTCTAGCGCTTCTGGAACTGGGCAATGTTACTTTTACATAATTTTACATGTATAGGGGAGGGGAATAAGTTAGAATAATCTCCCAAATTTCAGGTTTGTAGCATGTCTGGAAGTACAAGTGAGTGGCAATTTCGACGTTTTTTGAAATTTCGTAACTACTTTACTACTTTATGGAAGTCCGTGAAACTTAAAGAGGTTGTTAACTCTAAAGTTTGAGTTTCGTAGCTCATTACGAAGTAAAGTTTTTAGATAGATCAAATATGGGCTGAAATGTTTCAAGAAAAGATGGTACAGCAATTTACGCCACGAACTTGGCCGGGCACTGTCGTGCCCTCAGATATCAATGCCGTGCCCTCATAATATATCAATCTATTAAATTCAAAAGAAAAAATTTAAATTGAATCATAATTTTTTGAGTTTTTGAGAAAAAACAACGGAAAAAACCATTAAGATGTGGTAAAAATTGGTGAAGTGACATTTTACAAAGTCGTTGAAATTGTATTGAAATGCTTGACACTTGTTTTATGTCTGCGTTAGCACTGAATCTCGAAGCAATCGACTCGTTGTTTATTTATAGTGCGATCATTTATACCTGCAGCCACACCTGGAGCGCTTGAAGCATTAAAATTTTTAAACGAACAACCGATGAAATAAGATTTTCTAAAGATTCTTAGGGCACACAAAACTATTTTCTCCTTGTCAAAACCAACCAAGTATGTTACATGTCATTTTATTTAATTCTGCTAATAATTATGAATTTAAAAATTATAGCACGCCACTGGACAGAGAAAGATAGCGCTAATTGAGGCCATCTCTTTCGTGCCTTATTTTATTCTGGCCGGACAATATGTCAGCTTGTACCCTTTAAGATACAATACCACATTTGTGTGATGGATGTAATTTATAACTCGCATTAACACAGAAGCCTGAAGCCATGTGATAAGGAAGATTTTATGGTTTTTGATGGTTTTTCATGGGCGCACCCAGGGGGGGCAAAGCCTTAGATTTTTGTACATATTTTCGACATATTTCAGAAAAAAACACAAAAATAGCTTAAAATTCGACATCATGAGGTTTCGCCCCCCCCCCCCCCAAGAGGTCTCGGGACCCTCCCAAAGCATATTCCTGGGTGCGCCACTGGGTTTTTGGATAGTAACGTAAAGAAGATGGCATCTTCCTAAAACGTAAAACATTGTGTGCTGGATGTAACCCCCAAAACGGTAAATTGATAATGATATAGATGTCTGAGGAAAAATACAAGTACTGATAATTGGGTTCATCTCTAATTAACCACCGCGCGCAAAGCCACCGACGACAGTCGGTTTCTTTAATTCGTATTACGACAGCATTTATGTTGATTGCATGGGCGCACCCAGGGGGCTCGGCCCCCCCCAAGCCCAAGATTTTTTTAGATATTTTCCAGATATTTTATGAATAAAAAGGTAAAATAGCATAAAATACGACATGTAATAGTACAAAATACGGGCCTCCCAAGACATATTCCTGGGTGTGCTACTAAAGATTGTAAAGCATTGGAAGCAGTGGCGGATTCAGGATGGGGGAAAGGGCCAAAATCCAAAATGGCAGCAAACAACAAAATATTTATTTTTTGTGTGAGCTGAGCTGTGAAATTTAGTGACCAAAGGTGGTTCAAAAATTTTAAAAACTTAAGTAGATTTTTAAAAAAATATGCGGCAGAACCCAAAAATAATCTTTCTCTGGAAGGGAAGGGGGGTGCCTGGACCCCTCTGGCCTCCCTGGATCCGCCACTGATTGGAAGGATGGTACGTTTATAGTCCTTGCCATACGCTGTTACACTTTGACATGAAATAAACATGTTTACTATACTATACTACTACTATGTCGGTTTAGAACGTTTTTCTCTACGTTGTTCGACGCCTATTCTCCACCTCCTTCGATCCTGACAAGCATCTTCTGTCAGATTTTTTTGACTCATTGCTCTTTGGATTGACTGTTGCCATTCTAGTTTAGGACGCCCTCTTTTTCTTCGCCCTATTGGTTGCCATTCTAGGACCTGCTTTGGTAATCTTTCGTCGTTCATCCGTTATACATGGCCGTACCATATCAGTTGCCTTTTAGTGATGTCATCCGTCATGCTTCCCTCGATTCCCATTCTTTCTTTTATGATCTCATTTCCTATGTGATCTGTTCTAAATATTTTCATTGATCTTCTTGTTGCATCCATTTCGACACTTTTCAATTTTGTTTTGTATTTTTCGCGATAAGTCTCTATTTCATACAACAGCATGCTTTTCACCATTGTTTCATATATGTTAAATTTTACATTCTTTTTTATTTCTCTGCTCCATAAAATACTGTTAAGACATCCAGTAACCTTTTTTGCTTTTACTCTTTTTTCCAGTTCTTTACAGTCTGTTCCTGTTTTATCAAATGTGACACCCAAGTATATACATACTCATTGGATGAAGATATCTCCAAATAAACATATTTCCTAACCTAACTAAAAATTAAAGGTAAAACTGTAATTGTTTTGATGCGATGCGATTATCTGTCATTTTCAATATTTTTTCTTAAAGCCTCTTTTTCTTATTTCTACACAGTAGTAATTTTTTTTTTTGCAAAATTGGCTAATAAGAAGATAAAGTAGATTTAAGGAATCGCAACATTTTTTCAAATTTTTTATCTTGGTGTAATCGGAATCTATAGAGGAACCAAAAAATATGTTTTTATTAAAACCAATATTTTTAAGTGCAACAGGTGGTCGGGTTAATGTCAGAAAAGTGTAGCTGCCTATGGCAAGGGCTAAATAAAGTGATGAACCAAGCTATACCTAGAGTCACTGTATGTTGACATATTTGGATATATTAATATATTCAAATATGTCAACATACAGGGAGTCTAGCTATACCTACTCTCATCAACGATTCTGATAATCGGATGAAAGGAACTTCATAATATGTAGTTGGCAGCTTTGCACGATATCAACTTTTTACACGCAGTTTTTTATGATACTTGTATACCAAGTGAATATTCAACCAATCAAGGGGTTTCACATACATGTGCGCATTTTTCTTGCTGCGTTTTATTTTGGATAGTATTGAAAATCTATAAAAAATTTTTAAAAGGTGAAAGATTTAGGTGTCATTCATAAAAAGAGAAGAGAACTGAGGTGCGTTCAGCTGGCTCCGGCTCCAGCGTGACAAAATGGTTAGCATATAATCCGTTCGAAATCGGCTAAAACCAAACCACCCGAGCTCGATATCGTTAACAGAATTGGCGATACGCGTTATGATTGGTCCAAGGATTTTCCAACCTCAATAACTAAAGATTTTTTTGATCTGGCTTTGGATTTTTTTTTGTGCAATATGTGCAATGGAATATATTAATGCCAGTTTTGTAACGATTCAAAATAATATAGTTATTGGAATAAATCCTGACCTTATTTTAAAATCGGCAGTATTTTAACAGATTTACATATAAAAAGCAGCTGCTTTCTTTCAATATTCGGCCTTTGTGTATTTAAGAACCGGATTTATTAGTGTCTGTTTATATTAAATAAAGTCAACTCAACAAAAAAAAATTAGGTTTTATCCCAATAAGTCTTTAGTGTCTACATTTTACAGCACTGAACGTATCACTGAAAGTTTCAGTTTAAAAAAAAATGTTTTTTTTGTTAATGCGATCGGCCGGTTTTTATGGCTAAAATATTTATCCCAATAAGTTTCTAGTGTCTACATTTTACAGCACTAAACGTATCCCTGACAGTTACAGTTAAAAAAAAATGTTTTTTTTTTGTTAAGGCGACAGGCCGGTTTTTATTGCTAAAATATTTATCCCAATAAGTCTCTAGTGTCTACATTTTACAGCACTGAACGTATCCCTGAAAGTTTCAGTTTAAAAAAAAATGTTTTTTTTGTTAAGGCGACCGGCCGGTTTTTATGCGCTAAAATATTTATCCCAATAAGTCTCTAGTGTCTACATTTTACAGCACTGAACGTATCCCTGAAAGTTTCAGTTAAAAAAAAATGTTTTTTTAGTTAAAGCGACCGGCCGGTTTTTATGGCTAAAATATTTATCCCAATAAGTCTCTAGTGTCTACATTTTACAGCACTGAACATATCCTTGAAAGTTTCAGTTTAAAAAAAAGTGTTTTTTTTTTGTTAAGGCGACCGGCCGGTTTTATGGCTAAAATAGATTTGTAAGGCTTAGGGCCGGTTTATCAATGGCGGGGTATATATAGAAAGTTTCAGTTTAAAAGAAAATGTTTTTTTTGTTAAGGCGACCGGCCGGTTTTTATGGCTAAAATATTTATCCCAATAAGTCTCTAGTGTCTACATTTTACAGCACTGGAACGTATCCCTGCAAGTTTCAGTTAAAAAAAATTTTTTTGTTAAGGCAACCGGCCGGTTTTTATTGCTAAAATATTTATCCCAATAAGTCTCTAGTGTCTACATTTTACAGCACTGAACGTATCTCTGAAAGTTTCAGTTAAAAAAAAAAAGTGTTTTTTTTGTTAAGGCGACCGGCCGGTTTTTATGGCTAAAATAGATTTGTAAGGTTTTAGCAAGGTATATTCCTTATGCCACTTGGGCAAAAAAACAAAAAAGTAGTAGAAGTAGAAATAGAGGAGATTTCGATCAATATACCCAACTCAACCTAAATTTTCCAACTGTCTAGCAGCATTCAAGAGAAGATTATTGGCAACGCCGGTGCATGGTAATTTATCGAGCTAACATTTTTTTAATATTTGGGCTTGGTTTCCCAGTGCCAACAGCCATAACGTTTTAATATTTTACATCTATCCACCTGCAGTGGGCGTTATTCAAAACTCTGCCAATTTTTAAATAAATAATTGTATTATCCACCAATGCAGAAATACAAATTCATCATAACTTTAATTAATGCGTTGGCCGGCAGCCCATGCCAGCCTGTAAAACAGAATACACACAGCGTCCGTCAGTAAACAGCTAACGAAGCTAGCTAGGGTGCACAGCAGCGGCAAAAATATTCAGCTAAACAACAACCTACTCACCAGGTATTTTAGAATGGAGAAATTATTTTTGCCGAAATCTAAACATGCTTAAGATAAAGGTATTTTTTACATAAATTTTACGTTTTGAGTTGTATTTATTATTTTTTTTTTTAGTTTTTTTAGAAAAAAGACGAAATACACAACACCTTACGAGGGTCTGGTGGCAATTTCGTCATTACTGACGAAATTGCCCTAAACGGTATTTATTTTTAAGAGCCTTTTTTCCAAAACCGATTTTTAAAAAAATTAAGAAAATAACGAGTCGGTACGGAAAACCCTAATTATATTTCTCTGGTAACTTCGTCATACCATGTTCCCCTGCTTCATGTTATAAGGCGACGAAACTTGCTAAAATGGTAATTTTATGCCAACAATTTGAAAAACTTCTTTTTTTTTAATCAGCGTGACCAAAACGTCCCCTTTTATTAAGTAGGGTAATTTTTTTCATCTGCAAAAAATTTGTGGGCCACTATTCCTTAACTGTTTACTGTTCTTAACCCATGATTTATATGTTCAATATTGTAATAACCAAAACAACCTTTTTCTTAAACTTTTTTATGAATTTAAATTACAATATTTTTTCATTTTTTTTTGCTGCCTACAGTGCACCGTTAATGTTTATACATAAGTACCTGACTAAACGGCCTAAGAAATAATTTAGTTTCATAGATAGATGTTATTGTTATTTAAATAATGTTAATGTAGGTACCTTAGTTAGATTCAAGAGTTTTCTAATAAAAATATACTTCTAGTTTATCTCGTTTAAGTTTACCAGGTTTTGAATGGTTACTAATGGCTTAAGTATTTGTATTTTGAAAAAAACTATATCTAGCTTAATAAAAAATAAATATTGAATAAACAAAATAGATTTTCTTTTAAGTAGAAAGAGCTTTTAATTTTGTTTTCTTTCGATTATAATTGCATTTTCTAGGGCACGACACAATTAGCCTCATAACCATGATAAAAATAGAACTCGATGTATGATGAAGCTGACAGCATGTGTATTTTTTAAACTTTTTATTTATTTAAAAAAAATACTTTAGTTAGAAAAATTTAGCAACGCTTTTTGATTCAGTAATAAATACTTTGTATATTAAACAAATAAAAGACGAGGATTTTTAAATACTAAAGAAAATACATACAGTTAAAGCTAAAACTTGTAAAACGAAATCCTTAAGCTGACGAAATACCCTCCGTTTACCTTACTTACTCCTAAGCATGCATGGCTTACTTTGGCAAATGTTCGTAATTTATATTTGGCAAAAGTTCGTGACATATCATATTTGTCTTTCTTCAACTTAATTAACTTAAGTTTGTTGTTGGCGACAGATAAACATAAATAAACTTTTGCCAAATTCAAACAGGCTTATCACGGAGTTTGAGCCCCACAGTTTATCATAAAGGCCAAATAGAAAATCATCTAAGATCATAAAGGAAAATGGCATAACGTTCCTTTTTTTAAAACGTAATTATTAATAACCGAACATTATCAAATACGTCATTCTTCAAAACAAGACAAGAACAAAATCGAAGTTCTGTCTTTTATCAAAACGGGACAAAATCATAAAAAGAGGTCGGGCCTAGCTTGTGACGGTCACCTAAAGAAGAGCGGTTCTGATATTGCTATGTTATTGAAGCGTCCTTCACTGTAATTTCTTTACTGCCGTGCCTAATGAAAACGCCTTATCTACATAGGGATTTTTATAGCACATACGGCATTTTCATTAAGCAGCAGATGTTGGACCCTAGGTTAGGATTCATTTGCAACAAGAAAACATCATCAATTAGTTTTTTTTGGTACAATTTTGACTGTAAAAAAACAAACACCTAGAAAACAATCAAACCCACTTTTGGTTTTCTTTTACCTCTTATTTTTGCTTACGCAGCACATAAATATTAAATTAATACCAATTTAAAAACAAAGTTAAAAGAAACATACAAATTTTAGTGGCTTTCATTTTATAAAGTTATTTTTAATTTTATTATCAAAACAAAACCAATTAATTGATAACTTGTATAAATGATAGTTATCGCCGCATATAGGTAATATTTTTTTCACTCTTATTTTGTTTATTTAATTAATAAAACAGCATCAGTAATAATAAGACACTATGCAAAAAAAGACATTTTAACTGGATATTTTTCTTTAGAATAAAAAAATCACCCAACTGCTAAATATACTTGTACCTACTAGTCGCAGGTGGGTACAAGATTGATAGAAAAGGGGAGGCAAGCAGCAAGATGCAATGCAACTCGCCAGAAACGAAGAAAAAGATGGACATTATGCTGTCGTTTCAGAAGAAAAAAAGCAAAGGGCCAGAAGTCTGTAGGACTATTTTCCGTTTAACTTAGCAACAATAATACAATTTTTTTATTTTCCTTGTAAGTATTGTATACAACCACCAAACATATGACATTTCGAAAATGGCTTGATTTCTAGCGTGCTTACATCACTTTAAATTTATTTAAATATGTCAAAGACTAAGCCAAAAATCAAAATTTTGCAAAATCACATTTTTTGCTAAATTAAACAAGGAATAAAAACAAAGAATTTTATTTTTAAAACACTCAGTGGCACGAAAGATTGGGAGGGTAAAATGGGGTGCCTAACCCATTATCTACGCCACTGGAGAATTCTAGAAAACAAATACAATCGTTACTTAGAGATGTACGAAATTTAGTGAAAATCGATGTAACGGTTTTAAAGTTATGACGAAAAAATCATTCTTTTTCTAAAATTTTGACACTGTATCTTTGTTAGGAAACGTTTTCAAAAAAGGTTTCCTATGAAACTCTTCTTTTTGTTCGACGTTCTATCATTTGTTAAAATTAATGTACTTTAACCTGGACTACCCTGTATATTATTTTAATTTTTCTTTAAATTCTAAAACATAATAATAAAAACTTAAAAACAAAATAATTCAAAATAAAGTTTAATAAAAATAAATGGATCCCTGACGGATCTGGTACCTTCCTAGCTAGCCTATTAGCAGACTTCAAGTAAAGCTATAATATATATAAGCACTGAAAACAGTTTTTTGTAAATATATCAGAAACTAAAGCTCCTCCAATGTTTTTGGTTATAACACAAATTATTGAGCAAAACGCACTCTACTATATTCCGACAACCGCATATTGATGCGATGCTCCGTTAAAAAGTTAGCATTTTTAAAAAATTTTCATCATTAGCCTTAAGGGGTTTTGACCAAAATCTAGTCAGCTCGTTAGAATGGCGTTATCTCAAAAAAAATTTATCGAAAATAATACCTTCTCTAGCCATTGCGACGCAGGCTAGGATGGTAAACATATTTTTGGTATGAGTGTATTATTTAATATCATTTAGTGCACACATTTTTATAGACAGACCCAAAAAGGAATCTTAGTTTGCAAAAGAATCCAAAATCACCGTTAAAACCACTTATCTGCATCAGATAAACCAAAATTAAAGGAATATACAAAAATGTTAATTTTGAAAAAACTAAATGTAGCAATTTTAATTAAAGGAACTTAATCACGCTTCTAAAGTGTGATACGTTGTTAGAAAGGGATACTCATTGCCTGTCTAAAAGCTGCTATAGTTACAGTGGAGTACACTGTAAGTATAGTAGCTAGGACAGTTCTAATAGGGAACCTGCCCATTTTTTTTTTATTTTACTAAAATGTGTGTTTCTATATGAAAACGCATTATACCAAATATCAGCCATTAAATCGCAATACTTATTTTACAATAAATAATCAAGGTTGGAATCGCTGACTGGTATATTCAAACACAGCAAAATGCGCGGCAGCCGCTGTGACGTCAAATCCCGGGCCCCTTATGAGTATATTTTTTTTATTTCTGTAAAAACATTCTTTAGGCACTTTTTTAAGAGCAATTCAACTGTCAAATTAAAGTTTATTGGTCATTTTTAGTTAGTTGAGATATTACATAACGTTTTTATTTTACTTATGGATTGATCCTTATTTTATTCGATTTTTAAAATTAGCGTAAAATTTCCTTTAAAATGATGTTTCACACTTAATATTAAATTTTTTTATTTTTTTATATTTTTATTATTATTTATTATAAATAATTTAAACCAATTCTTATTCAGCAAACTAAAAAAAAAAGTTAAGAGGTAACTAAAAACAAAAAATATAAAAAACAATAAAAAAAATAAAAAATAAAATATTATGTGTGACATGTCCTTTAAAAAAAAATTACGCTGATTTCAAAAATCGAATAAAAAAGGTCATTCCATAAGAAAAATACTAACCTTATGTAATGTGTAATGTGACAGATAAAATTTAATTTGACAGTTGAATTGCTCTTAAAAAAGTGCCTCAGGAACCATTTTACAGTAATAAAAAATATTCATAAATAAAAAAGTTACGGGGGTGGGTCGAAAATGCACCAAATTGAAAATATATATCTTGAAAGTAGTTTAAGATATCGATGTGCGGTTTTCGGCAATATATGTTTTAACAAAAATCGAGCTCGTAACATGTAGGTTAGTTTTTTTCTATCTCCTCTAGAAATGGGCGTTTCCTATCAAAAGTGTCCAACTTGGACCACTCTGTACCTATGTGGGTAGGTATAAATGAAAATAAATCAGCACTAGTGTTTATAGAGCTCATTCTAAACAGTGTTTTAAATAAGTGGGTACCTACTTAAATAATATACTTATTTTTAATAAGACATTAGTATGGTTATATATATAAATATATATATAAGTTAAGTTCCAATAATTCACAGACGGCTTTTTAAAAACTAATTTTCTTTATTTAGTAAAACTTATTACTACTACTATGCTACTACTGCTATAGCTAGAACTTGAATAAATTATCTGATTATGAAATGTGCTTTTATATGCTGACCTTTCACTTAAATGATAACATAATGATATAATGTTAAAAACAACTTATTAAGATATTAAACTAATGATGTACATAATGATATTTGGTTCTTAATTATAATGTTAAAAACAACTTATTAAGATATTAAACTAATGATGTTTGCATTCCAAAGTTTAAAAGCAATTTACTTATCAATAACAATTTCATAATTGTTATTGATTTTCTTAATGTTCTTTTAAATACTAATTATTATTATTTTTTAACACAGAATAAGGTGGATGTATAGAAGTACATTACTCCTCCTTCCTTAAAAAGAATCGTGTCCTCACGATTTCTCTTGTAATTCTATATCTTCATCTAATTGTTTATCTTCTTCTAACCATCTTTTAATAGTATTTCTAGATATTACCTTATTTCTAAAATATTTTTGAAAAATATTAACTATAGTAACGATAATCAAAAGGAGAATAAAAAACAATAAATAATTATGCCCATTTTTCTGAAAACTGTAGGTTTCTAATTCTAATGGTTGAAAAAGATTTTCATTAATTTTTTCTGGCTGCAATACATGATTTAAATTCAAATTTATTTTTGAAGTGCTTCTAAAAGGTTTTAGTTCAAGATGATAGTGTTCAATAGTATTAATTTTTGTTTCATATCTGTTTTGATTAAGAACTACTGTACAATTTGATTTAACAATGTTACAGTTTTTCACGTCTTTACGTACTATCTTTTGACACAACTCTAAGATAGGGTTAGTTTTTGAAGTGCAATAAATAATTTGTTTATTCTCCGTTTGTATGACATAATTATAGGAATTAGAAATTTCATGTTGAGTAATATTAAAGTTATTAATTTGATTATAGCAATACCATTTATGATTATTATTTTTACAGGTTTTAAACCAATCTGAATTACAGACATAACTTGAAGGTATTGTCATTAATAAATTATCATAAGGAATCGGATAAACAATTGACATTTTACAAGTGTAATCCCTAAAAATTGGAATTCTTATAACTAAAACTAATACATTATCTTTGATAATAATTGCGGTTTTACATAATTGTACTAACTCTAAAGGCTGTCCTAATGGCCATAAAAAGGATTTAGGATAGTGTGTTCGTAAGTATTCCCAAAGTAATTTAATTTCAGTCGGATCCAAAATTTCTAAATTTAGTGTTTCGGTCTGGGAAAATGATATTGTTCTTTCTAACATTTCTAGGTAGTTTTTAATTCTTTGTACTTGTAAATTAATACTCAAAATATTCCATGTTTTATCAGTTTCATTATATCTTTCGGTAAGAACTCTTTGTAGTTCACCTGAATGAAAATTGATATTATTTATAAGATCATTGTATTTGTTTGAAATGTGTTCGGCTAATGAACTATAATCATTTAATCGAGATGTTAATTTATTTTGATTTCGTGTCAATATGTCGAAGTGTTTATTTATTTCTTGTAGATCTTGCTCGTCAAGATTTCCTGTTACGAATTTTATTCCTGTACCCAAGAAATTTGCTAAGCCGCGTTTTTCACGATTAGGAATTAATTTATGATAAGTAGCAAAACAATTTGATATTAATTCGTTTGTTGCAAAAATTTGTTGTTTTACATAAAAGTTTTTTGATCTATTTATAATACTAAATGATTGATTTAAAATTTGCAATGTTTCAAAAGTTTGGGATAAGTTCAAATTTACATAGGTAGAATGAAGGTGGTCTTGTATGTAGGTTTGGTTAGATAGCGTTTCTAAGTATGTAGTTGCGTTAATTGGTGTTATTTCCAGAGTTTGAACAGTCTGAAGAAGTAGGAATCTGAAAAGAAAGATTCTTTCTTAATCTCTTTATATGTCTTATATGTGTATTAGTATTTCTATTTTGTTTGGTTCCTACTGTTAATATTGGTCCTTTTTGTCCTTTTATGGTTTGCTTTTTGTAAAGTGGTTTGTTCTAAGTCTTAATTTGTTTGTCGCGTATAAAAACTATCTGGTTATTTGAAGTGGATGGCATTGAATCGGGTGATACAGGATTTTGGTTTTGTGTCCTTTTTTGTTGATTTTGTAATGTTTTTTGATAAATTTGTTCATAAATAGGTAAAATCTCATTTTTGCGTTTTTGATTATATTCTTCGTAAACTGTCATTTCACTAATTTCTGGTTCAAAGAAACAAGGTGAGTTTATGAGAGCAAATGGTGGATAACCAGTTGTGGAGTGGATGCTATAATTATAATTTAAGATTACAGTAATCATAAGTTGAGCTAAGGATTCATTAGGGGTATTTTGATTTTGAATCCTCAATTTTTCTGTTAATGTGGAGTGTAGCCTTTCTACGATACTATTTGAAGTAGAATTACAAGGGGTAGTAAAATGAGTGTCTATGTTAAAAAGAGAACAGAATTCTTTTATTATATTATTGTTAAATTCTTTTCCATTGTCAAAGACTACTTTTCTTGGGTAACCATGTTCAGAAAAGAAATGACGAAGTTTATTTAAGATTGTTATGGCATTTTTATCTGATATGGCATAAGCTTGTGCAAATTTAGAAAATGAGTCTATGATAGTGATAAATAGTTGATTACTAAATTTATAAAGATCGATATACAGCGTTTCAAATGGTTTAGGGGCTATTAAAGGTCCTTGAAAATTTAATTTGTAAGGATTTCGGTCGTATTTATTTATTAAACATAATTCGCATTTATTTATGTAATCTTGGATGGACTCTCTTAATTGGGGCCAATAATATTTTGTTTTAAGATGATTATAGGTTTCGATTATACCATTATGATTTTGTGAATGATACTGTGAAATAATTTCTTTTTGTTGCGTTTTGAGAACAATGTCAGGTAATAATATTGTTGAAAATTTTATGCGTATTTTGCTATTGCCATTTTCCTGTAAAAATTTAATAAACTCAGTTTTTAGAGTTTCATCACGGATAAATAAACAAAAGGTTTTATTGTCAGTTAAATGTTCCGTTAGGATTCTCATAAAGTGTGCATTTAAAGAATCTTTGTTAACTGTTATTACTTTATGGTTCTTTTCGAAAGGGTGGCTAGAGAAAACGTGATAATTTTGACCAATTTTAATGACTATACGTTGGTTACTGTAATTAATAGGCAATTCCGAAATAGACAGATTGACATTTAATGCACCTTTGTCACTATGTACGGTATCATTTTCAAAGTCTTCGATGTTTGCTGTGTCATTTGTGTCATTATTAGCAATATTTGATTCAGTTTCTAATGCTTTAATTTGAATTCGTGATAGTGCATCGGCAACTTTATTTTCTTTGCCTTTCTTATACCTAATATCGAAATTAAATTCTTCAAGTTTGAGTTTCCATCTAGTTAATCTTGAATTGGGTTCTTTAAGAGATGTGTACCATACAAGAGGATTGTGATCAGTTTCGATTAGAAATTTTTGTCCGTATAGGTAGGGTCTAGTAGTGCTTAGTTGCTTCTACGATAGAAAGAAATTCTTTTTCAATGGTAGAGTAATTTCGTTCGGCTGAATTAAGAGTTCGAGAATAAAAAGCTATAGGGTGATCATTTTGAGATAAGACGGATCCTATGGCTACATTAGAAGCATCTGTGGTAAGGTTAAATGGTTTTGAAAAATCCGGGTAAGCTAGAACTGGCGAGTTTATCATTAGTTCTTTACATTTCTCGAAAGCGTTAACATAATCTGGATCTGTGGGATTTAATTTAGTGTTTTTACGTAGGCATTTGGTTAAGGGTTGAACAATTTTCGCAAAATTTTTAATGAATTTTCTATAATATCCAACGAGACCAAGGAATGCTTTTATTTCTTTTTGAGTTTTTGGAATAGGATATTTTTTAATGCACTCTATTTTAGATGGATTTGGTTTTATACCTTCTGGGGTTATTACATGGCCCAAAAATGGAACTTCTTTACACAAAAATTCGGTTTTATCTAATTGGACTTTTAGATTGACTTCCTTTAATTTTTGAAAGATGGTTCTAATATGAAGGATATGATCGTGAAGTGATTTAGAAAAAATAATAACATCGTCCATGTAAACAAAGCAGAATTTAAAAAGATATTTTCTTAAAATTTCATCCATCATCCTTTGGAATGTGGCGGGGGCATTTTTGAGACCAAACGGCATTCTTAGATATTCATAATGACCGTTGTTAACAGTGAAAGCTGTTTTCTCAATAGATTTGGGGTCCATTTCAATTTGATGAAAACCTTGGGCTAAATCTAAGACAGTGAAATATTGACATTTTCCCAGGTTATCCAGAATTTCTTCTATTTTAGGTAATGGAAATTTATCCTCAATTGTATTTTCATTTAATTTTCTGTAATCGATTACCATTCTAAATTTTTTTTCTCCGGAGGCATCTAGTTTTTTCGGAACTATCCAGACTGGTGCGGAAAAAGGAGAGATAGAAGGTCTTATAATTTTATTATCAAGAAGTTTTTGAATTTGTTTATTTATCTCTGGTAACATAGATGGAGGGTGTCGAAATGATTTTACATAGATTGGTTTGTCATCTTTGGTACGGATATGATGCTTGACATGGCTAGTGAAAGACAAGTCAGATTTATCAGTGTACATGATTGGTGAAAATTCTTTACAAATTTTGATGACTGCCTCTTTTTCTTCAGAATTCAGGTGGCTTAATCTAAGAGATTCAATTACATGGGGATTCTTAATATTTGTAAAATTTGTTTGAATATTAAAACATTCTGAAGGGATTACATTATACCTTGCTTTGAATTCTGTGACAATCGGTTCGTCAAAGGGATTAGGTATCTCGCAATATCCATTTTCTATGTGGACTAAACAATCTGGAAATGTGTAATTATGTAATTCAAATGAAGGTAGAAGTCCAGTTCCAAAATTCTGATTGACAGGAATTTTTAATTTATCAGATGAATGGGTTATTTTAGGTGGTGGTTTGGTCATAGCAATATGAAATGGAATTAACTTATTTTTCAGGCGTAGTTTATTTGTAGAATAATAAATAGAACCTTGCATTTGTTGAAATATGTCACTGCCTATAAGAGCATCGTAATGTTCGTGCCAGTTAATGACGTGAAAGTCTATAATATTTGTAATACCTAATTCACTTAAGAGGGGGTATCTAAAATTATATTTTTCTATAATTTCTCTGTTGCAAGAAATTACTGAAAAGGGCTGTTTATATATGCAATCTGGAAGTAAGTTAGCAAAACGAGGTGAAATGATTGAATGTGAGGCACCAGTGTCTATGAGAATTTTAATGTTTAATTTTTGAAGATATAAGTAAGGGAGGGATGAAAGACGACCAATGTGATTTAAGTCGATTCTAGATGTCTCGAGACTTCCTGAAAATTTGAATTATTTTCAGTTTCATCTTCCCAGGTGAGTTCTGGTTGGATAGGCAAATATTGGTTTGATTCTGTATCAAAATAGCATGGAATTGGTGCAAAATCTAAAGACTCAGAGTTTTCGGAAACCTCAGAATTTTCTTGATGTGTTTCTAAATTAGTTAGTTCTTCGAAATGTTGTTTAAATGGTGCAGTTTGTCTAAAGAAATTGGGATTACGTTGCTGATATGCTTGTTGAAAAGGTGTTTGTTGAGATGTTGATGGTAATGGTTTAAATACTGCGGTGGATACTCCTGACATAGGTGTTGGTTTCGAATTAGGTGTGGGGTGTTTAAACATTGGCGGTTTTCTGAATGCAGGAATATTTGAGGGGAATTTTTGATTTATTGGTTTTGATTGAATATTAATTGGACCTTGTGGAAATGATTGTTGTCTAATGTTTGGAGGAGGAAAAAAAGGTTGTCTTTGTGTGTTTTGATTTTTTATTTGAGGTTGTGAAAAATTTTTAGGTTGATATCTGTTAAACATTTGATTTGTTATAATGTTATAATTAGATATTTTGTTTTGTAAGTCTGTCATGGTTTTTGGTAGTTCTTGAATAAAGACAGGTCGTAGGTCATCTGGTGAATTGGAAACTACCGTTAAAATCGCTGTTGACTCTGCTTGGTCTAAATGAAAAATTTTTAAGTTTACGTCAGAAATTTCACAGTTAATTTTAGTGTTGATTTCATTTAGGAATTTTTTAATTCGATCAAAAAATTGTTGTATATTTTCATTTTTATCAGTTTTCAAATTTTGCAAAGATTGTAGTAATGATCTTAAATCAATGGGGTTTCCAAACTCTTTCTGTAAGGATGCTTTTACTTCATCCCAAGTTTTAAATTGCGGGTTACGGAAAATATATAGTTGCGCTTCCTTTCTTAATTTAGATTTTACAGCATTTAGCGCAAAATTTAATTTTGTTGGAGTTGTTCCATATGTTGTAAGAAATTCATCACAAGCGAGAATAAAATTTTCTAAATATTCGATTTGTCCGTCAAAAGTTGGTAAAAAGTCGCAGGCTAGTTTGAATGTTTCGTCAGGCATGTTTCTTTGCGTGTATGTGTTAATATGTGGTATTTGCGGTTGAATAGGAGGATTAGTAGAGTTTCCTTGAGAGTTAGATATCGCTAAATTACTTAAACTATGTTCTAACCTATCTAAATCTAAATTTTCAGTTTCTAAGGACATTTTGGAATATAATTGAATGTCTTCTTCGGAAGTTGGATTTTCTTGGTTTTCTAAAGTTTTGAAGGAAGCCTTCTTTTAGTTTTTGCAGAAATTTAGTTTTTATGTTGTCAGTGGATGTATAGAAGTACATTACTTATATATATATATATATATATATATATATATATATATATATATATATATATATATATATATATATATATATATATATAAATATATATATATATATGTATATATGTATATATATATATATATATATATATATATATATATATATATATGTATATTATAGTACTTACAGTACCTAGGTATTTATACTTACGTGCGAGCTTTTACACCACGAACTTCAGCTTGAGAAAAATCCTCCGAATTTTTAATGTATAATGCAGTCATAAACATATCAACTCTAGGTATATTGTCTGATTGTCCTTTTATAAACCCCGCAAGAACCATTTTCAGTCTTTAACAGAATCACAAAACACTAAATTAAGAAAATTTAGACAAAACTACGTCCGGAAATAACTTTTCCCAGTCTTAATACCACGTTCAAAGCTCCAATAAGTACAATATCAATTATTTACGTGTGGTTTCAATGTCGGTTAACGGTCACATGGATGGAGATCCAAAGACGTGACGTTACAACCAATGGCAGCGCGTTTTAAAAACAGGTCAAGTTATTCAAATTTCAAAACATTATTTCTCAGGTAATTTAATTGTTATTGGAATTTTTCTTTTTCTAGGGAGTTTCTTATAATAATACCTTACGGTTTTAATTGTTTTTAAAGGATTCGATTTTTTGGGCAAGTTCCCTATTTATATATCGTACCTGGGTTATAACGTACTTTCGGTTATTATGTACATATTTCATTGCTCCAGCCAAAATACTATTGTTTTTTCACCGGATATTACATACCTTTTATACCTTCTACTTCGGTTATAACGTACCATAATTTGACTAATTCCGTTATAATATATATTACATTGGTATAGGTATAAAGATTTTACTAGTTTTTAGTTTGAGTTTAGGTGGTTTATAGCATATAGCGCACCGACTTTTTTTTTCGTTACTTAGCCTTAAGTGTTCATTATTACGATATTATGATTATTTTAAGAAAAGCTTTAAGCTAAGTAACGAAAAAAACGTCGGACCCTTAGTTTTTTTTTGTTTTCTTAGTTTTAAGTGTTTTATTACCATTTTATTCCAAATAAAAAATGTACGATCTAACATAACTTTTTAATTGTGTTTTTTCATAACGTACGTCCGCTTATAAAGTACATATTTTCTGGTCCCTTGAGGGTTCGTTATAACTGGAGCACACTGTATTTAGATATTTCAAAAAATCTGAATCAATCATTTAAAACTTTGTAACGCCGCATATATTACGTCGCCGGAAAAAAATATGATTTTTGTAAATATCTTCATAAGTTTATAAATTGTACTAATGTATATCAAAACCACGACAACTTTTAAAATTATGCCCAACAATATAAAGAAAATAGGTATATTTTAAACAAAAAATAAGACTTGGTGGCCACTGTGCGTCCTGCATCGTGTAGCAGTTTCCAGGTAACCAGGCAGCATCCAGAGAGCTATAAAGCAGCAGGAACAGCAGGATCTCGGCGAGGTTGTGTTGCGTAGCACTGCTCTGTCGCGGTGCAAATCAATATGTTACCAAAAATCTATACAGGGAAAGGGCTTGCGGTGAAAATTTTCCCAGTCTTAATACTTTCAAGTCCCAGTCTTAATACTTTTATAATGCGAGAAATACTACCACAGGATAAGGTCGCTATATAATGAAATTCCTAGTAAGGTCACTATATAACTTCTAAGAAGGAACTTCGTTATATGAACCGTACTACAGGAGGGAAAGAGATGTTAGGCGACACATGGAGATGAAGGAAAAAATTGTGCCGTGGGATTTCATAAGTAGTCTTCGAAAACAAAATAACTTTTTGCAAAAAATTGTGCCACCTGAAAAAATTTTACTTTGGGCAATATAAATAACAGAAAAGTTTTTGTAGATAAATTCTGCTGTGGAAAAATCTTTGTTAGCAAAATAACAAAAAAAAAAGGCTATTGGCAAAAATTTCAGAAAAAGTAAGTAAGTCTTGTAAAAAATGGCGTTAAAGAAGAAAATGTATGGCAAAAACAAAAAAAAATGGTGTCCAAAGCATTATATTCATTCAAAGAAAAAAATGTTCTAAATATTTTTTAAAAAATATACGAATTACGAATAAGTGACTTTTAAAAACATTTAAACGTTTCGCACAATATTTTTACTGTATATTTATTAAAAAAGCTTATTTCATACTTAAAAATTAATTTTAAAAATATAAAAACTATCTAATTTCATTAAAAACTATTTTTTTAATTTTAATAACCAGCCCAGGAAATTAATCTGATTTTAAATTTTAATTATTGAAATGACTAATATAATAAAGTTTTTATATATGAAAAAAACGTTTTTTAGTTACAAACAAGTTATTCATCAATAAATGCTAATGTTTTTTGAATTTTGTCCAAATTTGTATTTTTTCAAAAGCTTAAATTTATTTGAAAATTTAGATATTAACACATTCATATTTTTTACCTTTTACCTACCTCTACATAGAGAGACGTACACGTGAGTAGTATAAGTTGTGCAGATTTTTTTAAAGAAATATGAATATGATATAATATTTGAATGTTAATGACACCGCTTTCTCAAAAAATATAATTTTTCCTGTCGGAATGCGAGTGCTAAGGAAAAAAATATTCTAGGTAAATTCGCAAAGCCCGACTTAATAATAAAAAATCCGTCATAGTTATAGCGGTATTGGTTTCTGATATAAATTTAACAATCACCCTGTATATTACTAGTTTTTTCTTAAAATATGATAACTATATTTATATATTACTAGCTTCAAACTTATTTTATTTTATTATTAATTTTGATCACGCTGTATCGTTTTTAGTATTTATATATTTAATCAATAATTCATATATTTAATCCACATATCAAAAGATTTAAGTATTGTATAAATGGTTAAAGAATGTAGAGACAATTTTTAAATGTCGCTTTTATCATTACGGATAAATTCTACACTCTGTATATAATTATATTGATCTAAAAATTCAATCATGAGACATATTTATCAAAAGTTTATGTTACAGTTCCGTGTCTAAAACACGATATTTTAAACGTGTAATAACCTATAACCTTATTATAGCCAGCTTTTCTAGAAATTCAAAGTGTGCCTTCAACAAATTGGCATTCAGTTATTATAATGTTAGTCCCTACTCTGTATACTTTTATCTTACTAAAAACATGAAGTTAGGGGCATATCGACAGCAGCTCGTTGCTGTGATTCCTGAAATTATCGACATTATATTTTTTGATGCAGCTACCCGGGAGATTTATGGCCTGGATCCTGTCTGGATCGAAGAGGACTTTTTTAAAATTAACCCCACATTAAGAAAGTAGTGCAGATTTTGTTTCCAGTTTTTATGCTGTTGCATCTAATGGTGCATATTATCTACATGAGATCAAGTATGTGCCAAAGGTTGAGGAAGCGAGGCAGCCGCCTCATAGACCAGGCAAATTACACTTTGAGAGAAAAAAATTATTAACAGGACTTTAAGCATTGAAAATTGTAGAGCGGCGAAAAACGAAGTTAAAAAAAATAAATGCGTGAGCAGGGGCGTTGCGGGTTAGGTTTGGGGGGTAAAAAGGGGCAGGGAATCGTATTATTGCGATTACCGGCGAATGCTGACGTCGGCGAAAAAAGTGATACACAGACAAGTTATAGGCCATGAAAATATCTAAAAGTTTTGTAAATGTCATTTTTTACATAACCTCAAAATGTTCGAGGAAAAATTAAAAAAACCGTAATTTTTTTTTTGTTTTTTATTTTTTATTTGTTCAAAAATTATGTCAGTTTAACAAAACTTGGTAGGAGTAGAGTACTTTGGGTGCTAAATATTTACAATATTTTACAAACAAAAATATTTAAAAGTTTCTAAGATATTTGTGTTTTCCTTTTAAAATCACTTTATTTTTAAATAAAATTTCTCCTTCAGAAAATCATCGTATCCAGTTCTGCTGGTACTCAGTTTTTGGCACTGAGATGTACTTTTTGGCGAATTAAAAAAAGATATTATGCATCATTTAAAAACATGTCCAAAAATATAAAAAAAAATAATAAAATTTTTAAGTTATCGGAGTTATTTTATAAATTTTAAAATATTTTTTAAAACTGACTATATTACTTAATTCCACGCAAGATAAATGGCTATTATTATGGCTAAAAAAAATTAGACTACCTGCCTTGCTTTTGGAAAATTATTGTAAATATACATTATGACAAAAATTTTATTTTTTCTAATAATTTTTTTTTATCGCTCTGTATGTTATTTTTAATTTCTTTCTGAGTTTTATCGCCCCCAAAAAGTGCCGCCTAAAGTCACCCCCTAGTTAAGCCAATTTATATATGTACAGGGTTTTCCCGTATATTTTTACACCATATCTAAAACGTTTATTTGAATAGATATCAAAATACTATAAATACAAAAGTTTTATAATTTTTTACAAATTTTAGGAATCTTAGAGTCAGAATGTAATTTTTTTTTTCTAAATGTCAAAATTTGACAGGTTGATGGTTTTAAAAAAAATTACGATGATTTTCTGAAGGAGAAATTTCATTTAAAAATAAAGTGTTTTTGAGCCGAAAAAACAAATATCTTTAAAACAACTTAATTTTTTTGTTTGTAAAATATTGTAGACATTTAGCACCGAAAGAGCTCTGCTCTTACCAAGTTCTGTTAAACAGACATTATTTTTGCAAAAATAAAAAATAAAAAACAAAAAATAAAAAAAATTACGGTTTTAAAAATTTCTCTCGAACATTTTGAGGTTATGTAGAAAATGTCATTTACAAAAGTTTTAGCCAATTTTATGGCCTATGACTTTTCTGTATATGACTTTTTTCTCCGAGGTCAACTTTCGTCGGAAATCGCAATAATACGATTCCCTGCCACTTTTTACCCCCCCAAACCTAACCCGCAACGCCCCTGCTCACGCATTTATTTTTATTAACTTCGTTTTTCGCCGCTCTACAATTTCCAATGCTCCAAGTCCTGTTAATAAGTATCTTTTTTTTTGCCTTAAATTATGGTAATTCCGCTGGCCTATCAGGCCACCACCTTTCAAGGGCAACCAAACTTTAACATTTTCGAAATTTTGCCGCCCTCTAAAAATTGAAATAATCTAAAATTAAAAAGTTAATGTAAATTATGTGGTGCAAAAGAAACTGAGGTATGAGGAACTGACAGATGAATTTGCAGAGAAAAAGCTCAAGGTTACAAGAACTTCTGGGCAAGTAACGTTGCATGTTTAGTTATTGATGTTATTTAATTGCATTTTGGTTATTGAAAAAGCGAGTTGATTCCCCGACATGTTTTTGTAAATAACTAGAAGTAAACCAAAATCCGGTGTCACAATATTTTGCGAATTCTGAATGGCTTAAGCTAGAACAATGAAATTGGGCACGCATATCGTCCTTCAAGTAGTAACTCTTTAGCTGTCATAAAAAATTGGATTTGTGGCCCAGAAGGGGCGTAAGAAGCAAAATTTGTTTTTGTTTTCTACACACACATGTACTAGGCTTACGACTGATATACATTGGTCGAATTTCTAGAAAATCTGGTCATAATAACGTTTAAAATATCGTGTTTTAGATAGATACTTATGCTTCAATATTGAATTTTTATATAGCAATTATCCCTATCGATAAAAACGACATTTAAAAATGATTTGTAGGTTCTCAAACGGTTTTTAAACACCGTACCTAAATCTCTCAATATTTCGTACCTAATTTTACAAACGGGCGTATATGAAAAAAATGATTTTGGTAAATTTCATGATATAAGTCCTTTTGTAACATTAGGGAGTACTCAATATTCAAAAACTAAAAACCTAAAATGATATAGCGTGATCAAAATCAATATAGCTACATTCTTCTAATTTATTTCATATGGATTTATTTTCTCGTGTAAATACGAAAATAAATCAACTTTTGTTTTAAGTTAGTAATATATAAATATAGTTGTATATTTTAATAAAAAAACTAGTACCATACAGGGTATCTCAACAAAGATAAGTGCCGAATTGAAAATCTTGGTGCAATAACCGGCCAAGTCCTAAAATTTAAATTTGTGGCAAATAAAAAAAACTGATTTTGAAAATAAAGCAACTGTTTCCAATTTTGGTTCTAATATAGATATTATTGGTATTTTTTTTATGGGTATAAAATTGATATTTTGTACAAATCACACCAAAAGTGAGGGTTGTTGCACCAAGGTCTTTAATTTATATCAGAAACTAATACCGCTATGACTATTACGGGATTGTTTTTGTTATTAAGTCGGGCTTTGCGAATTTACCTAAAATATATTTTTTCTTTAGTTCCTTGCTAATCGCATCTCCTGAGGACAAAAAAATATATATTTTTTGAGAAAGTGGTGTTATTAACATATATAAATTCTATCATATTCATATTCCTTTAAAAAAATCTACATAATTTGGACTCCTTTTCCTGTATGTCACTTTCCCAGAGAAAGGTAAAAAATATTGATGAGTTATATTAAAATTTAAAAAAAAATTTAGGCTTTAGGTTTGCTATTATTTGAAAATTTTCTGTTTTGAAAAAATACAAATTTGGACAGTGTCACAAATATTAACCTTTTTCAATTTTTTTTAAAAGGTTGAATAAATAAATAACTGATCAAAAATACAGAAAAAAAATATTAATAACTTTTTTGTAACTAGAAAATGTTTTTTTAAAAAGGCGTTATTTCTCAAGGTTTAGGTTTATATATGGTAAGGTTGCCTAAATTATACCACTTTTTGGTTTTTATTTTTTTTCTTAAAAACTAATAACTCTAATTGAAACCTTTTAATTCGGGACGACAGATCAGTCCTTTGGACATATATGTGCAATTTTTAAATATATTAGTTTGTTGAACTTTGGAGAAACAAGTTTGTATGGAGTTGCAAACAGTACGATTTGGGAAACTGGTTGTCTAAATCGTACCAGCGGATTCCTAAATCGTACCATCGAGCTCTTTTAAGATTTAATCAATATAAAGAATTACAGAAATTTATATATAAAATCGGAGGCTTTATTTACAAAAACAAAATATTTTAAATTATGACCATTTTTAAGTTTATGAATAGAAGTCGCACAAGTAATAACCCTTAACTCTAACTATATAAAATCGGAGGTTTTATCAAGTATTATTTACAACAAAAGCAACATTATAAATTGCGAACATTTTGAAGTTTATAAACAGAAGTCACACAAGTAATCACCCTTAATTATTCTAACAATATAAAATCGGAAGTTTTATTAAGTATTTACAAAAAAACATTATTTTAAATTATGAACATTTTTCAGTTTATAAACAGAAGCCGCACAAGTAATCACCCTTAACTGAGAGGTCAGAACACATTTCATAGCCCATTTTCCACACTTGATACATTTTATCACATGTTTGATAAAAGCCTTATGTCATATTGTGCATTGCCAGTCATCAGCATTGATTTCAATTATTATTTTATTTTTCTTAGATGAATCAGTTCTTTTAGTTTTTTGTTTGGACTTTCCTGGCTCAGGTTGAAAGATTTCTTTTTTGACAGCCCCCTTTGCATTTTTTAATTCTTCTTTTTTTACCATTAGAGCATATTTTTCCTCCAGCCAATTCTTATAAGAGCTTTCGGTTAACATTGCAACTATTTGCGCACCTTTTTTTGTTCTTTCATTAAATTTTTTTAAGACTTTTGGTTGTAGACTTAATTGCTCAATTAAAACAGCCTTACTCTTTTTGTTGAGATCTAATATTTCATATTAAGTTAGATCACTTGTAAATGGAGTTAAATCATCCTCGTGGATAAGACTATTTTGATTTTTGTCTGGTTCATCTGTATCTGCAAGAGGAGTATTCTCCTTCTGGGATTCGACAGAGTCTGGTACTAGTAAGTTTTCACTAGTCGAAGCTTTAAATCCGTTTACAGCATTACTTGTTGTTGCAGAATTTCTGTAAGCCTCTGTTAATAAAGGAGCTATTTCAAACTGTGTTACTTTTTGTTTTCTGCAAAACAAAAAAAATCAAATTCAAACATCAGATATTGAAACGACATGAGTAAATCATACCGGTACGATTTGGAAAACCCCAACGTGGTACGATTTAGGCAACTGTCAATAAAAATAAATAAATAAAATTTCAAAATTAATTTACAAATCTAATATTAAATTTAAGTTTTGCACATTAATGAGATCTACCTAGGCTATACTACTAAAGAATATAATCTGAAAAAATACTACTTACCAATGAAGTACAGCTTTACATAAACTTAGAAAAAGTTACATCAAAATACCGGAAATATTTTAACTTCTATTTGCTACTAAGCGAGACGCAACACGTCCAAAACAACTCTTCCCAAGGCCCACAAAAAAATACAGGACACGACCCTGAAAAAATCAGCTGTTCTCCGGGGGCTGACTTTTACATTGGGTCTTATGGGAGGTCAGACGTTTTTTTATGATATTTTCAAAATGGCACAACAGATTTCAGCGAAATTTTAGTGAAATATTCTCAGACACCATCCCGATATTCCACCAAACTTTTGTAAGGATGCAAGATGATTAAAAGGTTAAAATCTTCAAGATTTAGCATTTCTTATTTTGAATTTAAATTACCCGCCATGTACCGCATGCTAACTTTTATATCTGACATGTATTTGACTTTGTCATCTGTGTTTGTCACATTCGCTTCTTCTTTAAATTTCAAAAATAATCTCAAAATCGGCTTTAATTTTTAAAAAATCAAATATTCGTGAACCGTCATTCCATCTTCAATATTTTAAAGACAATCAGCTGTGACTTAACGTGACCATCAAAAAAAAATCAGCCCCGCATGTGACGTCAACAAAGTGGAGGATCGTGACCCGTCCGTTTTGATAACCCTGCTCAGGGCTATCAAAATGGACGGGCCACGATCCTCCACTTTGTTGACGTCACATCCGGGGCTGATTTTTTTTGATGGTCACGTTACGACACAGCTGATTGTCTTTAAAATTTTGAAGTTAGAATGACGGTTCATGGATATTTGATTTTCTGTTAAATAGAGCCGTTTTTGAGATTGTTTTTACTTTATTCTGGCAGAACAATTTTTTTTTAATGTATGGTAAGCCCTAATTTTTCATAGCCGCTTCATTAGCTCACACAAAAATTAAGTTTAAAGCAGAAGCGAATGTGACAATCACATATGACAAAGTCAAATACATGTCAAATATAACAGTTGGCATGTGGTACATGGCGGGTAATTTGAATTCAAAATAAGGAATGCTAAATCTTGAAGATTTTAACCTTTTAATCATGTTGCTTCCTTACAAACCTTTGGTGGAATATCGGGATGGTGTCTGAGAATATTTCACTGAAATTTTGCGGAAATCTGTAGTGCCATTTTGAAAATATCATAAAAAAACGTCTGACCTCCCATAAGACCCAATGTAAAATTCAGCCCCGGGAGAACAGCTGATTTTTTCAGGGTCGTGGCCTCTATTTTTGTGTTCGCCTTGCCCTGCTTTATCATTTGACTGTCATTTGAAAGACACGACAACAACGGCTGACAGATGAACTATAATTTGACACCTTATTTGAAAAACTGCAGTGGTACGATTTTGGCGAGTTTACCCTAATTTTTCCAACCTCTGATTTTTATTTGCGAAAATATGATAAAAAGCCTGCGCATGGGTATCTATCCATGTTAAGTAACGTTAGAATGAAAGTCTCACTTTGTTCCCTTAAAAGTAACTACTTAACTGCCTGGAGTGCAAAAATTGATAATTAGTCATTTTAAAATACGTATCTAGAAAAGCCCTAGTAAAATAAACGAATACTTTTTTGAAATACCACTTGGGTAAATATTGACAAATCTAACCTAGTTAATACAGCCTGAGTTTTATTTTACTATTTTAATAATTTTTTATCCTGCTTGTATGTTCCTGCTGTTATTATTTTCGGGGCCAATATGCATTATATTATCCAGAAAGTCCTCTCGACCTGACTTCTCCGGGGTAGATTTTATCCCCGCGAAGGGGTCGTTTCCAAGGCAACCGCAGAAAATCGATAAGCGCAGCTGCCCCTTTGTACATCCCCGGCCAGAAACTCACCCTATATCACCCAGACCCCATTTGATTGTACCATATGATATAGAGTCAGAAAAGGATAGACATATTATTGCAATAAACGACACACGAAATTTTCCTTCATCCAGTTTTACACCCTGAGGTCACCTCAAATGATTGATTTTGTGGTATCTTTCTGTGTGTGCAAGAGAGAAAGTTATGATGGACACGTTTAGAAAAGGCTTGGGTTCAGTTTTCGGGAAAGTCAGGATTGAGTTCCAGAGTCCCGGCTGATGCTGGCTGATGCTGCGATAGAATTGAGTGGCTGCGCTGGTGGTGATTGTAGGGTAGCGGCAACATAGGCGCATTTTTTATTATAAAAATATGTTTTTGCTAAAGTTTTGGGAAAGTCCCAACTTTCTTCATCTTAAGCTCCTAAAAAGCTAATTTCTTATTTTATTGTTAAATGGAGACAAAATGTAAGAGTTTTAAATGATATAAATATTTTATAAGGGGTGCGGCAGTCAAACCTACATTTTTGAAATTAATGTAAAAAATACACGGTTGCATTTTTAAAAATTTTATTTATAATGTGTAAAACCATTTAAGAAACAGGCGATGTCTAAAATTGTCCATTAATATATTAAAATATTTTCGATTTCCTGACGGATTCTCGCCTTTAGTTCTTCACGAGTAAGAGGCCGGCGTTTTTGAAAACTTCTTTTTAGGTAGCCCCACAAAAAAGAATCTCATTCGGTGAGGTTAAGGTCACTCATCGTCAAGCTTTACGATGAGTGTCCTTAGGTGACGTCGGGTAAACGCAGGCCCGGACTGGCCCGGTCTGGCCCGGGCGGGATGGCGGGGATTCCCGCCGGCGCCCGGCCACTCAAGATAATATTACTAACTACATTACTATGATTACTTTAATTTTTAGTTAAACTATTATCTGTGGTTGTTGAATGGTCTATAGTAGCCTTATGCAAACTTAGGGTCACTGCATCCTGGAAGCCTGACGCCAGGCTTTCAGGATGCAGTGACCCTAATGCAAATTGCCTAAATGGTGCCATCCAGTGACGTTCTTTCGAAATAACCTCTTTTGTTGTTGTGTTCGTTCTTGTTCCTATCAAGTGATCACGTGGCATTTTCCTAGACGGCCCTTGAGCAAAGATAACAGAACATCTAGCGATCCGATTTCACAACCAACCAAAATAAGAACAGTGGGTACACAATGCGTTTAACATTACCATTGAAAAAGCTAAAAATTTGTCTGAAGCAAACTTACTTCGATGTTAGCGCGGCCTTATCAAAATGGTGAGAAGTTGTAGTTAATATAGACACTTATTGGAATAAAACCTGACCTGCTTTCTTTCAAAATTTGGCCTTTGTGTATTTAAGAACCGGATTTATTAGTGTCTGTATTTATTAAATGAAACTTATCGACTTTATTTTTAAATTTGACTTTGGTATGTCAATTTTGAGAGGTCAGCGGTCAGTTTTCTTTCTAAGTCTGTCAGAATAAAGTCGAATCTATAAAGTCAAGTTTTATTCCAATAAGTCCCTATTACTGTTTTGCTTGGACTTTTCCTACTCTAATGAAAATAGTAATGTTTTAAGACCCTGAACCAGTGTTGTATAGGGTTTTGAACAAAAATTTAGACTATTGAAGAATTAAAGGTTTTATCCGAATTTAAACGATTTTGACTATTTTGAGTGAAAGATATATTTTGCAAATATTCCAATATTTTAACAAATTTAAAACTTATGTAGGTACATTTAAATACTTTATTTTTAATTTCAGTTTTTATAATTTATGATTTCAGTTATAAATCGCTTTTTTGTTTCGTTTTTTCTTCCATTTTTATTAAAAAAGTTTGTTTATGGTATAAAGATTTTTTTGGTGTGGTGTCGACCCGTTACTATTTTGAAGGATATGAAGGGTTTTTGTTACTTACTTGAGGGAGAGTCGTCAGAATAGTCTGGCAACACCGCCTGAACAGTTCTTAATAGAGTCTCTGTATGTGACAGATATTGGCGGAATATCTGTCACATACATAGACTCTAGTTCTTAACAGTTAGATTTTATCCCAAATTTAATTTAAAAAAACTGGCAAAAATACAAATAAAGAAAAACAGTGTTGACAAGACTTGAGATTTGTAAACCAGATAACGAAATGTCAAACCGAAATATCTGTTGGCGGTCATTTTGGATTTGCTATTTTAACTAGTCAAATCCTATCTGTTTCAATTCAATAATACGTGCCCTCGAGAGTCTAGCCCAATCATAGGCGAAATCCAGGGAGGGCCTAAGGGGCCCGAGACCCCCCTTAAGATAAAGCATGTAATCTTTAGTTCTAGTAAAAAATAACCAATACATAAATTGCAATTTTCGACAAAATTTACAAAACATTTAAAAAAAATCACAAAAATTATTTTGTACAGAAAAATAAATTTTGGCCTGCGGCGCATTTTATTTTAATGACCAACTTTAGATCATAATCATTTTTGTTGCCGCCTTACCTACTGAATCTGTAAGACGTTTAGAATAAGTTGAGAAATTACACCTTGTTTTTGTCGTTACGAGGCCCTTGGCCCTGCTCTCACGCCGGGGCCCCTATGAACCCAGTCCGACCCTGGGTAAACGGGCAGGCCAAGAAATGACTCCGTTCTAGGATATCCCCCGATTTGGGGAAACTTCATTGAGGAGATCGATCGAAATGAACGACTTCTTAATAATATTATTTTTATATGAATAATGTTTTTTATATAGTAAATTAATATAATATCAATTTTTTTCAATACGCAATCGTGTATTTTTTACAGTTATTTCAAAACTGCAGGTTTGACTGCTGCACCCCGTATTCATACCTCGCCACCTAAGGATACAAAGAAAAAAACCGCGCGCACAAGAACTAGCCATGCTAGAACACAAAATGGAGAAGTTTTATATAGCGAATGGAACAAATCCGAAAACGAAAAAAATCACTTAGTGTACAAGTGGATTATCTCCGAAGTTAACTGAAAAGTATACAAACATTTTTTGCAGATTTTAAGACAAAAGTCAGTTAAAAACAAGATTCTAACATGGACTACAATACTGATAAGGACCATCTGGCAAGAGAAACTGAGTGGATCCGAAAAAAAGGTTAGGTTGGAAAAAACGTCGAATGGGTACTTCACTCTCACCACCACAAAAAAAACTCAAGCACTAGAGAGAATGAACCAAAAAATGAAGAACCCCCTGCTAAGGTTAAGAAAGCTCCATTACTTCCATCGATTATGATAAATGGCGTAAATAATTTTAACGATATTTATGAAAAGGTAAATATAATACAAGGTCTTAAAATAAAAGTTTTAAATAATGAAAATATTAAAATAAATGTACAAGACGCAGACAGCTATCGACAGGATACTAAAAAGATTAATATAATAAAGTATCAATGGCACTCATAAGAAAACAAACAAATAAAGCCAATTAGAGTAACAGCGAATAGGCTAAACTTCTCATGTGACTTTTTTGCTGATCTACAAAACAAAGAGTTTAAAGGCACTGAAAGCAGGCAACAAAATGAAATGAAGAACAAGACAACCTCTTAACCCATTTACGGACAAGGGTAGAAATAAAACTTAAAATTTTTAAAGATTATATTTGAAATATCATCATCATATTAACACATTACAGTAACACATATGTGGCGTCAAAAAAAATAACTCCGCTACTTCTTATTTAACATTGGGTCAATGGTATCGCCCATATTTTAAGCCAAAAAATTTCACATTTTTAATCAAAAAAATAATTTCTGCTGTGTTGCGTATACGCATCAGCGGCCATAAATGAGTTAATATGTTTATGCTATCTTTTATCCACGATCAAGATCAACAAAAAATCTCTAATTTTCAGTATCTTTGAGATTGAAGTGGAAATAAAAGCACTAAAAACCTCAAAATTAGTCCCTGAATGCAAAAGATGTCAATCTTATGGACACACGCAAAAATATTACGCTAAATAACCACGTTGCGTAAAATGCACGGGAAAACATCTTACTGTGGAATGTCCGAAACTAACAGAATCTGAGCCAAAATGCATCCATTATGGAGGCAAGCACCCTGCTAACGACAGAAAATGCCTTGTTGCTAACGAAATACAAAAACTGACAAATAAACCTAAGAAACCAAATATCATACCAAAACGTGAGTACAAATAGACAAATCCAACAGACAAGAAACACAGTCATGCAAAACTCCATGACAAAAACATACAGCCAAGTAGCAGCAATAGCTACTATACCTGATATTAACTTCAGTAGTCAAAATGCTATGGAACAAGCAATGTAATTAATTTTGGGGAAATTGGACAAACTTGCTGAGCGATTAACTAAACTAGACAGCAGCAATAATGGAGTTACTTATATGCCTCAAAATGGTCAGTAATCTTAGAATTCTAGCCTAAAATGCCAATGGTTTCTGGCAACAGCAGTTGCAAGTTATTCTAGACATAGAAAAATTGACGTCGGCCTTGTATCAGAAACGCATTTCACTAACCAGTCTTACATAAAATTTAGAGGCTTTAAAGTGTATCATACAACTCCTCCTAGCAATGCTGCACATGGGGGAAGTGCTGTGACAATGTGAGTTGATGAATATTTCAGTAAATCAGGGAAAATTTCCAGAAAAGCTTAAACTGGCAAACATCACCCCAATTTTTAAAAAAGGCAACAAACAATCCTTGGAAAATTACCGTCCAATTTCAATTACAAGCTGCATTAGCAAAATTTTCGAAAAACTGATGTATGTTCTACTCAATTCTTTCTTGCGGCGACATAAAATTTTAACCAAATTTCAACATGGTTTTAGACAGGGTCTCTCAACTGAAACCGCAACAGTAGAGTTTATTCAAAATATATATAGTTATATGGATGTTGACGAGCATGTCATGGCTGTTCTCTTTGATTTGACTCGGGCATTTGACACTATCTGTCCGGAGTTTGTTTCAAGAAAACTGGACCAACTGGGAATTAGAGGTAATATCAATCAATGGCTAACTTCACTGATCAAGGGAAAAAAGTTCAAAGTAAAAATTAGTAACAAATTTTCCAATACATATGATTCTGACATAGGCACGCCCCAGGGAAGTATTCTAGGGCCCCTAATCTTTTTAATATTTGTTAATGACCTTCCTAAACATATCCAAAAATTAAATCTTATTTTATCCAAATTTTCAGACTGGTGTTCTTCCAACAATCTTATTATAAACTTTAACAAAACGGTTTATTTGGAATTTAAAACCAATAACAGCAAACCATTGGAAATTGTAACACATTTTGGCGACGTCCCTGTTGTATTTTCTGCAACCGCTAAGCTTTTGGGTGTTACATTTGATACAGATCTGAACTTTAGTGAACATATTAATCAATTGTGCTCTAAAATTAACAAAATAGTTGATGTTCTATTAAAGTGACACAGCGTCCCATCAAAACCTTGATGGGCGGGAAGGGAGTAGAGGGGTACATACAGTGGCACGCACTTCCTTTAATTTTTTTATTGATATTGATTCCCAAAATAAGGCACTGCAATAATTAGTCATTAGCTTACCATTTTACTTACTTTTTATTGATGTCTTCTTCTAAACGATTTCATTAGAAAGGAACATATACTCTTATCTGGTTGTTACGAACATATTATTGATTAAGCTGGGCTTTGACGTTTTCTATACGTTGTTGTTTTGACTGTTTATGTCAAACAAATTATGACGGAGCTTTTTACAAAACAAATTAGCGTTTTTGCAACTAAATCAATATTTGCGCACATTTTAATATAATTTTGGATCCTCTTTTCTGTTTCGGATCTTTATTTATTAGGTAAGTACCTATTTCATCTCTCCTTTAAAATGTATTAGTGTTTTATCCTCCGCACATTAAACCCCGAGCGGCACATTGCATGTACAAAGGCTTCTTTACATAGATTTTGTTGCAAAATTTGGTTTACCATAGCTATGACGCGGTGCCACTTTAATACAACATCAACTATAGGCTGGTCGACATTGCTTACTGCATATTTCGCCAACATACTTTCCATTATCAGCTACGGTATAATATTGTGGGGTCAATCTTCAGATTTGGAAAGAGTGTTGGTCTCGCAGAAAAGGGTCCTGCGAATAATTTTTAACATAAAACCATCGGATTCCTGCCGACAAATTTTTAAAGAAAACAGTATCCTCACTGTTACTTCACTATATGTTTACAAATTATTAATACATATACATAAAACTAAACATATGTATTCTCAAAATGACTTTTTCATTGTTACTCTACCCGGTATGGTAACAATTTCTGTTTACCATTCCATAAACATGAGATTTTTAAAAAGAGCCCAGTATATGCTGGAATTTCTTTATATAATATGTTACCAAATGATTTTAAACCTTTATCTTTGAATAAGTTTAAAAAAGTACTTAAGAAACTTCTTTGTACTGAAACATTTTACAAACTAAAAGAACTAAAATTGTTTTTGTCAAAAAAATAAATTAACAAAATCACATTTGGCGTAACAAAGCACTATTGTGTGCTATTAAAGGTATGTGTGTGAGCGTTTCTGTGTTTTTTTTTTTGTAATTTGTGTCTATATCTACCATTTGTTATACATATATACATATGACATGTTCTAGTGTAAGAACGCAATGTAATTTCATTTTACTATAGTACTCTTGTACCTATTTAAATACAATTATTAACTTGTTACATTCTATTGTTAATAGGCCTAAGTAACGAATAAATATTTTGATTTTTGAATAAAAGGAAATATATCGCACTATGAGGCGATGGGCTATAAAAGCATAGAGATTCAAGCTACATCAGTAAGTGTAAAAAACAAAACATATACACTGCTCATAAGTGCTGTCTAATTACAACCAAGGCACTTACTAAATAAAAATCAATTTCTTAATTCTCTCAGAAAATTAGGAATCCGTTTTGTAGTTGGAAGTAACTTTAATTTAAAAAATACCTGGGGATCTAGACTGACGAAGTCTAAAGAAAGGAAACTATTAGTGAATATTAGTATAAGCCGATATCATCTGTCAAGCTTTATAGCAAAATATATCTTTAAGTTTTGTAGATATAAAAGAAAGTTGATAATTCTGTTACTTAGTTAATAAAGAAGCATATATTTCACTAGTTAATAAACTGACCGACTGGATTAGTTGTAAACAGTCTGCATCAAAAACTAAAACTATAAGAACTATTGCAAACTCCACAACAAAATTTTGTAATAAACATTCAACACGAAGCTTGGGAAAACAGTCCAAAACCAAAGAGAATTTTTAAGGAAAAACACTATCCAAAGGAAATTAGAGACCGTATATTGGAAAAAAGGAAACTAAGAAGGAAATGGCAGCAAAGTCGTGATCCTCACGACAAAACAAATCTAATTAACAAAACAGCGCATACGACGAGGAATCTTATGAATAAAAAATGATTCTATTAAAAAATTTCTTAATGAACTTAAAGATGATAAAAATATCAACTATTCCCTTTGGAAAGACACAAAAGATTTTAAAAGACCAATTACTAAAGTTCCTCCAATACGAAAATTAAACGATCAGTAGGCAAGGAGTAACGAAGAAAAAGCGGATGTTTTTGCAAACCATTTTAGAGTACCGGCTACTGTGATTATTTAAAAAAAAAACGTATCACTTCGATGAAAGCAACAGACGTTGCACAGTTTCGCTTAAGATCAAATTGGTCAATTTCACTCGAGGAACTATCCTGATTTCGCGTGTGGACCCTCTGCGGAGGGGGTACGGTGCAAGGGGGAAAGTTTTTAAAAAAAATTCCTGCAAGATATTGGCAAGATTGGTATCGATTAATATGTTTTTGAGGGCGCCAAATCTAAAAGAATATATTTCAAGCTATTTGGATAATTCCCTGATGTGGTAAGGGTACTTTACTATTTTTTGACCAAGATTACCAAAATCGTTTACCAAAATGCTAGGACAAATATGATAATGTAATTTAGCAGCATTCCTTGGATCATTTAGGTAAAAGTAAAAATTATTTAATTAAGTGGTACCGGCTTAGAATTTACTCCACCATTTTAATAAAGATTTAATAAAGAACCGAACCGAACCGATCCGTAAGTACTTTTTTTTAATTTCTAATGGTCGAAAGCCTATAAAACGATGAAAATATCACCGCAATTTAAAAAATATTCAGTTAAACACCCCATAGATATGTTCTCCTTTCCCTGCATTTCAGAGTAAAACAGAAAGATTCATACTCAAATTTAAGAGAAATTCAAGCAGGCGTGCCCTAGGGTAGCGACTAGGCCCTTATTTATACTTTTCATTTGCTTGCGATATCCCAAAGCCAGAAAATTTTCCCTTAGCAACATTTGTCGATGATACTGGTTTATTGACGGTAGAAAAATCTATTGAAGAATTAATTAAAAAAAAAAACTTCGGGATGCAGTCAACGCAGTTCACAGTTGGGCCACAAAGTCGCGAATAAAATTAAATGAAACCAAATCAATTCATGTTGATTTTACAAAGAAAAATGTAAATCACATACAAATCACGATTAACAACATTCCCGTACCATATTTAAATCAGACAAAATATCTTGGTGGCAAATTGCGCTGGAATGCACACGACCAATTTCCATTTTAATTTTGCTCCCTCTCATCCAACATCCCTTACTTTTATTTTATTTCTTATTTATTTATTCCCTTTCCAGAAAAAAGAAAAAAATATACGACAAATACTAATCTTTTAGGAATAAGCATTGAATATTATTAACATATTATATTGAACGATTCCTCGTATTTTTGACTTAATAAAATTAGTAGTTTAACAGAAAAACAAAATTTTACGATATTCGGGGCCTTATATCTGGCGAAGCTTAAGCAGGATTTTCAGGGAGAATATACATATGGGTATATGTCTTAGATGCTAAGGAATAAGCATAAAACAATTCAGCCAGTTCCCTTTTTTAGGTTTTTTTCCGTATTTGACTCTGACTGGTAGGTATCATTTTAATGGCTCTGAATCATTCCAAAGATGTATTAACCCTAAAGTAGATGCCCTGCAGCACTTATTGAGCTATTCCGAAAATCTTGAGTGAGTTTAGGATGGAAAGAAAACCTCAGGCTATACGAGATCTTGTTGATATGGGCATATTTTGGGCCATACCTCTAGAAGAAAGTTTGGGTGCGGCACAAAAAAATAGAGCTTCTCAAAATATTAAATAGGTACTAAATTTCTTAAAGCAATAAGATGCGGAGTTTGGAAATACGTTTTAGTCGAATTTTTCGGAATATTTCATTCATATTTCATTTTTACTTATTTATTTCCTGACACAAGTTGGTTCTACCACTTATTTTATTTATGATATGTTTATACCTATTTTGAATAAATAGCCAACCTCGTTTATAAGTTAGATACAGAAACCAAATTCAGTATTAAAGTAATAAATATTTGGTGCAGTTCAGAAAATTGAAAAATAATTTATAAGCCTGCAAACTGCAAGAAGCATTTTATAAAAAATACATCACATACCTAAATATAACTTTTCATTTCCCATTTAGACCATATATCAGATCAGGGCCGGATCTTTGCCTTTTCAACACCCCGGAGAAAACCGAAGTACGAAATTATAGTATTATCATTTTCACTACAAATTAAAACGCCCAAAAACGGTGACACCTTCTCACCTTAAGGACACTCATCGTAAAGCAAACTTTAAAGGAAACGAAGCCTGATATTCATTTTCCAATTATTATTTTTGACATGGTTTGGCATTGGCTACCTAAACTATAGATATTTATGTATTTGGAAATAAAATGTTACGATCAAAACTACCTTGAAACAGCATTATTATTAAACAGATCTTTAGACTGTGTTAAAACCATATCTTTAAAAGAAAAACAAGTTGCCAATGCCAAACCGAGGAAAATATGTCACAAAATATAATCAAAAAAAAAGAAAATTAATGTCGGGCTTCGCTTCCTAAGAAGCTTGCTTAACGATAAGTGTCCTCATCTCACCTATAGTTGATATTGTATTAAAGTGGCACCGCGTCATAGCTATGGTAAACCAAATTTTGCGGCAAATTCTAAGTAAAGAAGCCTTAAAAAATTTGTGTTTCACTTTGTACATGCAGCGTGCCGCTCGGGGTTTAATGTTCGAAGGATAAAATACTAAGACCTTTTAAAGAAGAGATCAAATAGATATTTACCTAATAAATAAAGATCCGAAACATAAAAAAGGATCCAAAATTATATTAAAATGTGCGCAAATATTGATTTAGTTGCAAAAACAGTAATTTGTTTTGTAAAAAGCTCCGTCGTAAATTGTTTGACATAAACAGTCAAAACAACAACGAATAGAAAACGTTAAAGCCCGGCTAAATCAATAATATGTTCGTAACAACCAGATAAGAGTAAATATATTCCTTTCTAATGCAATCCTTTAGAAGAAGACATCAATAAAAAGCAAGTAAAATAGTAAGCTAATGACTAATTAGTGCAGTGCCGCATTTTGGGAATCAATATCAATAAAAAAATTAAAGGAAGTGCGTGCCACTGTCTGTACCCCTCTACTCCCTTCCCGCCCATCAAGATTTTGATGACGGGGTGTCACTTTAATACAACATTATGTATAGGTACCGCTACTAATTTACACCTTGTTTTGGATCCAATGAATTATACAGGGTGTCCCAAATAAATACACGGGGATTTCGGACACGGTAAGAGATACGAGCTTGTTTAAATAAAAAAAAGTTGCGCTATTCTAAGCCCAATCAGATGCCGTATCAAAATTAAAAATATCTACAGGGATTTTTAAAATATCGCGCAAAAACTAAAGATTGTGTTTTTAAAAAATTCAAATATCACCGCCATCTTGCAAACAAATTTAATGAAATTTGGTAGTTTTGTATAAGCAACTACGGCCAATTAAATGACGTTAACAATTTTATTCTAGGCATTCTAGTTTTTTTGAAACCATAGTCAACTTTGTTATTTCTTACGACCGCCATATCGGATTTATACTTCAATAAATAGAGCATAAAAGGAGCTTTTCAACCGTGTATAATAAGCCTATCTTTAGATGACGGAAAATGTGAATTTATGAAAAAAATTTTATTTCTTAAATAAAAGTTTGTATTTGTTATTTAATTTAAAATATAACCAAAAGCCGATAACAAAGCATTGAATTAAATAAAAAAAATTTCAAAAATTCCGCCGTTGTTATTCATGCAAATCCTGCATCGATGAATTAGAGACATGCATGCATCTTTAACCATTTGTTCAGGAATTTTTTCTATGGCTTGAACAACGGCTGCCTCATGTTCTTCTATCGTATTATGAGTGATAGAATAAACTTTATCCTTTAAGCATCCCCAGGCCAGGCAACTGGAATCTTGAAGAGGCAAATTTTCCAAAATTAATTTGTAGAAATTCTAGATATCGAGGTGCCGTCAAATTATTATCCGTTTATGACTCGTAGCCATACATTCAAACCCCACCTAACGGACCTCACACGATCAGTATTACTGACAGTATTTTTATATATGTCTTGTTTTATAACTTTTGACAAACAAAGACACATAAAAATACTGTCAGTAAAACTGATGGTGTGAAGGCCGCTTTAAACACCCCGCAGTTTGTAAACCTGCTTTCATCGGACCACAGAACCGTAAGCGGAAATTGAGGGTTTTCTTGCGATTTTTGTATAAACCAAATGCAAAACGAGGCTCTTCTTTCTAAGTCACCATCTCGAAGTGCTTGACTAATATGTGTTGCATATGGATGATACTAAAAATTTTTGAAAATTCTTTGTGCAGTTGATTTGGGTACTTCAACAATATTTTCCAGTTCACGAAGGAAGACCCCAGAGCTTCAATATTTTCGTCACGTTGTCGATTATGATTTTGTTTTTCAAAGGAACCATATTCAATTAAATTATTTCTAAGTATTCTAAAGATTGACAAACCTGGCTGTCGTCTTTCTGGATATCTCTGAAAGTACATATCTCGAGCTCTTCCAGCATACTTATTACACAAAATATAATATTCATACATATCTACTTTCTCACAATTATGAAACCTTTCCATGTTAAATTTGAATGATAATATGACTCAAAAAAAGTATTTAGAAACTTTAAAACTCCTACAGTTAAATCAAATAAATGAAAAAGTTTTGCCAGATAGTTACGTAGGTATAACAACAAACGTAACTACGGCCTTTGTTTCACAGCCAACCCAGTGAAAAACAGTTTTTTAAATAAATTCACATTTTCCGTCATTCAAAAATATCATATCAATATACATGGGACACTGAAGCAAAAATTTAAGGAGTTTTTTACAGAGAGAGCATACATGAATGGTAACCATTGCAACCTTTCTCTCTCTAGTTCTATCCACCGCTGGTATTCTGTGAATTTAATACTTCAAAGAGATTGTCATTTGGAATTTTTTTTGTTGAAAAAAAAATTAAAAATGGGAACAGGATGAGTTGCAGGTAAAAACGAGTTTTATAGGAGTGAAAATCTGGTTCCTTTTTGAAGTAAGTAGCTTCAATTATTTAAAAGACTTTATTAATATCTAATCTAATCATAGATTAAAAATCAAACGTCCGCGAACTTTCAAAACCACAGAATATCATTGGAGAGAAGAAGTAAAAAAGGAAAGGTAGCACCTTCTGCGCAGCGTGCTCTCTCTACAAAAAATATCCAATATTTTTGCATCTTTGCATATATGTAAAGGCATATCCAGTTATATATAGAGATCGTTGTTTAGATCTTTGTTTAAATAACACAAAAGTCAATCGACATTTCTTAATAAAACAAAACATTAATTGTCTTGAAAAAAATGTCTTTAAACGATTTTTCTAGAAATAAGCCAATTTAATTTTCTTGAAATGAAACAAATGCATTTTGTAATGAAAGATCATTTATCTTCAGTGAATGCAATTATCCAAGAATAGAGTTATTTGTTATATTTGTTTTGATCCGTATTCTTTTACGCTTTGTCTTTAAATATAAAAATATATACAGGGTGTTTATTTAATATGACATTTTTGGCATATGCATCTAAAAGTTTGGGAAAAATCTTTTTCAGAAAATTTTTCTACTCCTTATCTTTATCCAATTAAGCGAAAGGGAAATTTATGGTAAATCAACCGGTCACGATAACTTAGTAAAGAAAAAAGTTGTTATTGACATACAATAATTGGTTAGCCCTACAAGTAGCCCCATCCCTGGACAAAGGGCAGCCTCTCTCGCTCCCTTACAGACCGACCGGGGATAACATCCCGAAAATTCGCTTTTCCACGGTCACACAGATCAATAATATCCTGCTGGATGCTCAGCGGGGCCGTCACCATGACAACCAGCTGCCTGCGAGACAGTGTGCCGCCCACGCTTGGCCACGCCTCTCGCCTTTGCCCCCCACAACCCCTCTCAGCCTCCCCAACAGGCCACCCATGCATAGTTAGTTGCCCCCTTCTTTGTGTGCGCGCCCGCTGCATGCGTTTGGGCCGCTACCGCTATCGGGGACACAGCTACACTGGCTGGAAGCTGCCTGGATGGAATTTGACAGATTTTGGCAATTGTGTCCAATTCTTTGAACCGTGATCCTTTATAGATGGGCAATTAAGTAGAAACGTGGCAATTGATTGTTAAAGAAGGATTCTTATAAAGACCATTTGCCTTATTGCTTCCACCATTCTTCGAACTGACAATAGCTCTCCCAGCTTTCTGCTTTATTTATTTATTTTCTGATCTTTGATCACTCATAAGATTTATGTACCCCAGGTGAGGCTTTCATAAACTAAACTATATCTACGCTTTCTAGTAGCTTAATACTGTTGAAAAGGAAATTTTATTGTCTACAAGAAAGATAATTGCATATTTAATATAATTTTATTTTAGAGTTAGATTTACCACATTTTTGAACCATTTATGTGTCATTGTAGCTTTACGGCTTTACCTCAGTTAAACTTAAAAATATTCGAATATAAGAGGAGGTGGTATAAAAAAATGGACCAAAAACTGGCCTGGCAACGTTTAGATCGTTAATCTGTGACCTATTCTCAGCTAAAATCCGTTGTCAAACTGTGGTCCTCATACTCAGCTATCTCCAGCGCCTATACTAAGGCTAGCAACTTGCTTCGTTCGGTAAGGTTACTAAGGTCCTATTTTGCCTGGATCTAAGGTTTTCTAAATACATTTCCACATACATCCGTGCAGAGGTAATGGAAAAGTTTCTGCAAAGTCAGTTGCACAAAGGTTAAAGCCTGTCGATGGTCGGTCCTTTAAAGAAAGTGGCATGGGCGGCGGTAGATATACTCATGAAAATTATTTCATTTAATTATGGTGTAAACTAAAGAAATAAAAATAGATAATAAAACTTTCTATTCCTATATCTACAGAAACGACACTATTTATTTTCTAACTCTGCATACTGCCGACTAAAGGGGTCCCGCAAAGAACACCTGAAAGCAGTTAAAAGCGCATCTCAAAAAAATCTGCCAATCAGGTTCCGTCTAACCCCCTGTGCTGGGTCGGTCAGAAAACAAATACTTGGTGCTCGGCCCGCAAAGAGCGCGCCTTTTCTCTGTCGGTAGGGTTGAAATTATACCAGGAAGATTTTATATGAATTTGAATAACTTTTGAAGGGCAGATTGAAGCAAAATTTCATGAAATCGATAGAACCCCGTTTTAGGAGCATTTCAGGTGACTTTGCAAAAACTATACTCTTAGTTGACAGTTTCCATCTACCAGGCCAGCCGTTATAGGGATTTCTCTCAGGTAAGACTCCTTCGTAGAGGGTTCTATATTGAACTTCTTGGAATTAACAAGTTCTGGATGGCATCCCTCATGCATCCCGATTAAAATGGCAGATGCTGCTTCTTTGGCAGGCCGGTCATCATAAAACTCTTTACCTACTAGCGTGCGGTAAAGTAATTACTTGTTTGTAAAGTTTTTGCTGACCTTTTGCTCTCAATGATATCTAACATCATCCAGGCACATTGTTTAAAGGCTAGAAGTACAACCTGGAATATTCAATTTGCTAATAATATAAGAAAGGGTAGGTATCTACAAGTTCGGACTGCGAAGAAGATCATTCTTTATTTACTGTCACCAGCTGTAGATATCGATTATACTATATTTGCTGTGGCTTCAGGTTACATGCAAAAAATAAAAGCAAATTAGTGCCAGCCAGCCTCTGAGAAAACGATATATGTCAAGTGGAGTGACGCATGCCCCCCTAAACTACACAACCCCCGTTTTTGACAATTTAATCGCTCTTTGAGTCGTCATTCCGAAATTAATTACGAACCGAAAGTAATTTTTTTTTCACCTGAAGCAACGGGAGAAACTATATCGCAACAAAGAGAAACCGTACCAAGTCCATATAATTTGTGTTAATAATAGGTACCTCTGATGCGGCATGCGGCAGGCTCTCTTCAATTAAATCAAAGGGGTAGGACAATAGGAGGCATACAGGGAGGTACTAGCTGGTAACTATGGGGCACCGGAAGTTCTGTAGGCAGGGGAGTTTGTTTGGTTTAAGCGGGTTTAAAGGGGTAATTACATCCCCAGAGCCTGAAAAAATATGTAAGGTATAAAACCTGGTAGCTACTTATAGATAAGTTAAAGGCTGAACATAGTAGTTCTCCTGATCAATGCGCAAAAATATGTTTTCCCGCGCCCGAAATCAGTTAAACGAACGATGCGAAGCGAAGTTCGGATTTAAGTGCAGAAAATCATATATACATATACTATTACGTATATGGGGAAAACCACTTTGCGTACGTGTCAGGTGCCAGGGTTTTCCTTTAAGTTTTGCATATACAGCTGGTTCATATTTAAATGATACTCTATTATCCTCGAAGTATTCTCCACGAAAATTAGTGCACTTTTGCATGCGCTCAAACCAGTTGTCAAAGCTGTAATTTCAATCGTGTGTCAGTACTGTCAAAACTGCATTCTTGAAGGAGTCGACGGTTTCCTCTTGCGACTGAAATCTTTCACAACGTAGTCCATCTTGATTTTCGGAAAAGTATAGAAATCGTTGGGACTGTATGGAGGATGGTCCAACAATTCGACATTTTGTTGGGTTAAAAATTCAATGGTTTTGTGTGCTTTGTGCGAACTTGCATTGTCTTGGCGGAGGATGATTCGTCAGTTTTTCGAAGCTCAGCGATGACCGGCAAACAAATGGTGATGTACCAATCGGCAACAAGGTAACAGTCCTTTAATTTTCCAGAGGAATTGTTGCCACATGACGTGCTTTTGAGAGAAATGTTACGACCATCTTTTTGGAGACACTTCGGAGAACGGATTAATTTTGTTGGCTTTTCTTTATCTTGGAACAACCAAACAGACGACTGACGTTTATTTTCGGGTTCATATGAGAAAATTCACGATTCATCACTTCTGACAATGCTGCACACGTTTTTCGAGTTTTTTGCCTCAAAGCGGTCTAGAGTTTTCTGACACCAATTGATCCTAACTTCTTTCTCTTCTTCGGTTAACAGATGGGGTACATAAAATTTTTGGAATTGAGGTGATATACGGCAGAGCCATCTTGTCCGCTGCTGTTATTGAGTTTGTTGGGTTGCATATCTATGAGTTCTCTGATCATTGCTTCTAGGTTTTAAATTTCTTTAAAAAACATTTCTACCTATTTTAGAATTTTATATATTTACTACTTATTTTTTGGACTTGGCAGGTTTACTAAATTTATGTTAGGTATGAGAATTTTTCTCTTGCTCGTTTCTGTGTTTAGAAGTTGGCGAAATCCATTAAAATTTAGAAACTGAAAATAAAACCTAGCAACTTGTATTTTCTTGCATAAGTAAACAGTCAATCCATTTTTACGCGTTTTATAAGGTTAATTATAAAAATGTTTTTTAAATCAGTAGATCAACTATTAGCTGAGAGGCCTATGGTGTCCCGTGGGATCGTTGTGGAATATTTTTTTTTAAACTACGATGAATGGATTGGTAGTAGATTACATAATTTTAAGTCACCGGGTGTTGACCTCCAAGGGCGTCGATAGCTTTTTTTCTTGGGGGGGGGGGGGGTATTCTGCCCTACTTTTACAAAACCTAGTAACTAGGTTTTTGGTAACTTTTCACGAGAGCGTTTTTTCTAAAATATTTTGCCATTTAGCTAATGGGAAATAATGAAAATGCGAAGACTATTATCGCACAACCATACGAAATAAAAATACAAAAAATATATATTACACGTAGTTTTTCGTGCTGGTTTCAAAAATGCAGTAATTTTTTTAAACCAAGTAACTATATTTTTTTAAACCAAGTAACTATACTTACCCATTGCAAAAAAAAATTAAAAAATTATTTATGCCGATTTCGTGCAAGTACTAGGAGTTAATCAAAGATTAGCGAGGCCTTGTATCAAAAAATATATTACTAAAGTTAAACAACAGGCAAAGACTTTAAATTTACATGGTTCTCTTAGGACCTAAAAACTAATTTTATTTATATACAAAAACGTCATATTTACTTTTTTTATAACGAAAAAGACCGTTGAAGGACAAGGTCACCGTCTTTTCCAAAAAGTTTTGAATATTCTTGTAAAGGACTTACAACAAACTTTTTAACCGGAGTTGCTTTATGAATGCCTCGAAATTTTGCAAATAAAGTGCATGATTTACAAAATAACCAATTTAAAATTTTTGAAAACGTTAACCACGGAAATAATTCAAAATGCTTTGTGGATAAATAACATTTTTTATCCCTTTCATTTTTACGATGGGTAGAATAAGGGAATTTAAAATCTTTATCGGGAACAAAGGCATTTTTTAAAATATTGTAGGTACTTTTCTAAATCAGACATCACAGACAGTTTTATTAAACAAATTTACGTAATTTCCAATGTCAACTTCACGAGAAAAATATTCATTCTTCGATTCCACAGAAACTATCTGTGTTTCTAAACGTGAACCCAAGGGAAGAGAGTTTTCGTAATAGTTTTTTTATTTGCAAAACCGAAGACAGTACGAAAACGAAGTAAGTCTTAAAGTACAGAGTGGTCCAAATTGGACACTTTTGATAGGAAACGCCCATTTCTAGGGCAGCTAGAAAAAAACTAACCTATATATTACGAGCTTGAATTTTGTTAAAAAATGAATGTCGAAAACCGCACATCGATATCTTGAACTGCTTACAAGATATAGGGTGGTTTTCAATTTGGTGCATTTTCGACCCACCCCCGTAACCTATTTATTTATGAATATTTTTTATTTCTGTGAAAACATTCTGTAGGCACTTTTTTAAGAGCAATTCAACTGTCAAATTAAATTTTATTTGTCACTTTTAGTTTTTGGGATATTACATAAAGTTTGTATTTTTCTTATTGAATGACCCTTTTTTTATTGGATTTTTAAAATCGGCGTAAAATTTCCTTTAAAATGACATGTCACACTTAGTATTTTATTTTTTGTTTTTTTTAATTGTTTTTTATATTTTTATTTTTTAGTTACCTCTTTATTTTTTTATTTTTCGTTAGTTTGCTGAATGGGTTTAAAATATTTTAAAATGATCAAACTAAAAAAAATAATAAAAAATAAGAGGTACTAAAAAAAATATTTAAAAAAAAATAATAATAATAAAATATTAAGTGTGAGACATCAGTTTAAAGGAAATTTTACGCTAATTTCAAAAATCAAATAAAAATAGGGTCATTCCATAAGCAAATTACAAACTTTATGTAATATCTCAAAAATTAAAAGTGAAAGATAAAATATAATTTGACAGCTGAATTGCCCTTAAATAAGTGCTTTAAGAACGTTTTTACAGAAATAAAAAACATTCATAAATAAACAAGTTACGGGGGTGGGTCGAAAATGCACCAAATCGAAAACCACCCTATATCTTGTAAGTAGTTTAGGATATCGATGTGCGGTTTTCGGCATTAACTTTTTAACGAAAATCGAGCTCGCAAAATGCAGGTTAGTTTTTTTCTATCTCCTCTAGAAATAGACTTTTCCTATCAAAAGTGTCCTATTTGGACCACTCTGAACTACAATAAAAGAAATTTTAGGTTTTTCTTACCGTTAGTTTCAGCTGATCAAAACTCAATTACAAATCATAACAAACCCTATTTTTAACTTTACAAATACTTATAACACCTTTGAACTTATTATAATAATAATTGCAAAAATGGGTATACATTGATCCATCAACCACAATGCAAAGAGTACCTTATGATGATGGGATGACAAATGGCGTGGGGTGGGCTGCGCGTGTTGCGGGTTAAAACAATACCATGGGCCACTGCGCCATCGCCGCCGGCGGGGGCACTCTTATACATAACTTCCATAGTTCATAGTCCGTGGGCAGATTACAATATAAGTAATTAAGACCCACCGGCACCCCTTTTTGCATTTAATTAATTTGAAGTCGTTTAGGTTTTAGGAAGGGACCCTAAGAGGCTTAAACTACCTCCCAAAAGAATTCTGCATAGGACATTAATCATAAAAACACACACACTATATTCTCGCGGACGCTGGAAAAAATGCAGTGAACTCTCCAACTAAAACCGCGGCTTTGTTTTGCAGACAGAACACGATCGTGTGGACCAGATGAATAATAATGCAGCGGTAGCGTTAGTCGGTCGGTTATTCCTACTGGTCGGTAGTAAATTCGGGTAAAAATAAACGGTATTATCTCTTTGCTTTAGTTTAGTTGGACATATTTTTTTTTTGCGAATTTTCGGGAGCTTTGCATTACGAGTGCTCGATAATAAAAAACTTTAGTTCTTGGATTTTTGAAGGGGGGTACTGACCCCCAGCACCCCCCCCCCCCCTTATCGACGCGCTTGACCACCAATTTGAGTCTGAGGGCCGATGTGACGTCATAACGGCTTTTTTCATGTTTTTTCACAAACTTTGGCTTATAACTTTTCCAAATTTAGTTTCACAGTTTTTCTTTGCAGTAAAACAACCATTAGGATCGTAAAAGCTAAGCTTTATATCTTAAAAACTAACAAAGATATTATTTTTTAATTACAAACAAATAGTATATAACTTTTTTATCAAAAAAAAAAAATTAGAAAGGAAGTTTTAGACTACCACAAATCGATTGGCTATGGATCGCTAAATGTTAAATCGCCGCCGCCGGATGTATGCCTCAAATTTGAGTAAGAGCCTGGGTGACGTCATAAATCCAAGATTGCTATTTTCTCCATGTTTTTTCATAAACTTTTGCGACAAATTTTATGGGTTATGATTTGTTAGCAATAGAACAGCAATTTAATTGTGTTAATAAGCTTTGTATCAGAAGAAAAGATATAGGTTTTTTTTTTAAATAAAAATAAATATACAAATTCAAAAATGATCAAGAAAGTTTAAAACTACCCTCGGTCTATTGGTGATGGATCACTTAATTTTAAGTTATCAGGTGTTTGCCTCAAATTTGAGTAGGAGAACCTATATGTAATGTTGTAAAATGTGTAGAATGTTTGCCTAGATAGCAAGAGATCCCAGGTTCGATCCCCGGCCGAAGCAGAAAACTTTTTTCCTATTTTTCTTTCTTTAATTTCACTTGTTTATAGTTTTAGGTCCTTGCATTATTTGCAATTTGGTATTTGATAATTATATTGGCAAAATCGCCAATCTGGGATCAGAAATTTTGACACACGAAAAGGTCTCATCTCATGCTTTCAGACGTTGATCTTTACGTCTAATTTGAGTTATCATACCTTTGACAGTGGGAAAGAAGAATTTAGAGATCAGTTGGATGGCTTGGTCGAGTTAATACCCTAAGAGTCTCTCGTTCTTGTATTGAGTCACCGCGGCCTGCATAGATAGACGTTTTCCGAAAAGGTATGTATGGATTCGGTGGTTCAGTGGTAGAATGTTTGCCTAGATAGCAAGAGATCCCGGGTTCGATCCCCGGCCGAAGCAGAAAACTTTTTTCTTATTTTTCTTTCTTTAATTTCACTTGTTGTTTAAAATATCTTTTTTAGTTCTTGAGATATGAAGCTTATTGAATCGACAGTTAAATTGCTGTTCTATTGCAAACAAATCATCTCCTATACAATTTTCTGTAAAGCTGTTGTGGCAAAAAATTGCGAAAAAACATAAAAAAATCGAAATAATGGATTTATGACGTCATAGGCTCTCCTACTTAAATTGGAGGCAAACACCCGGTGACTTAAACCTGTGTAATCTATTAAAATCGATCTTGGGTAGTTTAAAAAAATCTTCTACAACTATCTTACAAGACACGATTTTTTACTATAAGCCCCTCAACTATATACAGGGTGTCCCAGAACTAATTGGATCAAAATATTACGATTTAGCTACACTTACCTTAGTTGAAAAGTTGATATTAATTGAAATACAGGGCGTTAAACTTTATTTTTTAATTATGATTTTCTTTAATAATTTTTTAACTAACAAATATTTTTGCAAAAATATTTGGGATATCCTTTTCTTTGGGATAAGCAATTTGATTCCGGTAAAAAAATTGGTATACTTTGTACAGGGTGTTTTCTAGGTCACTACCATTAAATTAAAACCGCTGTCATTTTTTTGTGCTTTGGTATATACCAGTTTTTATTTAAGGTATGAATTTTCCTACCATTTTTATGTAAAAAGGTTATACTGTTTTGATGTTGCTCAGAGCAACGGCTTTCGAGATTTTGGCATTTAAGTTTCCATTGCATGGGTAAAAATGTTGTGACATGTGTAATTCATGTATTACTTTCTTAAAGAACTTTTTTACTAATCATGGGTGTAGGATGTTTTTTAGGAAGAACAATTCCAATTCCGTAAACAATTTGGTATACATTGTATAGGGTGGAAATTGCAAGAGATCAAAAATTGCTGAATAAACCAAGAACATTTTTTTATATTTTTGAATCTGTCAGTGACTTACTGCATAAAAGTTCAAAAAAATTAAAACTTTAACAACCTGTATCTCAAAACCTAAGTATTTTCGGACCCATGTTTATACAAAGTTCTTTTTACAAAAAACACCCTGTATATATTTTTAGTTTTCTAGTTTCTTTTAAAGTTCTACCATTTTTTTATATTTCCCTTACTAGATTGATAGGTCTTTGCCACTTTGCGAATTTTTGGGTATCAATTAAAAGCCCCACAGCAATAAGATTATGGAGTTTTTTCCAACTTTTATTTTGTTATAAAGTGTAAAAAAATAAATTTAAAACAATATTCATGGTAAAATCACAACATGTGGTAAAAGTAAATTAATAGGTAAATAAATTGTTAAAATAGGAACTTTTCTTAAATGGTTAATTTTTCCTTCAATTTTTCAGTGATTGACTTGTTTTTTCGCAAAGAGTTCTCATTTTTCCAGAGCCACATTCTGCAGTCTTTTTTCCAAGTGTGAGCGATTTCATTGATATTATGTTGTTGACCTATAACGATAAGTTATGATCAACTAATTTCAAAAAAATCTGATACGGTATTGACATGAATTTGATAGAATAACATTGAAATGCAATCAAATTTTGGCAACTTTTAGACAACGTCGTATCAGTTTTTTTTTAATTAAGTGTACAATAATAATATAACATAAAATGTACACATGAGTATTATTAGGTACAAATAATATATAAATATACAGTGTGTCCACGGATTGAGTGCGGGTCAGGTATAAATGACAACAAATTATCGATTTAAATTCATCAAATCAGTCAATATACAGGGTGGTTTAGTAGGTTGATTCAATAAAATCTGTGAAAAGTAACGTACTTTTGTTTTAAGAAATAACAGAAAAGGTTATTAAGAAAAGTTGTTTAGAATTAAAAGTTACAGCTAATTCTCAATTTTCAGAACAATCAGGTAAAAATTATATAAAGAAAAATTTTCATAACCAACTTACAAAATCAAAGTTGGCTGATTTTTCTGAAAATTGAGAATCTGCTCTAACTTTTGGTTCTAAATAACTCGTTTTGATAACCTTTTCCGATATCTTTTAAAACAAAGGTACTTTACAGACTTTACACTTTTTATTAAATCTGCCTACCAAACTACCCTGTATATCAACATCTTAGTTTGCAACCAAGCAGGAGCAATTCCTAGAAAATCAGAATCTAAATCGAAATTTTTTTGTCGTTTATACCTTACATTATTAAATCAGCCTACTAAACCACCCTGTATATTATTTGATTTGGCTTATTTTCTTAATCTAATCTTAGTTTAAGACCAAGCAGGAGCAATTTCCAAAAAATCACAATCTAAATCTAAAATTTGTTGTCATTTATACCTTACCCGCACTCAATCCGTTTTGTATACACTGTATATAGATCATTCAAATCAATTTTATTTTTCGAAAAAAGTGATCCTTGAAACATTTTTTGGATTGGTTTTGTGCGGCGTGATAGGTATTTACAAATTGCTTTTGCCGCACCCTATATTCTTCTTGAGGAAAACTCTTGACAAAATAATTTTTGAAAAGGAAATACTCACCGTTATATGTGAGGGCTTCTTTTGTCACCAAAATAGTGTCTCCTGTGAAGATGTCCTTTGTTTCTATGCCTGGTCGATATTCGTCGCCCAAAATCTAAGCGGATCAATTTTTAATTTGTTTGTACGCAGAGATTGATATAACGAAAATAAAAAAGAAAGGTTGAACAAAATTAAGCAAAACAACGGCGAAAATACCATTTGTAAAACAACTCTTTACTTATAAAGATGCAAGGTAAAGCTACGTACGTCTGTGGAACGGTCTCGGACAACTGGGGGGACTAAATTTCTTTTTCGATAAAATGTGCTATAGATATATTATTTAAACAAAAACATTTTAAAAAAATAAACACTCGACTTAATGGATTTAACTCTACTTAACAAAACCAAACTTCAAGAAAATTGCGTAAAATATTTTTTAAAGATGTTTTTGTAAATATAATATTTCTATTTTGTTTTTCATCTGCACATTTTATCGGAAAAATTTTTTTTAGTCCGGCGTCCAGTTGACGGCGCCGAGTTGGCCCGGCACCTAGTTGGCGGCGCCCGGTTGTCCCATTCCGCTGTGGAGAGGGTCGGCTGTTTTTTTTGCCAGTTCTAAGTATTAGTATGAAATTATAGGATGTAAACAATAAATATATTGTCCTTATTTTGAGAGGTCGGTAAAAAGAGGAGAGGGGAGTTATAATTTAAAAAAACGAAATCAATTAAATGACTTCCAAAAAACTTGGAAAAAGGCATTTCCATCAGCCTGGCTTGCCTGACTACAGTCAATCAAACATGGGTATGGTTAGGTTTGGATAGGTTCGGTTCGGTTCGGTTCGGTTCGGATTCACATCCTCTAGGATCCCGGGTAGGAAGTCAGGAAAGTTTTTTTTTTTTTATTATTGGTTCAGTTTGCTTTGGTTCGGTTCGGTTAGATTTGATTAGGTTTCGTTAGGTTAGGTTTTTGAAACTTTCTATTTTCATGTGGTTAGAAATCAAGTGAAAAACACCCTGTTCATCTATTGTAATACATGAGGTAAATAATATTGGTAGATCTGCACATGCGGAAGTCAGGCAGCCAAAGTGAACTTGGTAGGGCTAGCGTCTTGTATCAAACACCGCTGTCCGTGCCTTTTATACTTTGTTAACTCATTGTTTTCGGTTTCAAACCGACGCCGTGGAGACGGTGATAGCATGGTCTGGTTGAACTGTGACGAAATGTCTTTCTTCCTTATAGACCGGTGGACATCTTCGTCACGCCATGGAATTAGCTTCCTTTGCTCGCTGTCGTTTCACATGAATGAATAAATAGGTTTTAACTATGTTTTCATTCTTTTTGATTTACGTATCTTGTAATCAGTTTGATTGACTTTTTCCGAAACACCGGTGTCCGTGGTTGACTTTACCCCTTTGAAGTTGCCTTTTATACTTTTAATTTTAATGATTTAAGTAAAAGTAAATTAATAACTTTTTATTTATGAAAAAAACGTTTTCTAGTTACAAAAAAAGTTATTCTTATTTTTTTCTATATTTTGGATATTTTATACCAATTAGTATTTGTAAGGGAAAGTGACATAAAGTTACACGTGAGAAGTCCAAATTATGCAGATTTTTTAAAAGTAATTTGAATATTATATAATTCTGTATAAGATGTGCTCAATTGTAAATAACACTACTTTCTCAAAAATTTTAATTTTTCTTGTGGGGAGACGCGATTACCGTCCAGCGGCGTAGCGTGAGGGGGGGGGGGGGGGGCGGGGGGTTTGTCGCCCCCCCCCCGCCCCGAGGGTAGTGGCGCCCCATAGGTGGCCGAAGCGCCCTCAGCTTTATTAAGTCGGGCCGGTAATGGCCAATTGAGTGGGTGCCAAAGGAAACTAACGACATGAAGACCTTTTTTTTTTTGGTCGCAAGATTTGTGAGAGGCGCCTTTTTGACCTTTTTGTTTTTTTTTGCTACAAGATTTTTCATCAGTTTTCAGAGGCGCCCTTTTTAGCTGTCGCCCCCCCCCCCCCGCCCTTTCGGGCACGCTACGCCGCTGTTACCGTCCCATGGGGAGCTAAAAAAAATATATTTTAGGTAAATTCGCAAATTTATAACAAACCCGAATTAATAACAAATAAAAATCCCATCATAGTCATGGTTGCCTTAGTTCGGCAGTCATCCTTAAAGGGACCCTATCATTTTGGTTTGCAGTTGGTAATATATATTACACCCTTTAAATAATTATAAAAATCCAAAAATTCAATAATAGGGAATTTTTATCTAAAACACAATATTTTAAACGTGTAATAACCTATAACCTTATTATGGCCAGCTTATTTAGAAATTCGACCAGTGTGCGTGGGTCGACATCGCGAAGTTCAGTTTCTCTCAAAACTCATTTGTTTCTATTATCTTTTGATAAATAGCTACCTTTTTGATAAATTTTTCTGGCTGTGGAGACTCCACCACGTTTTCCAAAGAGTAGTCCATGGGCGCCATAGATTTGGAGTCTCGAACGATGTTTAACGAACCAACTTTTTTTACCAAAGCCGTGGTTGAGCAGGAGCGCCTCAAACAGAACTGGAGATTTGGAGCGGGTTTAGTTTGAGTAGATATTTCTAGTGTCATTTTGTTTGTGTTTGTTATGATTCCTTTGACATTAACATTTTCTGTCACATTTTTTTAATATAGAACCATCAACCAATTTTTGAGAGAAATATTATTTAAAACTTCACTTGCTCTTAGATCAGGTTCCAATATTAAATTTTACCAAATTTCGGACACAAAAGCAAGTTTGTTTAAAAACAATATTTAAATTTTAGATAGTTCGAAGGACTCACCTGTAAATATAATGCAAAACAAAACAAAATACAAAACTCGTTGGTAATATACCAATCCACCCAAAAGAGACAAAAATGGAGCAAACTCACCCATAATCGATCATATACTAATAGACTAGGGCCCCTATTTGGCGGGGCGTAGTGTAGAAATTTTGGGAGGCACACCAAAACAAAAAAAAATAATAGCGGCGCAGGCTTTTATTTTGAGTGCCACTATAAACTTTTTGGGCCATCGAGTGGGCCATTATATCATACAGTTTAAAGGAAATAATTAAAAAGATTATTTTTTTTTAATAAATAAATAATATATGTATCATACCTAGTTTTTATATTTGACAAACACGTTTTCTATTGAAAACATTGCACACTAATGTTATCAGAATTAGAAACTTCAGCCATTCTCGTAACTATGAAATCGTCGAAATAATAATACCGCCCGACCGATAACGCAACTAATTTAAAGTGCACATGAGGTGCTGTAACAGTCAACGCTCATTGTTGACGCGAGGGGCATTACGGAAATGCGGGCGGCATCGATATTTGCAATTTCTGCATAACAGCATAATCGAAGTTTCCCACTTGAAATATCGACAGGGACGGAGAAAATTCGCCCCAAACCCCTAAAAACGTGGTATTTTTTCAGTTTTATTTAATGCAGAGAACAGTTTTTTGTGGAGAATAAAATTTCCTTTCTAACAGTGTATTGGTTGATAAGGTTAGAAGAAGGAAGTAGATCTTCAGTAACGTCCGTAAATTGGCATTATTTAGAAAAAATATGTTAATTATAGGTTTTATAAAATTTTCTCAAAAAGTACACTTAACAAATGTATAGTATACTTTGTTGTAGACAATAACATTTTCTTTTAGACTTTGCATTATAATATGGGGTTAATGTCACCGTTGTTTGATAATCTCCATCAAACAACGATGTCATGTATAACTCTCCAGTTCCAGTCAATTTTTGTTGCAGATTTTATCTATTTTTAAAAAAAATTAAGCTTTTTAGGAAAAAAATTACTTTTTACCTTATTTTATCCTACTGACGTAAGATTTTAAGAAAATTTGACAAAAAGTTCTTTTAGTAATTTTTGAAAGTGACAAGGCAATGTACGGACGCCTCTGGACAGTTAGCTATATTCTTTATCACATTTTAACCTCTATAAACTTAGCATTACCACTTAAGAATTGGATATTCGCAATCTATGCATTAATTGTCTTAAATTTGTCGTGAAAGAAAAAAATTTGTCGCGTCACCCGTTCGCCTAGAGAGAGGTGGTAATGCTTGTTTAAAAGTTGAGTCGCAACTTGATAGAGGTCACATTTTGTGATAGACCGTTTAAAAGAAAATTTTATTTTCCACCCTTTAGTAGAGTATTTATATAGATTAGTTCTTATAAGAAAATTGGATAAAACCTGTTAAAAAAAAATAATTAGTTTGGTGATTTTATATAATTATTTTAAATTAAGGACACTACTTGAACAATTTCAACTTTGTTGTACAGCGTTTGAAAGGAAATTTAATTGTCTACGACGAAGTTGACACATTTTTTAATGAAGAGCTTGGGTTTTAAGAAAATCGAATAAAACAAGTAAAAAACATGTTTTTATGTGAAACCAACAGAAACAACTACTCGGAGGGAAAATACCCCTACCGGCATTGAATTATACTGATGGTTTGAGGCTTTCGTTGGGAACTTGTTAAAACTGTTTGGTTTTTCACTCTCTCCAACGTCGATCACAAGGATACGAATGATCCTCGTCCTGACAATCAGGAACAAGTGATCCATGCCAATCCAAGACCGGTTTCGGCCTTTTGGGCCATCATCAGCTATCAACGAAAGCCTCAAACCATCAGTATAATTAATGCCGGTAGGGGTATTTTCCCTCGGAGTAGTTGTTTCTGTTGGTTTCACACAACTTATGCTCTACACGGAGCTATCGCCTACATTCACCTGATGATGGCTCAAAAGGCCAAAACCGGTTCTGTCGTGGATTGGCATGGATCACTTGTTCCTGATTGTCAGGACGTGTTCCAGACGGGGATCATTCGTATATGAGTTTTTTAAATCACCCCTATTTACGGACGTCGCTGGAGAGTTTGTTATAAGTCAAACCCCACCGAATTTCACATTATTAAAAAGCGAATTTTACTGCCTATAATATTTAGCCTAGTTTTTGAAAAAATTAGATAAAACTTGTAACGAAAATGGCTTATTTCAAAATTGAATTAAATTACGGACGCCCCTAAGTTTTAATTATGAAAGCAATCCGACCAAGTTATACATATATCGTTTTAAAGGAAATTTTATTGACTATAATAAAATATAACACATGTTTTCGTGCAAATGTTGGTTTTTTAAAAAAAATATAAATCTTGGGAAAAACATGGGTATTTTTTAAACTTTTTTAAATTACTTCACTTAACGGACGTCCGTGGAGAGTGTGTGGAGTCTAACTCCATTTAGTTATACCTTGTTAAAAAGGGAATTTTATTGTCTACGATAAAGCATATTACAAATTGAAGCGTTTTTTCCAAAAACAGCCCATGTCATAAATTTTGATTTTCGTTAAAAATGCCTTTGCGGGATGTCGCCACATCTAGTGCATCTATTTTTAACGGAAATCAAAACTTATGACATGGGCTGTTTTTGGACAAATGCTTCAATTGTTCCCTTAGAAGCTTGGTTTTTAAGAAAATTTGAAAAACCTCAAACTTTCAGATTTTGAGGGGTCTAGAGGTTGTTTTTGGAGGTTTTGCAGTTTGAATGTACAGCTGTGTCAATTGGAGGGGCAATTTAAAATTTCGGTGCCATGTTGACTGCCATTTTAAATATCAAAATTTCGAGGTGGCAACCGGGATATTCAAATTACCATGAAATAGGGCGAATTGACCATTTGTCTAAAGGTAATACAAAATGCTTCTGAAACTGGATTTTCCAAATTGTTGCCTTAACTAGAATTAGTGTGGAAGGGAATGTAAAATAAAACACTGGTGTATATTTTTAAATACATGTTCAAATCCATATAACAGAAATAGTATAACACCCATACAAATATCTCTGTACAACAATAATATCCTTAGTATATTTTGGTATAATAATTCGCTTAAAACGCTAACAATTAATAGACCTATTTTCTCAGTAATATACTATTGACAAAATATACCTATATCATAAACTTTATAAAATTTTAAAACTTTGCCAAAAATAAGATTATTTGGTCTTATTCAATTACTACCTATAATCATTTATGCAAACTGCAAATTACTAACACCAATTTTTGATTATCAAAAAAACTTAAAATTTCATATAACAAAAATAAGATAATAATATATAGAATCTCTCAAAAAACTCTTGTAGTGGTATTTTTATAACAGCAGGTAATATAAAAATAAGTCTTCTGATTTAAGACACCGATTTTCCTAAGTAACCTAATATATATATATTTCTGTTTTTATATAATGGAGGTTTAGAAAACTATTATAAGCGCATTCTTTTAAAGCTGCACATTGAGGATATTTTTTGACATTTATTAATGCTGCACATAAATTTGCAACTATCTAGGCCTTTTTTAACATCAACATCAATTTCTCTATTGCGTCTCCGTCCAACATCTTTTATACTGAAACAAACATTAACGGTATTAGGATTTAAGACATTTTAATTAAAGAATGTATGTTTTCAACAGCAAAAAAGCTCTTACTCCTTACGCAAATCAAGCCAATTCTGATTTAACAGGTGATTTGGCTGACCTGAGTGAGTACACATAGCCCAGATTTAATAACAGGTTACTTAAATATCATGCAACTACAAATATCTACAAATAGCTATTACCTATATGGCAAATCTATAAATGTTAAATTTAACAATCTTAATAAATACTACAATTATAATTAATTTTTTTCAAGCTACTATAAAATATTACAAGATGTCCTACCAAAAACTTTAATAGGTAATAACTTAACCACAGAAAACACCAACTAAAGTGATCGTGATGGTATAGAGAAAGACCCTGTAAAAACCACTCTTTCATCATCAATCAAATCATCAAATTCAGAACCTCATTAATCAATAATTTTTCTTTTTGGTGGAACACCTTGTATACATATAATCAGTACTTTACAATGGTTAGTAAGAATACATATACTTTATTCAATCATCAAAATCAAGCAACTAATTTAGCATTCCAAACTCAAAATGCTTTTAAATAGGTAGGTAAATTAAATATATGTATGTACGATATAAACAGGCATTAATACACAAAGGTCTGATTTACTTGCTTTTTTAAAAAGTTCAAATAAAAAACTAGCGATAGTTGTTACCTTGGTCCAGGAAGTTTGGATTTATATAGTTGATCAATTCATTTTCGCTTAGAGCGGTAAACGACTGAGGGATCATTGTATCTTCGTTTTTCTTATCGTTTTGCATAGAGTTGTTAATGTCTTTTACTGGCACAGGCATATAATCAGGTTTTGGAATTTTGACGGCAATCGTATCAGTTTCCATTGGTGTAGCATTAGTAAATGGCGACACAAAACTGGTCCCAAGATTTCTTTGAACTTGTGTAGCTAAGATTGGGCTCATTACAGCATTAGAAGGTACCGTTATGTCATTTGAGGTAGTTGTTAACTCCGAAATTTTTTTTGTTGTTTGTAATAGCTCAACAGCGGCATCTAGTAATTTTTCCGGTTCTTCAATTAGCGTTTTCGCAACTTTAGCTGGAGTCATCTCAGACTCAGCTTCTACAACTTGCGAACTTGTCGGAAAATGTGGAACAAACGTGTTGATTTGCACAGGACTAAGATTTGGTGCCGCAGTGGGCGACGTTACTTGCATTTCGCAAATTTCCTGCTTAGTTTTTAACATATCAACAGCGGCTGTCAACAAAAGGGCATTTTCTGGCTCAGTGATTAGCATTGGACCAATTGCGGCGGTTGCCGTTGATGCCAACAAAGATTGCTCAGTAGTAGCAGGCATCAAAGGTCCTTGCACTGTGGTTGTTTGACATATAGCAGGCAAGTTGGTTGCTGCTTGCATTAACGAATCTTGTTGCAAGGCGTGTGAAGTTCGAGAAATTATTGATGTGGTCATATCAGAGTTAATAATCGCCGCCTGTTCTGGTGATAAAGGCGTAGTGCTGTGTTTATTTGGAATTTCTGGAGAATTTAGCAAAGACGCTGTTGTTGTTAACATGTCATTTTGTTGAGCAAGCACCGTTTCAGCTTGAGTCATTTGAGCGACTTTGCTCGCAATAAATTCAGCTTTTGATCCGACTGATGCTGAACGGATTAAATGTGTTTCAAGAGACGAAGATACTAGATCGTTTTCAGGTAGTGTTGGAATGCTTGCTTCCAATGTTGTTGGTAAAATTACATTTGAACTTGTAGCCGCAGTCAAAGTTTCAGTTACAGGATTATGTTTTTGAGAGTTAAGGTACGCCGATTGAGCAACAGTCTGAGATGATGGTTCCAACAGTGATGTTATCACTTTATTTGTAGGAAAGGGACCAGTGTTAATATTATTAGTAAGTGTTAGTTTGGACTCAATTTTGGTCAGATAGTTTTCAACACTTTGTGCGCTTTGAGTGGGCAAAGTAGCACCTGATGGTTCTACCCCGAATCTTTTTAATGTGGCAATAGAAGATGCAGTTGCCAAGTAGTCTGGCATGTCGGTCATGGGGGCAAGTTTCATTCTCAAATCCATAACTCTTTCGCTGGGACTCATTCTGGTGGGCTGAACAGAAGCTGGAGTGAAACCTCTCATCTCGTTAACAACCGAATGCAATATCGGTCTGCAATTCTCTCCCATCAGAGACTCTTTAATGCCCAATTTTAACGATGCATCAGCGTTGCCAATGGAATTACGACGAACCACATCGATGCTTTCATCTGTGTTCATGCTGCAATTTGAGTTGTCATTCATAGCACGCATCATTTCGCTATCATTAAGCATAGATATATTTGAATCGTGGTTAACGTCCAGACTACTTTCAGAAATAGGACGGAATCTTTCGCGATGTACATCCATAACGTCGCTAACAGCGCTTTCGCTGTTTTCGTCGATATATTCCTGTTTCATGGACGTAGGAGGCGAGTGAGAATCGCTAGAAGACATGTTGAGAGATGGGCGTCTGGTGGACATTGGCACCAGGTTGGATTCCGGTGGAGGCATCATGTCCAAGTCCTGTTCGCGTTTTCGAGTCTGCCACAAAGCACCTTTGAAAAAGTGCGAGGGTTGAGCAGTAGCATGCTGGGCGTCCAGGTTCACTGTAAAACATAGAAAAAGGTATCAGTTACTTTTTCTGGTGCGAATGATCTAGTTTTGCGCCATCTTGATCGCGTTTTGGAAGAGGACATGCCACTCAAGCCAAGTGTATCAATCAAAGAAGAAACCGATCGTATTTTTGGAAAAATTACTTGTTTGGAAAAACAGAAAAATTATGTAATTTTAAAGTGAGTGGCCAAGGCTTGATAGACAGAACCCACAATATCAACGCCCCTCTCATTCACTCTCTTAACACATTCGACTGATTCACTTCGCTTCTCTCTCACGCATAACATTTAATCCTTTGAGAAAAAAAAGGATTTCAAGGACTAATGATTGTTGTAACATTTTGCTTTTTTGTAATCATAGGCAATGGAAAATAAAAACAAGAAACCTCTCTACCTAAAACTATGAGTTAAACACTCTACAAACAAGTTTAGGTGTTTTACTTGAGAATAAATATAAATTTAAGACTAATTAAAAAAAAATTCAAACGATACGATTTCAAGTAAAACACATGAAATTGCAAGCAGGTGATTGAAAGCCAAACATATGTAACATACCCACGGTAAAAAAATTTAAAAAAAATACATATAGAAAATAGCCCAGAAAGAAATCGGTAAAAAATGGAAACCAATAATAAACCCAAAAATTTTGAAGCCCCAAACTTAAATTTAAGCAATCCTAAACATTCAATTGACATTTACATATTTATTTTCCATGTCACCTCCCCATTGTTATAGTTTTAAAAAAAAACAGGTCACAATATTAAAAATGAGAATTAAGACAAAATCTAAAAATTTTAAAACAAAAATCAAATAAATTAAAATAAAATAAAATATTTTTAAAAATTTTAAACATTTTCAGAACAATACTTTTTTTTTGTAGATTTTTTTTTCCTTAAAATATGAACCTAACAAAAAATTTACTTCTAAGCTTCATTATTATCCTGGGAGTGTAAATGGTGCAGTTACACTCTAGTTAAATTAAAATGCTAGTTAAACTAGTTTTATTGGTTGGTAAAAGGTAAAATTGGATATAATTGATTTCCAACTTCAAGTGAAAATAGCTGTTTCGTTGCGCGACAATTAAAAGAAAAAATATTTTATACAGGGTGTTTTTTAAAAGGTAACACAGGATTTTTGAGTACTCTCGAACAAGGACAATTTTTGGCTTGAAATATTTGTAGCATGCACCTAAACTTAAAGCCTAGTTTCCATCTATACGTGCCCACCCTGATTCAAAGAATGCATCACGTGACGGGACATGGATGTTTACTCACTTTAAATGCAGCGCCACCACGTTTTTTGAGTCAGGGTGGGCACGCATAGGTGGAAACCAGGCTTTACCCCGATTTTCAATAGGAAAAGTGGGTCGATTGATACCTTGTTTTGTAGGTCTCTTGAATATAATTGAAGTAAGCCACCACATTTTTTTGAAAATTTTGAAAAGAAATTTGTTTCCAAACGAAACGGTCAATTTCGACACAACTTTCTATGTGATATAGCGTCGATCATCCACTCCTAACGTTTAGTTTCCTTGTTGTTCTGCACTTCACAGGTAGCTTCACAGGGTGGCTACAACGCAAGTGTAACAAAAGTGCGAAAGTTTTTTTTAAAATTTTAATCACAATTTTTTTTTGTTTTAAGCTTTTATTTAGCAATTTTGCTCAATGTGTTCTTAAATTAACTTGACAGTCAGCTAAAGCCAAAAAAGTTGTTTCTCAGTTTTTTACATTTTTTGTTTAGTTTCCGAGATATGATTTATTTTCCGTAAAATTATAGCCACCAAATTTGCTATAAGGAAAGCCAAATATTGGCCTTTTCGAACATTGTACGCCGTTGTACCCTAGATGACCACTGTGCACAATCAGGGGCGTGCAAAAATATTTTTTTACAAATTCCCCTTTTTATGACCAAAACTGAGTTTTACCTTGTGTAGGTCATCTGATATCAACTCTAGGTAAGTGTAAAACGCGTTTTATTGAAGGTTGAACATTTTTACCAAGACGTTTTTTTAAATTTTTGTTAAAATATCACCAGTGGTGTCGGAATGATTTTTCCGACGCAGTTCACATTTCACTTTTTTCAACTCTTAAAACTTTCGTTTGTGAGATATTACAACCTAAATGAGATGGCACACGTGACATAAGCTCTGCTCTATGATTTTTACTGGGGCAGCAGCAAAATCATCTGTAGTGGAGTGAGAAAATTCCTTTGAATGAAAAATCATTCTGACGACACAAATGTTCAAACTTCAATAAAACTTGTTTTGCACTTACCCAGAGTTAATATCAGATCACCTACAGAAGGTGAAGTTTGGTCATAAAAAGGAGAATTTATAAAAAATTGTGTTTGCACGCCCCTGATTATGCTCAGTGGTCATCTAGGGCACAATGGTACACAATGTTCAAAATAGCCTACATTTGGCTTGTCTCGTAGCAAATTTGGTGGCTATAGGTCAAACCGGGTAGAAACGTCAAACCAAAAATCAGAAAAAGTACAATTTTATAGAATAAAAATCATATCTCGAAAACTAAAGAGAAATTTAAAAACCGAAAAGTCGCTTTTTTGTAGGGGAATCGATTTCGTTTGAGAATAAATTTATTATAAAAATATACAATGGCTTGCTTCAATTTTTGAGCAGTTTATTTAAAGCCTGTATTAACTTTGAAAATCCATTGATTTGTTTTTGAGATATTTGCCTCCAAAGTTACTATGGAGCCATAAAAGAATAAAATAGGAAAAATAAAAAGGAAGAAATGTTACTTTGACAAAAAATAAATTGACGTGTCTCCAGATTGTTTTCATAAACAAAAGATTTTTTAAATGTTTGCACGGTTGTAAAGACATTCCTTCAAACAAGGTATCACTCAACCCACTTTCCCTATTTAAAATATACGGGTAAAGTTTACCCCTTGACGAATTTCAAGATAGTCAAAAAGTGTCTCCCTCGCAAATAAAGTCGACGTGCTTAAGGGTCCCCTTATACCTTAAAAAAAACACTGTATGAAGTACGTTAAACCAACTTAATTGAACACCCATGCCAAATTAATATGTGCTTAAAATGCCAAGTTTGTGTACCCAATGCAATTTTTGCAAAAACTTGTTTTGAATTTTAAAATGAATGAATTTTAAGGTAGCATCTATGCAGTATCAGACAACTTAAATTAAAATATTTGTTAAGGATAAAAAACCTCAAATTCATGCATATACAAACAGAAAGGCTCACTAAGTTAACCACTAACCAGCCATCGTACAGATACGCTGTCCTAATAGTTGATAGGCCTGTAGTATTCCGTGGGATAGCTGTGGAATATTTTTTAATAGATCACACAATTTTAAGTCACTGGGTGTTTGCCTCCAATTTGAGTAGGAGGGCCGGCCGGTGGGACGTCATAAATCCAAGATGGCAGATTTTTTCATGTTTTTTCACAAACTTTGGCTTATAACTTTTGCTAAATTAGTTTTACAGAAACACGTTTTTTATTAGCAATAGAACACCAAGTAAGATGGTAAAGAAATGAGCTTTATATTTTAAAAACTAACAAAGATATTAATGTTTAAAAATTACTAAAGAATAGCATAGCAAAATAATTGACGAAGAAAGTTTTAGGCTACCCCAAATCGATTGGTTATGGATCATTCAATAAAAATTCGCCTGGTGTTTGCCCCAAATTTGAGTTTGAGCGCCTGTGTAACGTCATATATTCAAGATTACGATTTTTTCCTTATTTTTTCACAAACTTTTGCTAGACCATCTTTACAGAAAAATTGTATAGGTTGTGATTTTTTTGCAATAGAACAACAATTGAAATATCGTTTTAGTAAGCTTTTTATGTCAAGAACTATAAAAGATATCGTTATTTTTTTAAATATTAAAATTATTTTACAAATATAATAATAATAATTATATTAATAAACCGTAAAACGAGGTTACTTTGCGCATGCACCACAACGTCACCACGCGTGAATTATCCGTTGCGAATTTAACTTTTCAAAGACGCGAGAGCCGCTGTTTTCCGCTTAGTCGTCTCAAGTTAATACCCGACTGAAGTGCAGCTTGAAATTGAAATTGAAAAAACCAATATTTTTAATTTTTTTATTCACCATTTTGAATGTTGGGGAAAAGCTAACTAAATATTGGGTGTAGTTTGCGCCAACATATAAAACACCAATGTTTTTTTTCATATTTTAAAAAGTGGGGTAAAGTAACCTCGGACTATGGGAAACTTTGCTCCACTTTTCAAGTTAAAAAAATATTTATATTACTAAGTATTTTGTAATAAAAATGTCCTTTGTTAATTACACGGGTACGGGTAGATCTCGTCAGATGTCTATCAGGGGAAATGAATCGACCCCTGCCCTCCGTAGATTCCAGGTACTCTTCGACCCGGAGAGTTAGCACCTGTATGGGGTCCATTTCCCAGGGTTACGGGAGAAGACCACATCGATATGAAAGGCGGAGAGAATGGACCTCGGTACGGTGATCATAGCGTAGGTGGCAACCCTTTCTTTTAGGGATAGTATAAAAGACTACTGCCTTGTAGTACCGGCGTTGGAATCGTCAAAGGCTAGGGGAAGAAAACCTCGATCAAAAATCACCTGGTCCTCCAGGTTGGGGGTTGGGGCATCAGACTAACTCTCTGATACCCGGAAAAAACGTACACTGTTAAAAAACCCAATCAAACGCCTCGGAAAGAAATTAAAAACCTAAGACGAACCAAGCAAAGAAACAGGAATATGATTTTTGGTATATGGAACGTACAAGGAATGAATCGAAAAATGAATGAAATAGTACATGAGTGCAGCAGAATGAAGGTAGACCTTGCTGTACTAACAGAAACGAAAAAGAAAGGATCACCAACTGGGAAGCAGTCAATGAAAGGCTAATTAAAATGAATATAACAATAAAAGGAATGAGACTTACGATTTTTGGAATCTATGCGTATAACGACGATGCAAATGTAGCCGTGAAAGACAATTTTTTTGAAGAAATACACAATGAAATATCAGCAGTAAGTGCATCTAGAGAAATTGTCATATTGGGAGATTTAAATAGTAGAACCGGTAACAGAGTTAATGATCTGACAGTTGGCCAATATGGAGAAAATCTTGTTAATGACAATGGAAACCGGCTAATTACAGTATGTGAGCAATTAAACCTAAAAATCCAAAACGGTTTTTTTCAACATAAGGAAATACACAAATATACCTGGACCAAACCCTCACAAAACCTGAAATCCGTCATTGATTATCTTATCACTAAACAAAAGACAAAACTAAAAATTCAAGATGTCAGAACAAAGCGTGGATTAACATGCGGAAGTGATCACTATTTTCTGGAGTCCAAAATTCTCTTTCCTTATCAAGGCCGAAGCCTGCATCAACAACATCTTGATGATACAGTGATTGAAGAAATTGATCACTGTAAATATAATCTACTAAGCCTAGAACATGACAGCGTAAAAAACTTATACAAAAAGAGACTGAACGAAAAACTTAATACAAGTTCAGGTGAAACCCCAGATGAGGAATACGAATGTATTACATTAAGCATCCACCAAGCTGCAAAAGAAGCACTAGGATTAGTGGAAGAAACTTCTAAAAGAAGAAAACCATACTGGTGGGATGCTGAGATTGAGAGAGAAATAGAGGAAAAAAGGAAATTATATCACACCTACTTATCCCAAAAGACAGATAGAAGCAGACAAGAATACAAAATCGCGCAATCAAAGGTGAGAAGAATGATCAGTGATAAGAAAAATCATTCGTGGACGCAAAAGTGTCAGAAAATAGATTCTTACTTAGGAGGTAGGAGAAGTACCGAAAGCTGGAAAACTATAAGATCGATTAAAAAAGAAACATGCAGAGATATCATTTCACCAATACCAGACAAAGAATGGGATGAGCATTTTAAAAAACTTTTAACTGAAGATAAAGCAGAATTCAAGGAAGACGCAAGAGACAATATAATTAGAACGATGGGATCTCCAGTACCCCTCACAATCTCTGAGGTCAAAAACGTGTGCACAACCTTAAAAAGCGGTAATTCTGCCGGACCCGGAAATATCCCAGCCGAACTTATTAAATATGGCACTGAAGAACTGTTTTGGAGATTACGGAATCTTTTCCAAAAATATTTAAATGGAACTGTAGTCCCAACTGAGTGGAAAACGTCATATATATCCACAATACACAAAAAAGGAAGGAAAGATATATGTGACAATTATAGAGGTATATCTGTGACTAGTACGCTAAGCAGAATATACGGTAAAATAATAAGAAATAAAGTAGAGAGCGAATATAAAGACATGGAGGCAGAAGAACAAGCTGGTTTCAGGGCGGGTAGATCGACTTCAGATCATCTCTTTTGTATAACCCAAGTTATTGAAAAGAAAATGGCATACGGTCAAGAGCTGCATCTGCATACCACTAAATCTACTTTGGAAAGCGTTGGAAAACACAAACATAAGCGTACAACTAATTAAGGCCATCCAAGAGTTATACCGCAATAGTAAGGCAAAAGTTAAAATAAAAGCAAAACTAACCAAAGGCTTTCAAGTAAATAAAGGTCTTAAACAAGGTTGCTGTATCTCGCCTACACTCTTCAAGATATACTTGGAACAAGTCCTTAAAGTATGGAAGAGAAAATGCCAAAACATGGGAATTCCGTTGGACGAAACCACCTTGTATACTTTATGTTTCGCCGATGATCAGATAGTAGTGGCTCAGGATTATGACGACCTCGAATATATGACACGAAAACTAATAGAAGAGTACAATAAGTGGGGACTAGAGGTTAATCTCAATAAGACAGAGTATATGTGTATCGGTGGAATGAAACAGGATCTAATCTTAAATACCGGGCAGCGAATTCACTCCTGTGATGAGTATAAATACTTAGGTCTAAAAATTACAGCTGACGGAACACTAGACAAAGCTATAAAAGATCGAAACGTACAAGGAAGAAAAGCAATAACTTTATTAAATGGAATAATTTGGGACCAAAGTATATCAAAACATAACAAAAAGCTTATATATAACACCATTATAAAAAGTATTATTACATACGGCTCAGAAGTATGGCCAATCAAGGATAGAACAGAAAAAATGCTTTCCGCTACGGAGATGGACTATTGGAGAAGAGCAGCAGGGAAATCAAAAAGAGAAAGAGTTACAAATCAAAGAATAAGAGAAATTATGACAGTAGGTGAACGTACTTTAGTGGATGATATAAGAACAAAACAACTGGTGTGGTACGGACATGTACAAAGAATGAATGACGAAAGACTACCTAAACAAATACTACAATGGAAACCAACTGGCCGAAGAAAACGAGGACAGCCAAGGAGAAGCTGGAGAGCAGGAATAGACAGTGAAATAAGAATAAGAGGCCTAGATGATGAATTATGGGCAAACAGAAACGAGTGGAGATTGGGTATCGGAAGACGTAGAACGTTGTGAAACCGATAAATATATATATATAATTACACATACCATGTGTTTTTCATTAAAACCAAAAAAACATTTTTTATGGTATAATTTTTGGTTATTTCTTTGAATTTTTCGAATTAACTCAAAAAAGTGGAGCAAAGTAACCTCGTGTTACGGAATTGTCTTTATTGAAAAAATGCCATGTATAATATTGCTGAAAATTAAATAAGTATTTAGTAAATAAAATAGCACTTTTCAAAGGTCTAGTTTTCAAAAGTCTAGCTGACAGTCCAGCTACTCAACATTAAATAAGATTGAGCAAAAAAGTTTAAGACTACCCTCGATCGATTGGTTCGGTTGGTGTTTGCCTCAAATGTGAGGGGAGGGCCATAAATCCAAAATGGCACCATAAATCCAAAATGGCGGGATTTTCAATTTTTTTGCATAACTTTTGCTAAATTAGTTTTACTGCAATTTTTCTGTAAAACTAATTAAGCGAAAGTTATAAGCCAAAGTTTGTGAAAAAATATGAAAAAAGCCCTGGATTTATGACGTCACACAGACACACAGGCCTTTTTAATAAAAATTGAAGGCAAACACCCAGCGATCCAACCGAACCGAACCGAACCAATCTAAAATTTTTATAATTTTTTTAACAGTTAAAAAAAATAACAATATATTTTTTAGTTCTTGATATATAAAACTTGCTAGATCGACAATTAAATTGCCGTTTTATTGTAAACAAATCATAACCCATACAATTTTTCTCTAAAGTTGATGTGGCAAAAATTAAAAGCAAAAGTTTGTGAAAAACATGGAAAAAATTTCAATCTTGGATTTATGACGTCACACAGACGCTCTTGCTCAGATTTGAGGCAAACACCCGGCGACTTGAATGATGAAAAACCAATCGATTTGAGAGAGTCTTAAACTTCCTTCTTTAAATGTATTTTTTTGGTGAAAAAGGTTACAATTTTTTGAATTAAAAAAAAAATAATATCTTTGTTGGTTTTTAAGATATAAAGTAATTTTTTCACTAAATTAGTTGCTGTTCTCTTGAAAACAAAAAACGTATTGACAGTTTTTCTGTGAAAATAATTTACCTAGTTATAAGCCAAAATTTGTGAAAAAACAAGCCGCCATCTTGGATTTATGACGTCACACAGGCCCTCCCACTCAAATTCGAGACAAACGCCAGGTGATTTACAATTATTGTGTGATCTATTACCAATCGATGTACGGCAGTTTTAAGAAATCTTCCACAACTATCTCACGGGACACGATTTTTGACGATAAGCCTTTCAACTATAAGTGCTTAATTTTAAAAGAATTTAAGGATTAATTATTTTTAGTTTTAGAAAACAATCCTTATAGGCTTACTTACAATACTTATAGGCTTAAGAAAATTTTTTATTTGATTTTATCATATAAATAAGTTAAGCAGATTTTATTTTTTAAAAATTGACGAATTGAATACTCCCTTCTAGCGAGGGAAGGAGAGGTGTTGAAGAAGTAACTATTCGTTACTCGAGTACTCGTTACTCGACAAATAACGGAGTAACGAATACCGATCCGAAAATTAAATGATTACTTTCGCTACTTTGATTAATTTGATTCCTTCCTTCTATTATTTTAGTATCCAGTAATCACTCGAAAGTCGGTAATCCAAAATCAAGGAGTAACTATGATAGTTTAAGTAACTAACGCATTTAAATTGAATTTGTTATAATATTATAAATTATCTTTTGATATGTTTTTTAAATATGTAGTATCTCCAATCTACATATTATACAGAACGTATTTTTTTATTTTTGTTGTTTTTTTCCAAACTTTTTGTATATTATTTGAGTTCTCGTCTAAAATTGTTATTTTTGTCCCTATTTTTATTTACTCTTAGATTTTAAGTATATATTTCTTTGTATGTAAGGCATTAGATTTTTTAAACAAAGTTGTACACAGAACAGTTTCTACCTAATTCCTACCTTTATTTTTTAAATTTAAGCCTGCATTTTGAAAATTTTAATTGAATGTTTTCATAATATCAACAACAAAAATATACCTACAAGTAAATGATCTTCGAATTAACGACAGTCCGAGAATTTTGCACTAATTGTATGATTGAATTGAATACAGTTACAATAATCAAAGTAACAATAGTAACGAATATATAAAATGATTACTTAGTAGTCGAGTAACGATTAACGAGTATTCAAAAGTAACGAAAGTCAACACCTCTAGAGGGAAGTAAAAAGAAAAAAGAAACTAATAAGTTTGTTAGCAAAACTAAAAAAATATGATGTCCGGAATTCCTTACCCAGAATTTTTTTTATATTTTCTAGTATTCTTTCAAACAAATCTGAAATTTAACAACTAATTATTTTTCGATGAATTTTTTTAACATTCTTAGTATGCTATTCTGTCTAACGTTGGGTCACTACATATAACGATGAAGCTTTTAGTTAGTAACAAACTCTAAAAAAAACTTTAAGTTTTTAAAAAATTATTAAGAGTAGGAAGTAAAAATTAATTTAGCTGTTTTCAAAAAAAATTACATATCGGTAAACCGAAACACCTTATTAATATAGGTATTTTTTTAAAGGTTTTTTTAAAGCAAGTTCGTCATATAAAATTACACACTTATTGATAAAACTACTAATTTAAGATCGTTTTTAAAACCAATTCACACGCGTGCTCTAATTTCTGTTTTTGTTCAAGAATTTGATTGAACAATGATTTTTCACAAAATTTTCATAAATATCTATAACCTGCCCTTGTTTCTTATTCAATTTATTGCAATAAATCCAGAAAACGCCATAATTCTAACTAAGTACCTTTGGGAATTTTTTCACCCAAGCGATTTTCAAAGACAAGAAGTTTTTTTCATTTGGGTAAAAAACGTCAAAAATTTTTTAAATTGAGATTTAACATATATGGAATTTTTAAAACTCCTATAATAACATTTTTTGTAGGAGATGGAAGACATTTTTTAAAAGACTCAATGGGCAAAATAGTAATGGATGCGTTATTTCATGAAGTCTTTTATAAAAAAATTATTGATTTGTTTCCTTCTAGCATGAACTAATGGCAATCAATTAGTTGCTTGGGATTAAGTAGTTAAATAAAAGGAATTTAATTTAGAAAAGACTTCATATGAAATGATCACATGCCAAACTTATGCAAAAAAAAGAAGACAGAACATCCCTTTAAGTTAGTAGCAAACTAAAAAAGGCAAAATCGTACTAACAATTTATGAAATTTGAATTTGGCAAGCATTTATTTAAATTATAAAATCCAAAACATTGCCAGTAGACGTAAAAAAAACTAAGTTTTTTTTTGTAGTTTGGAGTTTTACATTGTTTGTAAAAACGCCATTTTTTATAAACCTATTTTTCTAAACAATTTTTCGAAAGGCATTTTTGCAAAATTTTATTTTTGTAAAACACAAATTTTTCAAAGTCAGGCAAGATAATATATTTTTTTTAGGCATCAAAAAATAAAGATGGACCTCATATGACTTTATATTTTAGTAACCTGAATTGTTTTTTTGCAAGTAGAATTTCCTGTAGGTCAGGTTTTTTTTAAATGCTTTTTGAAATATTATTTTTAGGTAAAAATAGGTATGTACTAAAAACTGGTTTACTCGCTAAAACAGTTTTAAAAAATTTCGTCCAAAAAGGAAAGCTATAAGCCCCTATTGACGCAACGCCGCTGTTTCTCTTTCTTTTCTAGAAATTGAAAAATTATACCAGCAGCAAAAAGCAACAGTATTTACTAAGGTATTAAGACCCAGTACTAAAAATCAGGATTATAAAACCAGGTTCACTTTAAGTGAAAAAAAAAACACTTTACCCATTCACGTGTTTTAACATAGGTAAATTATTTAAAATTTAAGGAAAATAAAATATTATTATTGTATTTTAAAACCGATCAGTCGTTTTATCAAGACTTTAGTACCGTAAAACGAGGTTACTTTGCGCCACCTGGTCCTACTTTGCTCCATTGCGAAAAAAAGTTCTTAGATATTCCACATTAACAATCTGCGCATGAACCACAACGCCACCACGCGTGAATTATCCGCTGCGAATTTGACTTTTCAAAGCCAATGTTTTCCGCTTAGTCGTCTCGAGTTAATACCAAAGTGAAGTGCAGCTTGAAATTCCTTTAAAATTTGACCTCGAAAAATTTGGTCTCTAGTGCAGTTATCGATTTCTATGCAATAAAAACTTAAAAAACCAATATTTTTTAATTTTTTATTCACCATTTTGAATGTTTGGGGAAAAGCTAACTAAATATTGGGTGTAGTTTGAGCCAACATATAAAACACTAATGTTTTTTTTCATATTTTATAAAGTGGGCCAAAGTAACCTCGGACTATGAGAAACTTTGCTCCACTTTTCAAGTTAAAAAAAATATATAATACTAAGTATTTTGTAATAAAAATGTCCTTTGTTAATTACATATACCATGTGTTTTTCATTAAAACCAAAAAATACATTTTTTATGGTATAATTTTTGGTTATTTCTTTGAATTTTTCGAATTAACTCAAAAAAGTGGAGCAAAGTAACCTCGTTTTACGGTACATACATAAGTACCGACTTTGAATTCCGTGGCAAAAAGCACTAAGTAAATAATAATACTACTTTTTGAGTTTTGTTTTACTAGAAAAATATATTAGGTATATATATATATATATATATATATATATATATATATATATATATATATATTTACATAATTTGTGTCCCTGATGTTTCTTTTTACCGTGCCATGATTGTCTTTACTTATTTAACAATTCAGCAAAATGGCCTGTAAGATGAACGTAAGAGCAATAATTTTAGAAATAAAATTTCGGACTTCCTTTATCTTTATTTTAAACACGACGTTTCGATGAGTAAGTATCTCTAATCGTTTTCAAGTGTAAACTAAACAAGATTCTACCTGCCGACAATGGAAACGTGATGGTGATTATGGATGTTGAGACATACTACAAAAAGATCGAAGAAGTTATGGAGCAAGGAGACTAAAAGCAAAAGATCCAACCACAACCATAGAAGAACGCATCTACAGGACGTTGAAGAAGAAGTATGCTAAAAATATCTCGGACTCCGTTAGAAGGCACCACATTTTTATGGACTACCAAGGATCCACAAGAAGGATAATACCACTGCGACCAATTACCAGCTCCAGGGACTCACCGACCAGCATTTTATAGAGGTTTTTGTTACACATTATTCAACCATTACAGGGTAAGTCCGAGTCTTTTGTCAAAAACTCAGAACATTTTGTCGAGGTTTGAAAAAGGATCGAATTAAATCCCGACGATAGATTTGTAAGTTTTGATGTAGAAAATCTTTACACCAACGTGCCAATAAATGAGTCATTTAGTATCAGCAAAAACAAATTACAAACTGATACACTTCATGAGAGAACAACGCTATCGGTGGAGGGGGTGATGGCTCTATTGGCGCTCTGTCTTCTTAACTCTTACTTTCAAGTGGAAGATAAGTTTTGGGTTCGTCTTTGTCGCCAGTGGTAGCAAACATCTACATGGAGTGGTTCGAGGACCATGCGATCAACACAGCAAGAGTGAAGCCAAAACTATGGCTACGATACATGGATAACACATTTATTATATGGCCGAAAAATGATGACGAACTACAGAATTTTCTACACCATCTGAACGGTATTCCACCAACAATCAAATGCATGTATTTAGGAAACCTATACAAACGAGATTAAATGCATGTATATAGGAAACCTACACACATGAGATTAAATACGTAAATTTTAAGTCTAATCATTCTGTTGCTACAAAACAAGGAGTTATAAGAAGTTTGTATTTAAGAGCCGTAAATATTTGTAGTAATAATAAAGATTTAACTACAGAAATTTACAATATTAAAAAAGACTTACAACAGAATGGTTATTCAGAGAAATTAATAAACACAACGACCTCTAAAATTAAAAACAAACCAAATATAGCAAATTATCAAAATCCATTTGGGGTTATTAACATTCCAATGTTTAAGGGGTTTCAGAAAACATTAGACAATTAGCCAAAGCCTATTATTATAAAAACAGTATTTTCATCAAGAAATACGATACGATTACCAAATCCCGTGTGAGTGTGGTAAATCATATGTAAAACGAAACGCCCTCTTCAGGTTAGAGTAAATGAACATCTAAACAGTACCCACGTAGGGGATAATAAAAAATCCAGTTTAGCGGATCATGCATGGTCAAATGATCACAGGATTCAATGGTTTGAAGCTAAAGTTTTGCATAAGGAGTCGCATTGGCGAAAATAAAAGTTTATTGAAGTTGCGTTTATAATGCAGAATAAAGAAGTGTATAGTCAACCCAGCACGGGCATACCAAATATAATATGGAAACCACTTGTAAAAGAAAACAAGGGTCTTAGGATTTAAAAAAAAGAGGCGGGCCGTTACACCTGACTGCACAGTAGTATAAGTAGTAGCCTGTAGTTTGGATTATTTAGTCTACACTTCAAAACGGTTAGAGATACTTACTAACTGAAACTTCGTGTTTAAAATAAATACTTAAAGACAATGGAAGTCCGAAATTTTATTTCTTCTCAATAATTTTTTACGAGTTTCAAACAAAGAGCAATATTTTTTTTTGGAAACAATTGCATTTAGGGTAAAAAACGTTAATAACTAAGTTTTAAGACTTCATACTTTAGTAAATACTGCTCTAATATACCAATCTTCACCTGTAGAGAGGATTCTTTAGGGATTGTTTGGATGACGGAGGTATTTTAATAAATGGAAATATTAAAAATTGTTTTTAAACTTTAAAATCAACTCTCACTCAAGCCACGCTTCATAAAAATGCGTTAAAATCGTGGGTTTTGACAGGGTTGCCCTAAAAAATATACCTGAAAAATTCAAAAAAATAAAATTAAAAAAAAAATCATGGCGATTATTATCAACTATTTCTCGTAGATGGCCAGTAATAATTTGACTAAAATAAATTTCTCTTTTCTTAAAATAACATGTTTTTCGAAAAAAACCATTTAAAACATACAAATTAAAATATTATCCATCGGAGGATAGTCTTGGAATTGGAAAATTTTGTACTTTGTTTCTGTTCTAAAGACCAATTAATAAAAATGTGTATTATGTGTGACATGAAAGTTATGGTTGCATCCCCCAAATCCAAAAAGCAATTTTGACATATATACTGTCGCCAAAAAAAAATTTTGATGTCTAGTTTAGCAATAAGTGTTCAAAATGTATGTCTGTTTTTCTACAGTGTCTTCAATATTTCTGTTCGTGTTTTTTTGGTTTTATCTCTGATAACAGTACCAATAATTTTAATGTGCGGCCTAAAAGCAAATATATAGCCCAAATGCATGAAACAATGACAGGGGAATAAAAACAGAAAAAAATCGAACAAAAACCAATGATAATTAATTTATGGCCCAATATTTAATTAGAATAAATGAGTGATAAAGCCCCAAAAAATACGAATTTTAAAAAATAAAATAAAATTATGTAGATGAATCAGTAAAAGGTTCGAATTTTAAGGCCATATATCAGAGATGTAAGCATGTCTCTAAGTTCTTTAATATACCAATCTTTTAAGGTTTTTATAAAATAAAAGCAGCACAGAATCTTATGGTACAAAGATAAGCTTTCGTTTGGGTATAAAAAGCTTTGACCGACCGTCGTGGCAGGGCGCTGCATTATTGGCCTCCTAGCGGCGAACAGCTAGAGTGTGTGATCGTTCTTTTCCATAGGCGTAGACTAAAGATCGAAGGTCAGGTTTTTGCATGTCATATTCTTCTTTTACTTTACAGCGGGTTTCCAAAATATTCTTCTCTACATTTTCAATAGAATCCATAAAAACCTAGAATATTCCACTCATGTTATCAAATAAATGTTCTAAAAATTGGTATAGAAAAGAACTCTTTCAAATGTCCGATATGAAAATTACAAAATTTGTATATTAAACCAAAAATAAAGAACATTTTTTGTCTGCCACAGGTATAAGTTCGGTTGGAGTGTATGGTGTGTTGTATATCTAATACTAATAAACTGAATAAGCACTAAAATGCAAACGCCAATTGCGGCAAAATTTTAAGAGTTTTTATAAGAATGAATAAAATGTACTTATTGCAATAAATCTCTTGGTTTTATTGATTGAAGTCATTTCGTTTACTTATTTTGACATGGGCAGTGGTTGTTGTTGATTTTGCTTATTGAGAAACGGTAAAGGGTTTATTTTGTTTTTCTATGTTTTTATTACTCACTTAAGTAGTCACAAAAAAATAAAATAAACCTAACTAAAATTATAGAAATTAAAGTTCTATCTACTTGGCGATATTCATTTTTATTCATTAAATTTTTTCCAACTTCTTTATTATTAAAGATACGGAATAGTTTAAGTTAGCAAACTTGTAGCCTTTTCAACGCGTTTCAGGTTTAGAGTATTAACAAAATGTATAAAAAAAAACAAAATAAAAAAAAATTTCAAATATTTTTTCTAAAAAAAAAACAAAAAAGCCATACCCTAATGTTTTTTTATTATTGTTTTCTATCTTAAAAGCCATTAAACAGCTTGTACATAAATAGAGTTTCGCGAAAAAAATATCCAAAAGATATAGATTGAAAAAACACAAATTCTACACACTGAATATGAAAAACCACAGATTTCCATAAAAAACATTTTAGCATGTTAGCGCCAGCGTTATGCTATTTAAAGTTGTCACTCGGTATGCGTTCTCTTAATTAAACAAACAACCAAAAAGAAAAAAAAACAAAATCAACACATGTTTCAATACTTATTAACCAGTGGCGCACCCAGGAATGTCTTGGGGGGCCCGAGACTCTTTGGGGGGGCGAGACACCATAATACTATATTTTATTCTATATCTTTCAAAAATTTTGGCTTAGGGGGGGCGGGCCCCAAGAGCCCCCCTGGGCGCGCCCATGTATTAACGCAAAACCGTCATAGAGAAGTACAAATCAAGAGAGATAGAATGCAATAAGAATACATACCTTTCTTTCACACTAATAAAAATACTTTTATCTGCCTTGGTCAATGCATTTTGGTGCCATTTACAGAACATGTACGTTTACGAAAGTAGAACAGCAATACTTTCGTGTTGGTGCAGTACCTTTCTAAACTAGAAAAGTACTGTGGTGTCTTTCTAAATAATAAAAAATGTCTTTGTGACATAGGGGGTGTGTGTAAGAATGATGTGTATTTTATTTTTCTAAATACCCGTTAGAAAATGTATTCACACGCATCGAACGACGTTAGGTCCCACTGCTTGACACAGGTCGGTTGCTGATGGCTCCATTGCGAATACAGAGCCTATATGCTGTATGGAGACAAAATGGAAAAAGCAAACGCAATTGAAATTTGTATGTGAAAAGTTTCAGGCTTTTTAAAATTAAATCAATCAATAATATAGCAAATATAAATATACTATATTTTGCTCCGAGTGATATGTATATTTCAGTGTTGAAAGCGAAAAGTTTTAAAACTTTGATTTGACTTTTATTTTAGTTTTATTAAATCCAAAAATTGACGCACACAAAATCGCTTTTATAAAGACGCACATATTATTTTGCAAATAAATTCTCTAAAGATTCTACAAGAATTTAAATGAACTATTTACTAAATAATTGTATAAGTCTAGCAAAAAATAAGAAAAAGGGACAAAAATAACAGTAACTTCCATAACTTTCATATTTTAAAACCCACACTGTGTTAAGTTGGAGGAGTGGATGAAAACTGTATTTCAAAATTGACTCTTTTAGGAACGACAAAAAGTCAGACAAAACCTGTGAAACCTTAGAATCCAGAAAACTGAAGATTTTTGCTCACTTGCAAAGGAAGTAAATTTACATCCTTAAATGCAAAATAGCATATTTTGCAATATTTATGGACTATTCTAAAGTTTATTCATGATATTTTTTTAGGTTCCGTTAAAATAGCCTCAGCTGTACTGTTTGTGAAAAGTATTTTTTTTTAAAGATTAGTTTAGACTGTTACAATTATTTAAATGACTATACTTTAATGCTAACGCTATTTTTTTAAATACAGATCATCATATCTAATAAGTACTATCCTTTAGATAAAACTTAAAATTTATTATAAAAAATTCTAAATAACGATATGTTACCGGATATGTTTTAAATGTTTAACTTAACCTGACCAATCTTGTATTACGGCAGTCAACAAAATGTATCCAACTTTACAAAGAGAAAATGTTGTATCTGAACTAATTTTTGTCAAAATTTAAATATCAACCCTACCAAAAACTAGAAAAACTATTGTTCCTATACCTACCTATTTGCTAATTAAAGGCAACATTTTGACTCAAAAACAAAATAATTTTTTATCCTGAACTACACAGCACAAAACACAAAACTGAACAAATTATTAGCTATAACATAAGCAAAACTTGTGTTTTAAAAAAATAAACACTTTTAAAGGAGTTTTCACTAACCCATTTTACAAATTCAGTGCAACCTCTTTAATCCAAACACCTAATTGTCAGGCCTAATTCGGATTATGGAATTGTTCGAATTAGCGAAATACAATAAAACACATCTTTATAAAAGAAAACCTGTAAAACTTAAGATCTTTTGAAATGTTTTGCTTTTGCAAAATTTTAAAATAAATTTATATCCTTAAATGCAAAATTTTACATTTCACAATATTTATGGATTATTCTAAGGTTTATTAATTATATTTTTTAGGTTTTGTCAAAATCGCTTTTCAACTGCACTTTTTATTAAAACTATTTTTTAAAGATTAGCTGACTTTTATAATTATTTAAATGAGGCTACTAACGCTATTTTTTTTTAATACAGATCATCATATCTAATAAGTACTATATTTTGGATAAAACTTAAAATTTATTAAAAAATATTCTAAATATTGATATGTTACCGGATACGTTTTAAATTTCTAACTTAACCTGACTAATCTTGTATTACGGCAGTCAACAAAATGTATTCTACTTTACAAAGATAAGAGAAAATGTTTTGCCTAAACTTATTTTTTGTCAAAATTTAAAATATAACCCCTACGAAAAACTAGTAAAATTCTTGTTTCTATACCTACCTCTTTGCTAATTAAAGGCAAAATAAACTATCTACTACATTTTGACTTAAAAACAAACCATTTTTTATCCTGAACTACAAAGCACAAAACACAAAACTAAACAAATTCTTAGCTATAACATAAGCAAAGCTTGTGTTTTAAAAAAATACTCTGCCAATATATGGGCCCCTAAGCTCACACTAGGTACTATAGTTATAGTTTACGTATGAGCTAATATAACTAATAACTGAAATATATTTTATTCAACTCCAGACTAAATTACCTTTTGTTTGATACCACACAAGCCATGTTTTGACTTAAACTTAAAGTTTTAAAATCTACCCCACCCTTAAAAAAAGCAAAAACTAAAATGTTATTTGTTAAACTCCGGATTCAATTACCTTTCGTTTGATATCACACACGCCATATTTTCACTTAAACTCTAATTTTTGAAATATACCCCCACCCTTTTTTTAAAATAAATTAAAATGTATTTTGTTTAACTCCAGACTCAATTACCTTTCGTTTGAAATCACACACGCCATATTTTCACATAAACTCTAATTTTTGAAATCTACCCCCACCCTTTTATTTGGTTTGTGTTCGGTGGATTTTGTTCATTTTTAATGGGACCATCTCGACCCAAGACCCAGCCTAGGTACCAAATTTAATTAAAATCGGCCAAGCGGTTTTTGAGTTATGCACGTTGGTCGTTACAGACAGACATACAGAAAGACAGACATACAGACAGACAGACAGACGGCGTAACAAAAAAGTTTCAAAATTATCTGAAACGCAAAGATATATAAAAAATTTTGAAATCGGAGCAACTTTTTTTTTCTCGAAAAAATTAGGATCATCATAGCTCACACTACTATTGTATAGTATATGTGTGAGCTAATAAACACTTTTAAAGGGGTTTTCACTAAACCATTTTACGAATTCAGTGCAACCTCTTTAATCCGAACACCTAATTGTCAAAATACAATAAAACATATCTGTACAAATTTTCATCAAACACATCTGTACAAATTTTCATTTATATAAATCCCATGCTTTCAATTAATGCTTAAATAACTCATACCGGCATTAATATCTTTTATAACTTGAACTTCCAGTGTTACGTATTTTCTGTTTGACATATTTGTACTTTTGTAATATGTATCTATTGTTGAAAATCAGCTTTGACGCTACACAATACCCAAGATTAGGTACACTCCACGGACGTCCTAAATATCAGAAATATTTACTGCTAACGCGTATTAAAACCATTAATGAAAAATGACTGCTACAAGCGCTCCGCCATATTGGATTCAATTGAACCTAAACGCATGGCTTGGATTAAAAAAGTACACGCTTTTATAATATAATTTGAACGGGACTGCTTCCAAATGAGGTTGACGATGATTTGACGTTGTCAAAATTGGGGTGAATTTTAATTATGATTTAAATTTATTTAAATTTAACAAAATTCTTTTGATTTTTGAACTTTTGGAAGACAAAGCCATTATCTTAAGTTGACGGAGCCGCTTATATGGCATTTTTTAGCTTAGAAAAGAGATGGTGCTGAGTACGCGGCTCCCATTAACAGTAGCCTGAACTTATTCAAGCCATAGGTTCATTTAAAATCCAACATGCCGGCTCGTTTTAGCAGTAATTTTTAGAGGGTCCTTTCCCAGTGCAGATATATTTAAGACGTACTTGTTACACTCTTATGCCGTCAATGTCATGAAATAAAATGATACAGGAAAAGCGACGGAAATGACCTGATGACCCGTTGCAGGTTTTTTTCCTGTCGTTCGGATTATCGACGAGGTGTTTGGACTATCTCATCACGAGATTTGCGTTCGGATTAGCGTAGATCGGAGCAGCATGGGTTCGGATTACCGAGGTTGCACTGTACTATTAAAACCTGGTTGTAGCAGCAACCATATCAGCTAACTTAGCTTAGCTAATTTAGAAAACATATCGCACCCGCAAAAGAACAAAGACCTAACTCAAAAAATACAACTATTCAGGAAACGCAAATAACTGATGATAGGTTTTTTGTAGCTTTTGTTTGTTTTTATATATAAAGCTAGTTTCAAAGATTCAATTTTTTTTGGGATGCTTGTTAAGAAATGTTTGTCCTAAGAAAATTGTTAACTATTTTTTGCCTACATTGAAATAGGTAGGAAATTTTAAAAAACTTAGGCCTTAATGACAAGAGTGACTTAGTAAAGCACATTATCGAAATTTTGCTTTCATTATAGGTAGCTCTCATTTAAGTTAGTCGATTTCTCAAATTTTTGAGTTAGGTCTGTGTTCTTTCGGGGGTGCGATATGTATAAGTAGATACTTTAAAACTAGCTATCATAGTGAAAACACAAAAAAAGTATTTTCTTAAACCAACCTAACTACAAAAATTTTTAAATTATTTAATAAAAAATTTGACTCTGCTCAATCTAATATTGCTTTGTATATAAAAAATTACCCTTTTTGCCTAAATAACTGACTAATCTAGCTATTTTACTAACTATAAAAAACAAAACAATTAACGACCGTTAATCTACCCAATAAACCTTTTTTATATTTAAACCTTTACCTACGCAAAAATATCGCAGAGCGCTGACGCAAAAACTACTTCGCAAGCTTTTCGCAAAATTTAATTGGCATAAAAAGTTACACGCAATTTTTAAAAATCAAAAACGTCTAAACTTCTGGCTTTTTTGTTCAAACCCTCAAAACGTGAGGATTAAACCCGAAAAAAACCGAAATATACATATCAACCAAAAAATGCAAGTATAAAATGTTTTGACATTACAGGTTTAATACAGCACAGTAATTTTTAATATGCGCAAAATGCAGAGATACCTTTGAATCTGATCATGAAAAGAGAGAAACAAATAAATGACAAACATTAATATAGATAAAAACAAAGAAATAATAAAGACAAGCAAGGAAAAATAGGCGAAAGTACAGTATTATCTGCCTAAATCTACAAAAAAATGCTAATAAAAATGCTTATAATTTGTAAATAACTTAAGGAAGTAATTTAAACTGATAGTATTTACAACGCGATTGTTGAAAAGTTAAAAAAAGAGAAAAAAAAACAAACAGTTTGTTTAAGCCTCAAAAATAAGTTTTTTATGACTCCAAATATGGCCCCAAAAAGTATATAGTAAATACACTAAGCAGCAAAAAAAATAATGTAAAGCAAGGTTAAAAAATCCGTGGTAAAGCATGAATTAAAAAGATTAGTAATGTGCGTGTTCGCTTATTTTTTGATTGTTTAATAATAAAATAATGTTCTATCTTCTCAGATCAAACCAATGCCACTTTGTCAAAACATTTTACAAAAAAACACATGCAAAAAATATTAAAATATTGATAAAACATTAAATAAATTTCAAAAAAACAAATTAATTAGAGTGGGGGGAAGGGTTTACAAATTTAAGGAAATTTAAAAAAATTACATTTCAAAAAATTCGAAGAATAAAAATACATTTCAAAGTAGTAAAGTTACATTTCAAATAATTATAATTTAAAAATGTTAAAATATAGGTTAGAAAAAAATAAAAAAACGTTGATGAAGATTCTCTTCCTAAATAAAACACAAAAAATGCAAATCGTAAATTTGTTTTTTCACTGGTTTGCACCAAATGTTTAAGGCTACAGTATATTTTTAATTAAAAATATCAACATAAAAAAAAACATTTTTTTTTATAAATATCAATTTTAAAAATATATGTAAATAGTTTTATATAAATTAATGAATTAAAAAAAAAACATATACCATAGCCTTATTAAAAATCGTTGGGGCAAATCGTGCACTCATCACTCACACAAATGCTTACCAGTATTTTCTACATTCGCTCGATGTCATTCAAGGTACCCCTTTAATCTTTTTGGAAGACTTAGAGGTACGTCGCCCATGCGCACTCACAATTTTTACACTTTAGTGCACGATTTGCCGCTGCTTAAAATATGGTTAACTGGAAAATAAGAACAGCTACTCAATTTTTTTTGAAAAATATTTTTTACAGAGATTTTAAAAAGAGTATTTTTTTTAGCAAACCTATACTGTATCTATCTAAAAGGTGATCTACTCGAAAAAGATGGATTGACATATTATGCATTTTATGTTATAAGAACTGTCATAATTAGCAAACAAGTTGCGACTTTCTGTATAGGTACTTAAAAGAGGTTAAATTATCGAATTTACTCTCGTTTATGATAATCTGAACAAATGTCTATAATATGTACCTGTTTCAAAACAGAGACAAAATAAAAGAAAAAAAAGTCAAGAAACAATTCATATATTGTAAAAACAAATTGTGAATTGTAGATCCAATTAAAAAAAAAGAATTTAGCAAGTCATTGAAAAAGCGATAAAAAATATTTTACACACATTTTTTAATTTCTTTTCTGGGTAACTGTGCTTAGTTTCCTTAGAAACGAAAAATCATTTTGAAGATAAAAAAATCACGTTTCAAAATAAATGTAATTTTAATAATTTTAAACATTTTAATTGTTCTGATTTGTATTTAAATAAATTTTACAATTTCTGATAAACATCTATTTCATTTATCTAAAATTTTTAAATTTAATTCCTCAAAATGTTGTTTCGTATTTTCTATAATTAGTAATACATGCAGTGGATTCGCTTAATATTTGATGGCATTTTGACTATATCTTTCCTTTTATTTAAGTTATAAAGGTATTAAAAAACCACAATTAAATGTGATTCTACGTATACCTAATTTGTTTAATTAACCCAAATTTGAAAAATTTGGAGTTTAAGTTAGGAAACACACGCACGTGATATATACCGGCTTTTAGCTTAATAATATTTTTTTTGTTCCTCACATTTATTTTCTGGGTCATAATTTAAAGATTTAAGGTCAAAGTCACTTATCAAGTCTTAAAATAAAATTATCAAATTACCCAAAGTTAGATTTTATTTAGGTATTAAGTAGGTACATAATTTTTTGTTTGACTTTTATTAAAGTATTAGGGAGAAAAGCCCTATCCCATTTATTTTCCTAATTAGGAACAGTTTTATTTAAATAAATAACAAAAAAAGTTAGGGGGTTCCGATTGCCAATGTGCCCCCTATTGTGAAAGCGATAAGGGCGGTGTTTGCGGACTTCACCAATACTACGGTTGAAGGCGCCTCTTGCGGGCTTTACGTAAAAGTGCAAACGAGCGACAAAACGATCTTCCCACTGCAGTTATGCATATGGTGGGTCTAGATCATTTTAAAGTCTATGATCTTAATTCAATTTAGGCATAGTCAAATTGCATTATTAGGCCAACCCGGTACTAAGGTCTGGCAGTGAAATGGAATGGAAAGTACTTACCGCTTGGTACGGCCCCATTAACGGGGGTGAACATGAATGGTTGCGATTCGCTAGTTTTGCCGCTTGAAACAACACATAACCGCGCCCTTACGGGTTCGGTTATATTTGTTCTGCGGTAAGGTGGTACAACACACACAAAATGTGTCTGAAAAAAATAAGATTATTATTATTATAGATATCGGGGAATATAAGTACCCCCACAACTTACTTCTACCGCAGGGAAGTGGACCTTTTGGACCAAAACTTTGGACCTTTTGGATCCAAAATTGAATATTGTGGTGTTTTAGGTCGATGATATATGATTTTTGTTCAAAAGAAATATAACAGCAGAATTAAAATGTCAAGTTTCTTTCGTATTTATTCTGGGATTTTCGGTACAGTAATTTTGCTCCATTGAATTACTCTCCGCCAATAAATTTTTCAACTAAAAAAAGTATTACGTATTTTTAAAATCAAATATTACACAATCAATTTATGTTAAAGTTACCTAATTTGAATATAAATTAAAAATGTCGTTCCAATCAATGTTTTTTTATTACGTTGTTTATGTTCAAATTAATATTAGATTAAAGCAACTATTAAACCTAGATGAAATTTGTTTACAAACTTATTGTAAAGAATATAAATACTTAATAAAAAACTAGTTTTCCAGAAAAAACCGCGCGACGTACTATTATTAAATTAAATTATAAATTTATGCTAAAAACTGGTAGTAAGTATTTTGCGTTGCTATCCGTTGACGTAGTTTACTATTTCCTGAATCGTGAAAAACATAATTATTGTTACCATTTATAAAAAACACAGGTTTTAATCAGACCGAAGGATAATCGCAAAAAAACTGATATCATGGAATGAAAACGTTATAAGATGCACAGTAAATAATTAGTTTACCGTGATGCACATATTCATTCAACAAAGCAAGCCCTACTAGTTGTTCTGGCCGATAGATGGCATTAGTTTCGATTTAATATAATTGTAGGTGGCGACAACTTTAGACTACTTTAGAGGCAAAACAAAAAGACTGCGTCTACAGTGTGGACGTCAATAGACCAACTTTAAACGGGTAATTGTTGTTGTTTTCTTTTTTTGTTAAAAAGTTAAAAACGGGTGGGTTCGCTTCAGTTTTTAAAAAGCTGACGTAAGTTAAAATTCCCAAATCTCCTACAGTAACTTAAACTTTTTAAATAATTTAAACAGCACTAGATTGACGAACAAAAGTGTATCTTTTATTTTCCCGTTTTAATTTAAATTTTACAAAGGATTGCATTAAATGCACTTTTTTGTTTTGTTATTCAAAATATTTTTTCAGTTGACTATAGGCAGTTAGGTGCAGTATTTTTTGGTTGTTATAGAAAAAAGTTTTCTGCATTGCGGTTTTGTCACATTTGATAAATATTTTGAGACAGTGTAAAAATGCTACATGTGATTTAAAAAGTAAAGGCTTTTATATTACAAAACCAAACCTACTTGGGATGGGGGGGGGGGGGGGAAATACTACAAAATGGGAATAGTATACCTAATACTTAATTATGTCAAAATATTTTTTATATAGATTTCTTAAGTGGTAAAATCTGAGAGCAAAGTTTAAAAAAACATTTCCAAAGTAGTAAGAACCTCTCATTTTGAAATTTGTATGGGAGAACTTGGTTTTACTTTTATCTCAATTCTTTTTACGGAATGCCATTTTCGCATACTTGGCTTTTTTTTACATGAAATGTTTATGTTATGATAAAATTATTTTAAATGGAGGAGCAACTTATCAAAACGCGTTATGTCCCTCAAGAATACTTTTTCAGGAAAGGCAAAAAAAATTTTTCTGCAATACCTTATTACTTATACAAGAAATTTCGTATTAAATTAAAAGATTTAGATGCAATAATGTCACAAATGACTTTATTTAAATCAATATTGCTTCAAGTGTTCAGAAAAAAATAAAAAATAATTGGACATAATGCATTTTGTTGCATTCTGTGTGACTTAATTCGTTTTGATGTGTTTGGTTTAGGACATAATGCATTTTGCATTAAGTGTTTTGCAACAACATTAGAATTTTTTTAGGTTAGAAAACCATGAAACAACCTGTCATAACGCCGCCACACGACTAAAATACAAAGCAAGGACAAAACGCGTTTTGCAGGCAATGTTTGCCGGCGGACAAAACGCATTATGAAGTGGCCGTTCGGTTGTGCTATTGAATTACAGTGGGACAGGCGCTTTGGTGTGTTGAGTGTGTATACATAAGAACAGTGAATCCAAATTCATATCTAACTTAATTTTGTCCCAAAGTGGACATTATCACCAGTATTTACTAAGACCTATTATAGACCGGGTTTAAGTATCAAGTCTATAGACTTGATACCGACCGGTTTAAGTGTATTTTTTTAATACTTACAGGTCAAATAATTGCAAAGATTTGGTTCACCCTAATGTGCAATATGATTTTTAAGCATTTCTCAGTGAGTTTCATCTCATATCAATTCAAATTAAATTTAAAAATAAAGAAAAACCACTAGAAATTTTGTAATGAAATGTCATTTTTTTGAAATTTAGTCCGTGCAGTCGTAGGATTAGGAGGGGGTAGTTTAAAGTTCGAAAAACAATAGAAATAATCCATGATTGAAAAAAAAACTAATATACAAAAATATTCAAAGCTATATAATACATAAATAACTTAAAACTATATCTGTAGATGCATTACCGTATTAAATACGTATCAATATTTAAATACTGTAGAAAGCACAAGATATATTAGAATCCATTTTCAATTACACATTCCCCAGAATAATCGACCATCTTGTCTAAAAAATTAACATGTAAAATATAGCGGACAGCTGACACTGACTTACACCGTTTTTATTCGACATTTCCTAGTGACGTTTGAAGGTTTAAACATGGCTACCATTCTTAAACCAAAATATTTCATTATTTTTATTTATTTATAACCTTTGTGTGGGCATAATGTCTTTGTTACAACGAAAAAAGATGACACATATCGCAAGGTATTTATGAACAATTTATATAAATATTAAAAACTATTGCATTCACGGGAAAAATAAGTTAAACCTTCAACCAAAATATAGACTTTTAAACTTAGGATTGTAGCACTTAGCACTGTAGACCCTTTAGTAAATACTGGTGTATACGTTTTGATAAGTTGCTCCTCAATTCGCTGTTGGCTTGCAGTCTATAAGGGAAATTATGAGCAATTACTTAATTTCAGGTAAATCTCGGTATTTCCTTGGTCAAGAATAGACTTGTATCGTGGTATGATTACAAACTTCCTCAGACTCCTACTCGTTTAATAATAATTTATGTATTTATTACCTACATTACAATATTTTAGTCTAATTATTGTTTATGTTTTTATTTTCATGACCATAGAACCTATCTTTATCATTAAGAAATAAACAAAATTCAACGTTACGTAGCTGGCAACTCTAGATTATTTTTTGCAAACTAAAACTTGATATTTTATTTATACTTCAGAATTTTTTTCTCAAAGCTAAATGACATTAAAAATGTTAAAAAATTGCTCAAGTTTATATTTTTATTGAGAATATTATTTGTTAATCTACTTAGTAATTGAATATCTTTCACCCTGACAAATTAAAAACCGTTTTTGATAATGCGTTGGTTTTGAACTTCAAAATATTTATTTAAGATAAAAGTTACATAATTTATTGCTGTCCTCACATGATTTTATCATATTTTTACTGTTATTTAAAAAAATATATTGTCTAAATCTCAAGTTTTGTTCGTATTACGCAAATTAAAATAGGCATAAAAGCTTTTCAAATTGAATGGTTTTATTTTATATTATCAGCTGTACCGCAAACAAGAAAATAATAAAGATAAAAAACTGACTTTTTTATTTTGTACTTTTTAATGGGCTTGGAATCACACTTTTCTATATAAGCCTTTTTATTTAATTCTAAGGGTTCTTATGCGCCTCTTTTATTTCAGTCTGCTAAAAATCAGGTTTGTCTCCTTCTTATTTTCTAGTTTTTGGTACAGTTGATTATTTAAAATAAAACCATTTTACTTAAAAGTTTTTTACCTATTTTTATTTCCTAGTTTTTAGGTCTGATTTGTTACAACTCTATTATTACATCTTTGTTCCGTGTGTCCAGTAACCTTAAACAATTCCAACTACCAAGTTTGAAAAAAAGCGGTCCATAAATAAGAAAATCAGCCATTTTTGATCCACCCTGTTAATTTTTAAATAAGTTTGAGTCAAAAATCATAATCAGCGTCCTAAAACACACCAATTCCGAATTTGATACTTATGGGAATGTTCGACGTATGTCTTAAATACAGGGTGTCTCTAAAAGGTCTGTACAAAATCTTAGCACATATTCTCGAGGTCAAAATAAGTCGATTTAATGCAAATTACCTTAGTCCAAAATTGCTCCGTTTCAGAGATACAGGGTGGTCAATTTAAAAATTAAAAATCGATTTTATTAAAATTTATGAGCATTTCTCAACGCAAGCTACAAACTTGAATAAAGCTTTGAGATCAATATTCAGTACAAAAGTGGCCGTTCCTATGACATTGCCATTGTAAATATCATATCTTGAAAACGACTTAATTTAGCGCATGTTTACAGGAGTACCTTTTTGGCTTAAAAAGATACAGGAAAATATTTTTAACAAAAAAAGTTAAAAGTTAAACTGAGAAAGTTATAGTCATTTTAAACTATAAAAAGAGCATTGTGAAGCTCCCTCTAACGGCCACAGTGAAAAGGTATCCATATTTAGGTTTCGCATCCCAAAAAACCCCCGAGTACCAATTTTTAAAGTAATGCGTTGAGAAATGTTCCTAAATTTTAAGACAATCGATTTTTAATTTTTAAATTTACCATCATGTATCTCTGAAACGGAGCAATTTCGGACTAAGGTAAGTTGCTTTAAATCAACTTATTGTGACCTCAGGAATATGTGCTAAGATTTTGTACAGACCTTTTAGAGACACCCTATATATCTGTACCGGGAAAGGGCCTCTAAAAATAACTGCTACAAACGTATGGCTTCCATAAATTCAATCTACTGATAATGGGTGCTGCACTCCCAGCGCCATCTCTCTTCGAAGTTTAAAAACACCCATTATCAGTTACCTGAGGATAAATACGTTTTAGTTTCTTTAAAAAATGCCAAGTAATCTGCTATGTCAACACTGGATAATGGATTTGTCTTCTAAGAGTTCCAAAATACAAAGAATTTTCTTAAATTAATAAAAATTAACCCCAATTTTGACAACGTCAAATCACATACTGTCAAGGTCATTTGAAAGCAGTACCTTTCAAATTTTATTAAAAGCCTCTACTTATTTAATCCAAGTCATACGTTTGGGTTTAATTCAATCCAATATGGCGGAACGCTTGTAGCAGTAATTTTGCATTAATGTTTTTAATACGCTTTAGCAGTACAAATATAATAAAAACGTACATGGAATGTTCGCTATTGGAACCGCCATTTTGATTTTTTTTAATTGTGTTTTCATGAGAACACTATACATCTACCATCTTTAAAGTATCTAGGTTATCGAGAAGTAGCTGTCAATAGACCTCAAACAGAAATAGGTAGGAAAGAAACAAAAAATACAGGGTTAAGCTAAATAAAATCGTTTAAAATAAAAATGTCGTTTACTTGCTACATTATGCATTTAAATGTATTTGGATTGTCCACACAATCTTATTAAGTAGTTTCTATTTTCGGTTTCGAGCAATGACCTAACAATTACTTTTTATTTGCATTCGCAAAAAGATAAACAAGATATCAGACAAATAATAAGGTCGCTCGGTACTAAAAAACAAATTGTAAGCAAATTTTTACATTGTCTACATTTTCAAGGACGCAGAAACACCACTAATGATACTCAAACTGGCGACTCAAAGTTTCAAAAAAATATACAGGGTTACAAACAAAAATTATAGGTACACGATGATACTTAAAGTTTCCCAAAAATATGCAGGGTGACCTATAAAGTAAACTTTATAAACAAAAATCACAGGGTGTTCCAGTCTTTACGTTAAGTTTACTGTTTGTAAAATTACTATAATGTAAATAACTGACACACCCATAAAAATGATAAAAACACCAAAATATGGGCTTTTGGTGTTTTTATCATTTTTATGTCAGTTATTTAAAAAATAGCATTTTGGGGAAAAAATATTACTCAAATCAATAAGTTATTAAAAACTTAATACAAATTAAACATAAACTTTTATATTTTTACCTCATTTTGAACATTTTTTGATATAGTAATACGCATTTTTTCCTGAGTTCACCAATACCACATAATATATTTTATACTGTCTGGAATATTAGCAGGAAACTTTTATATGTTTACTACTATTATCCACACTTATGGTTCTTCCTTATAGACATCAAAAAAACTAAAAAAGCTAAATAATATACTTAACAAAAATATAATATGTTATTTAAGAACATCTACAATTGTTATTTGGAAATATCAAAATTTAATGATGTTTTTATTTATTTTTTATCAACAAATTGGTTTTCCTAATAAAATAAAATTGGATTTATTCTGCAAAAAGTTTGTTTTAGTTACTTTTTTGACATACCAAGTAAAAATTTTTTAAAGCCCCAAGCAGATGAATAAGGTAGTTAGCAGAAGCAACGGCCGAGGGTGTTCGCAGGCTTTGGTTTGACACCGCGAAGCGCTCGGCAATTCTTCCTATTTTTTTGTTGCATGCATTTATAAAAGCCAAATGCAGAAATAATTTAAATTAATTATCATGAATGTATTTTTGGGTTTCTTAAACATACATTTTATTCAATCAAGAGTAAATACCTATAAAGAATTTAAGGTAAAATAAACAAAGATCTTAGATGAATAAGGAGGTAATGTGGAAGAAAGAAACAAAAACTCACTTGTTGTAAATACTCTTTGTCTGGCACCACTGATTGTTCCCATACTACCTCGCTCTGATCGAACTGCTGGAAAATTACCCTGGTGTCTTTCAGGAAGTTCTTGCCCAGCACGAACAGTTCCAGACCGCCGCTGGCCGGACATGACGTCAAGGATTTTTTGCAGATTTCCGGAATACCCGGTGGTTGAGCTAAAAAACACAAAAAAGATATTCTAAAAAATCGTTCTTAAAATTAGATAACCATAAAGAAGATGTGCAACCCAATGCACACAAAACAAGCTCTTTTCATAACATCGATGGGTAGATGGCTCTGTAATAGATTGAAGCTAGTATCGTTGACGTTAGATAAATACACAATTCTTTATTCAGGCTGTAAGGTATCAGACACAATAATATTTGAAGAGATTTTTTAAACATTTTTTTATAAACTCTTTTAAAAACCCAGTAAAAATATGAAATTTGATAAAGTCGTCAATCAAGATAAAATCAATAATTATAGATAAAAATAATTATACAAAAATTATATAGCCTAATTTTTTGAGGACTTTTATATTTATAAATGCTATATTAAAGCGCAAAATTTTTGTGGATGTGTTTATTGCACACTTTTGGATCATACATAGCCAGATAATATTTAACATATATTTCACAGTATCAGATTTCCGTGTTTTGTAAATTTCTTTTCGCCTCACTCTCTAACTTTATAAATCATATAGGCTCTCCACATGCGTAATATTACGTATATGGTTATAACCGGAAAGTATTTGATCTTCATGTTATATAAACTTTTTTATATTGGACGTTTATTCTTGACGGCCCGTGAGGTGAGGTAAACGTAAATTTCACTGTTACAGATAGACTTAATAGAACTAAGCTTGAGTTCACAATATTTTTCCAGGGGGACATTAATCCACGCGCGAGTTATTGTCGTTCGTAACGTTACTTTTGGCTGTCAGTTTTGTTTTGTCGAGAAGTTTGTTGATAGTTTTAAGGTTTTTTTATAAAAATTTAGGAACAAAATTAATGTTAACGACCTACAAACTCAAAAAAAGCTCGCTAAAACAAAATTGGACTGTCAAAAGTAAGGTTCAGTTCGGTAAAGACCACAAAAATTCCCAAATTTATTTCGCAGTTGAAAGATGTTTGGGAACTTAAGTTCAAACGTGTGACACCTTCCCTCACGGCCTCCAAGAATTCGCGTCTTATGGTGAGCGCTCATCTCACCTCACCTCACGAACAGGCAAGAAAAAGCGTCCTGGTTTCCTCTTAGTTGAAATATTGTGATTGAAATGGTACTTACTGCAAACAATAGGTTGAGAACCAACTTGCAAAGTTTCTTGGGTGCCGTTGTCGTGGGTGATAGTTGTTCGAAAAATCATTCGACATCTAGTCGACTTCTTTTTACTTCTGTTACCCAACTGCTCCGGAAACCTATGTTCCACATCAACGTTCCTTTCCTAAAAATTAAAATTAAACTTAACTAAGATTAAGAATTTGAACTTATCTATAAGTCTCCCATTAATATAAAAAATACCACACACTATTTATTAGCAGACATCTACGTGGCCAAAACTGAATGTCAGCAGTAATGAATCATCTACAAACAAAATGACATCTTCTGAGAGAAAACACAAAGTTGCATGCATCCTTTGTAGATTGCATGCAAAACTGTGCATAGTCTAAAGGCCGCTTGACATGGTGCATGACAATAAAATTTGCAGGCAAATGCATGAAATTTTGCCCAGGTGCATGCGCAGTACAAATCCAGCTGATTGTTGCAGGCAATCAATTTTTATCGGTCCGGTGCCATTTTTTTGCATGCAAACTGTACTTGCATGCAAACTGGGGAATTTTTACCTAGATTCTGGGGAATCCATGCATGGCCATGCACAATGTCAAATGAAAAGAAGATTTTTTGCAGGCAACAATTTGACCGAAATTTTTTGCTTGCAAATATTTGCAGCGCGTCATGCACCATGTCAAGCGGCCTTAAATATTTAAGACTTACTTTCAGGATGCCTACACAGTCGCAGGTTGCAGACATTTCCTTAGAGGGGTCCAAAGCCAGTTCAATGACGCACGTGCCGTCGAGTTTTTTCTCCACGCACGGTGTCGAATTTTTCCCACTCACTTTACAAGCCTGGTAGAACATGTGGGGCGACACCTTGCCCACATCGGTGCCGATATAAACCTAAAAAAAATTATTGGTTTCAAGAATAATCTTCCAGAATGATTATTTAATCTCCCTCCTACTTTACATCCTACATAAATCCTAGGGTGCAAGGAAAAGATTACTCTACTATCTTCATATAGAACAGAGAAAGAAAATTACGTTTATCAATGCGGCCCCCTCTCTTTTCATTCATCACCCCGCCATTAGCCTGACCGCCAGTTACAACGCATCCCTGCCAATAAAACCGCTTGAAAACTGTTAAAACCTCATAACATCTTGACCAGATTTTACGAGATTCAATTGACGAGATCTAATTAGGATTTATAAATCTAAAAATGTTTAGAGCGAAGAGACTTTACATGAGGCATACATTTTGAGCAGATTTTGGTAGGTTTAATTAGCAGGATTTCTCTAAGATTTTACGATACTGTACAAGAACTGAACATGGATTTTATTTTAAAAGATTCTATCACATTTTACCAAAAACAAGCATAAGTTTTGCCGAGATATGACAAGATTTTATGAGTATTCAACCAGTTGAATGGCGACCAGTTTTAACAAGTTTTGAGCAACATTAAGTTTTTCTATAGGAGTTTAAAAGATTTAATAGGAATTAGAGAGGCAAATAATGATCAGTTTGGGTAAGATTTTACAAGCAAGTTTTTCAATAGAAATTCAAAATATTTTATGGGTACCTATTTTTAAGAAGATTTGACCAGCAAATTTATTATTTTTTCTATGAGATCTTAGGAGATTTTATGAGTTTCCACTTCTGCAAGAATTTAATAATATACTGACAAAACCTCGTAAAACTCATAAGATCTCGTAAGTATCTTCTGCGGATTATGAAACACCCCTTTCAAAAGTTTAAAAGTACACACGTGACTCGTGAATGTGCGCAAGATCTGCTAGGGATTTGACGCGGATTTAACCCGGATATGCCCGTATCAAGGTGCTTTTACAAACTCATGAAAGTTCATGAGATTTGCTAGGGATTTGATGCGGAGCATGCAACAAATTTCTGCTTAAATCTTGTAAACTTTCTACAGATTAAACGTGATAATATGCCTGTAATAATATGCTAACAAAAACTCGTAAAAGTTCCTGAGATCTCGTGGTCAAAAGTTTAAATATATGTATTTGAAACTGGTGAAAGTTCGTAAGATTTCACTTGAAAGTGATGTTTCATGAAACTACCTACGAGATCCCATGAACTTTCTCTCACGTGTTTTTTTTACGAGATTTGACGCGACATTTTTCACAGGGACGTTTTAAATGTCAGGGCCGCATTTGAAATCTAAATTTTCGAAATAGTTTAAGAATAGAATTATACAAAAAATCTATGGAGATCGATTGGTTTTTTTACACAAAGGAAGTTCTCTTGCGTACTATAGTATTCTTTAAAACTAACTTTTTATAAAGTACTAACCTGTAATGTAGCAGGTTTATAGTAACCCCGTAACTGGACAACTGGAAACCCATTGCCGTCTCTGTCTTTTACCGCGCCTCTGCTGCCCTCTGTCTGATATCGAGCCCTGTGCTGTTGCTCGGGCTGTTTGATTATGGTTAAAGTGATGTCACCTGTATGAAAAAACGAGAAATGTTTTTTATTTATTTATTTATTTATTTATTTATTTACCCACTTAACAGATTTAAAATCCAATTACAAAGTGGGAAAAAGAAATTTTAAAAAGTTACAATAATTAGTTAAAATAATTAAGAAAACAACTAAAAACACTTCAATCAACTAACTACAAAAAAATGTATATATATCTATAGTACACACACACATACACACAAAATACTACAGACTTGTACTGACAAGTACTATCACTTAGCATAATTTAATAAGTCTTAAAAGAAAAAAGAAAATATTATTTTGTAACGCAACAATTAAATTTCGATATTTTTAAGTGAATTCGCACTGCAGTTGAATATATCACACTGGCCCTGTATACTATTATAGCTACTGCACAATCTATTGATTGGGAAAAATTTGCCAATATTTGTTCTAGAAACCTGAAGATAAAATGTAGGTCGTTCGCGAGCTGAAAGTCTGGGAATATAAAATTTTATTTGGCTCAGAAGATTAGATGAGTCAATCCTACCGTTAATAAGATTGTAGAGAAACTGAACCTCAGATAGTTTTCGACGGGCCTCTAAAGACTGCAACGAAAACCTCTGAGTAAGTATTTCGTTAGGAAAACCGATTTCAGGATAAGCGCCCTCACATCTGTACCACATATACTTTAAGAATCTTCTTTGAATTTTTTCAATCTCCTCAATATGATTTTGGTAGTATGGAGACCAAACTACCGAAGCGTATTCTAAATTAGATCTAACATAGGCAAAGTACAATATTTTTATGCTATGTGTAGAGTTAAAATCTCGGGAGTTTCTAAACAGAAAACCTAGCATTCGATAGCTTCTACTTAAAATATCTTCGATATGTGGCACAAATGAAAGTCTCTGATCGAATGTCACGCCCAAGTCCTTGAACTTTGTTGACCGCGGCACAAGTGTGTTGTCAATATGGTAATCAAACTCAATGATGTTACGTTTAAGAGAGTAGGAAACAACGTTACATTTCAAAGGGTTTAGGGGCAAACGATTTGCAACGCACCAGTTATTTACTTCATTTAATGCATTTTGAAGCTTGATACAGTCATCTTTGTTCGTAACTTGACAGTAAAGTTTTTTATCGTCCGCGTACAAAAGTCCCAAGATGTCGGCATCCAAGTTAGAAGAGATGTCGTTTATAAAGCAGTTGAACAGAAGTGGTCCCAAAATCGAACCCTGAGAGACACCAGAATAAGCTGAGACCTCCGATGAGGCTCGACCATAGCACTCCACGTATTGTTTTCTATTAGTAAGCATGGAACGAAACAGATCTGATAAATTCTTTGTTAAGTTAAATGAATTTTCAAGCTTGTTAAGCAGAATGTCATGGTCGAGTCTATCGAAGGCTTTCGAAAAATCAGTATATATAACATCAACCTGGGTACCATTATCGAGACACTCAGCAATGAATTGAGTAACTGACATAAGATTTGTTGTTGTAGATCTCTGTTTCATAAAACCGTGTTAATTAGGATTTATTAAGAGCTTCATGGGAGAGTACATTACATTATGAAGTACCCTTTCAAAGCACTTAGCAAAGTTGTTAATTAGTGTTATTGGGCGGTAATTTTCTATATTATTCCGTTCGTTCTTTTTATAGACGGGAATAATCTTCGACTGCTTCCATGTACTAGGAAAGACGCTTGTACTTAAGATTATATTAAAAATTATGGTCAAAGGTTTTGCAAGCAAGATAGCGCAATCTTTTAAGAAAAATGAGGGTATTCGGTCTGGCCCCACCATTGCTTTGGGTTTCATACTTTTTAGTGCTTGAAGTACATCAGATTCCGTGATATAGGGAACAGCAATGACATTTGCAGTATGTGAATTAGCTTTATCTGAAGTAGATGCTGATTGCTTGGAAGCACTAGGAGTTGTATAAGAACTTTGAAAATATTCTGCAAACGCATTAGCAATTTATTGATGATTGGTAATGATTGTGCCCGTATTATTAATCATTGTTTGAGGTAGTATGCTATTCCCTTGCTTGCTTTGAATTAATTAATTTGAGTATGAGGTAGATTTTTTGTAAGTTGTTGTGTTATATGTGTGATTTTTTATCCGTCTATGTGTTTTTTCGGCTCTAATAAATTTATTAAAAATATTTTTTAGTTTATTTACAATTATATTTATTTGATTTGGTTTTATTTTAATCTTATATCTTAATTTATTTTTATAAATGTTTAATTTGTATATTTTATCTTATTTTCCTTTTTTTCCTAATTTTTCAGTTTTATATTTTATTAATTAAAAATAAATATTTAATTTTTATATATTTTTAAAATTTGTATTTTTTTATATTTTATATTCTTTTTTTTTGCATATTTTATTTTTTGTTAATTTTTTAGTTTTATATTTTAGTAATTAAAATATATTTTATTTTATGTTAATTTATATCTTTTATTTTTTCTTTGTTTTATTTTTATTTTTTCTTTGTTTTATTTTAATTTTTTCATTGTTTTATTTTATTATTATATTTATATATTTTTTTCTAATTCGTATTTTTTATATCTTACTTTTTTATTTTAAATGTTTAATATTTTATAATTAACTAACTACCTACCTATTAAAAGTTGGGTAGTTTTTATATATGTACAGGGTGTCCCAGTTTCGTCACTTTTGGGGATTTTGGGTAGGTACTCAAAAAAAAACAAACTTAGTGGTAATACGTTCATTTGCAACGATGAACCGTCTTCAAGTAACAGGAGCTTTTTGAAGGGTCTGCAATTTAGGAAAGAATTTATAACTTTTTTATTTATGCAATTTTTTTTATTGCTTTCTTGTAGTTTATTTATTAAGCAATCTACCTATCAAACTAAACTTCATCTGCTACTATTAGTTTTAGGATGCAAAGTTCGTATTTTTTGACCAAATGACGATTATTGAAATCAGCGTAAAATTTTCTTTAAAATAACGCTTATATATAAAAGAGCTGTTTACTATTATTCTTAGTCTTAAATTTGAGCATACCCAAGTGAAATCTGTTTTTTTCTATCTACTCTTGAAGTGCCCAAAACCATTTAATTTTTTTTAAAGTGGGATCCCTGTACTTCGTAAAAAAAACTTTTATCACATAAAAACTTGCTTATAGTTTTTTTGTGCTATCATATACTTACCGAATTGAGATGTGGCACTATGCTGACTAAGTAATGTGACGGGCGAAGTAGAGGATTGGCGATTTGAGGCTGCAATGCCCCCTCTCGAGTGAGATCTACTGGTCGTTGTACTTGTACTGTTGGCTATATTAAAACACGATACTGACGATGCCGGTGCCGTTCTAATGAGCCTAAAAAGCAGAGAATATTCTTCTAGATCCGGCTCGAATGACCACAAAATATACCGATTTTTTAAAAATTTCTGAATAAACACACAGCTTGTGAGAAAGCAAACTTTATTGCAAGTTTTTTATTTTAATTTTACATTCATGAACACAGAAATTGAAATAAAGTATCAAAAAGATGGTAATTTATTAAAATAAAAAAATTACAATCAATAAAAAAATTATTTTACAAATTTTTTATGATTCCACAATGGTGTAAATATTTTAAGTATATCAACTGTTTAGTAGTTTATTGTTTTCGCAACCGTAAATATTTAAATTTATTAAATACTTAAATCACGCAATATGGAAAAATGTCTCAAGTTCTATTCGGCATTGGCGGTTCTAAGGGCGAGGGGAGGGATATAGGATTTTTAAAGTTAGAGGAGTGGTGGAAAATAGGTGTTACAAAAAAAAAAGAAAAGTTGTCACAGTCAAACGAATATTTGCCTATAATTGTGATCCAAAAATGTTTTATTTCCTTTTTTGATAAAATCACAAGTTAAGGAGATTTAGGCTGTCAAAATAACTTTCACAAAAATGTATTAAAAAATAAAAAAAATTAATATTTGCTTACTTCTTTTTTTTTAAATATCAATAATATTTTATTAATTTGTCTCCGTAGAGACTTTATCCGTAGAGTAGCATTATAAAAGTTTGTTCCTGAAAAGAATTGACCGCTTATTTTTTTAAATATTTTTGTCTCTACCTATTGCTCTTGTTCTAAATAAACGGCTTGTAAAAAAGTTATTATCAAAAAAGTGTAAAAATCGCTTTGACGCTCTGTATCTCGAGAAAGTTGCCCTATAGCCCCTAAAGTATACAACCCTATTTTTGTGAGCTAAACTATGATGATTCAAGTAACCTGTAACAGTAGGTAGGGGGGGGAGGGGTAATAGTCAACGAAAAAATTATTTGTAATATATATATTATTTTCTAGGGGGGGGGGGGGGGGGGGGTAATTCTCCTGTTTGCCCTTGATTTATTAACAAAAAGTTCATAATTTTTGTTCCAGGGGGAGGGTAATTACCCGCCCCTCAAATCCGCGCGTACCACATTTACAATCCAAAGACATTTATTTTATTGTGATATTTCCATGGGTGAAAACTTTTCTTTGTTTGATTTCCCTGTGCGCTGTTTTACTAGGTGCGCTTTTTTTTCTGCGCGCTTTTTTGTGCGTGCTTTACTACGCGTGCGCTTTTTTTGGGTAGCGTTTTTTCTTGTGTGAATATTTTCTTTTTGCTTTTTTTCTGTGCGTTTATTTACGGTCATGCGGTCAACGTTTCACAATTACCCCTCCCCCCCAGACTTTTGTTCCAGAACCGCCCTTGCTATTCGGTCATCGTTGAAATCAAACGGGCAATAAATCGCAATTTTTTTAAAAATTTATCTATAGGTTTCGCAATTCTATTTAGTTTAAAAATATAATTTTCTGTCATTTACAAACACAAATTCACAAACTTCACCAATACTAAGATACGCGTGGTGATGGAGTACAAACGAGAACATATTTTAATATTTAAGGGTAGATGGCATTATTATAGATTTAGGCTAGTACACAAAAATTATAGTAAGAGGGCACTGCTTTGAAAAGTTGATTAACGAAATAAAATTTTATAAATTAAGTCATTAACTTTTTTGTAGATTTTAACCGAGATTTATAACCTTGACTAACCTTTAGGTTACATAACAGACTTGTTGTTGTAATTTGGCATAACATTTTTGCATCTTTGACGCCACTAGAATGGGTCAACTTAAAATAATTTAAGCTTTTTAGTTGCGGTTTTTACGTTTTTGTTATTTCTCGAAACATGAATAACATTATCTGGCAGCCGAATTCCTAATAATACACATTTTTTATACTCAAGGCCACAGTTAAATATTTACCACTCTGTCGTCGCGTGTTGTACTTGTTTTAGTAAAAATTGTCACACTTATGAAACATTATTTAGGTACCTGATTTCGGCTATTCCTTGTCCAAAATTATTCTTAAGGAAATGAACCTTTATAACCCCTAGGTTTAAAAAACAATACGAAATATTGTAAAGTCAAAATTACATATTCCCCTACGAGTCATCAGTACATATTTTTGCGTAAAAAAAGCTAAATGTATTTGAATATTGACCCAAAAGTTATCATTTTGCGTCAGAATCAAGTGTACAAAAACAACAAATAATATTTTGTCCGAAAATAAAAATTGTTGAATTTTAATTTGGCTTTGAAGTTTAAATACATAAAATGTTTTGATTATTATCTGAAACAGTGCATTTTGTAATGCATTCCGATACAAATTATTTCTATTCATTATTTAAGGCTAAATCACAGCCCCCTCAAAATAACAAGCCCGACCCTTCTTTGAAATACCTTTAAAATACAACACTGTCAAAGGCTGATATTTCCATTTTGCTAAACTTATTATTTTGGTAATCTGTATAAAAAAACCGCGATAATTTTTTTCGCGTATGCTTATATTGCGCAGAGACCTTATCCGGTCAATAAGATACGCCTTGTTTAATGGTAAATGAAAAACTAACTGGATATATTATTATCAACTAATCAGACATTTTGTAAACTAACCGCAGTTAATGGTAACGAAATCCGAGAAGAGCCACCAACAACGAAAGTGCATCGCTGTTTTATTACTACTCTATCCACAGGACCTTTTTCTACATAGGTATGTCATGTGTATTGGTTTTACGACTCATAACTAACTTTAATTTTGTATAAAATTTTATATAACATTGTAGCTAGTTGATAAAAATTCGGCGCCAATTTAAAAAAAATCACGTAACAACGCAATCGTTCCAGTTTTTACAACTTTATCAGCGCCAAACAGTAATTGAAACATTCAGTGTTTATGCAATTAAACTTTTTTAACACAAATATTTAAATTGCGTTATTTTTTTTACTGGCAACCTTCAGACGGTTTAAGGAAATAAAATCAAATGATGATCCCGATTATTCTTAACCTTCCGCATAAATATATTTGATTTGCGTATAGTTTTCAAGTCATACACATACCTACTAATAATACGAGCATGAAGCAATGATAGGACTATCAAAACAAAAATTATTGTTTACAAAAAATCATAAAAATAAAACGCACATTAAATAAAAACCAAAAATTTTTGAAAGAAAAAATACACTGATGTGCAAGTTATCCAAAAAACGGCGTTAATCTTTTTTTGATTTTTTAAATTTCAATTTTTCTTAAAATATTTGAATAGTTTTTGCTAGAATTTATTGCCTTAAAAATATTTTTTCTAAATTAACCTTTCATCCTCACAAAAGTTTAATAAAACAGCGGGATAGTGTCGCAGAAGTATCGTGAAAAAACCTCAGTCCTCAGTCCAACATGTAGGAATGATTTGTTGGACTTTGCTATGGGGTTGTGCCCTCGGTACAGTAGGGTCACTACATCATGAAAACTCGCCCAAAAGTGTTGTTTTGGGAAAAGCTATGATTCGTTTAGTATAGATATTTAAATAGGTTAGGTTTGGTTATGTTTGATGCCTTTAAATCACAAATTACAAATAAATATTAACAATTTCTTCTCTAAAATTGCAAGAAATTTAAATTTAAAAAAAAGGAAAATTCAACGTAACCCCAAAGAAATAAAGGGTAACCGTAGTTTCTTGTATTTATTATTTATTAAAGATCATTATTTGATCCCAAATCTAAATAACTTTAAAGATACTGTGTGTTTAATAAAAACAAAGATTTTCTGATGTCAATGTAAAACACAAAAATAAAAGTTTTAAAATATTTTTTTAAAAATCATGTTTTTGCACAAGTCTACCTGATTGGAAGCACGGCAGAATAGTAGGAATATGACTTTAGAAACTATAACAAGTTTACAAAAAAGGCAAAATTTAGAGCAATCTCACAGAAAAGATAATTTTTCTTATCATATTGTAGGTAAGTACTATAACCATTGAGTTGTATAACGCCCTGAAAGGGCGTTAGAGACGGAAAGACAAGGCATTTTTTATTGACCCTATCCAATTTGGTTCCTATGGGCGGGTATTTCTTTTACAACAAAAACAGAGATAGACATTATTGAACATGTGAAACGGACAAAGATAGGGTGATTTTGCATGCTAATAATACCCTAGATAATATATGGGTACTTTTATCTCTTTCACACTGACGGCGTAAGTGCGACAGAAAAGCAGCTGGCTACCTTTAATCCACCCGCCGTATTTTGAGTGATTCTACCTGCTAGTCGGTTTATATATATAATTTTGTGCGGGAATATACCCAAAAAGAAATCTTAAAACGTTTAAAAACAAGTTTAGAAGTAACTATTTCAGTTCAAACATGGTCCAAAATTGTTTTTTGTGCAAAAGAAGAAAAAAAATCCATAAAAAAACAACATTTCATGGGTAAGTCGTCTTGGCGGATAGTTTTTGCTAAAACACGAGAAAGTTCAGTAGCGTCACAATAGATAGTTTTTTCTGCGACCTTGCGATTTTACCCTCACACATTTTGATTCAGAAAGTGTCACTTCCCCGCACTTTTTTTTGCATTGCATGAAAATTAACAAAAAGTATTTGATTTTTTTAAAAATTATTTATTTTAAATGCTTACATACCGATTTTTATCCAGTTGTTTTTGATTTTTCGAACCAAACTTTTGACATGTCACGGTCAAGTTTCATATATCTTGATGAATTGTTACACACACTGATCTATGTTTTTATAAATTTCTCTCTTCTTTACTTTACAGTAATTTTAAGTTAAATTTAAGTATATATTTATTATTATATGACCACCGCGACCGGTCTACAGGCCGGTATCATATGTGTATGTCCTTCTAATGTCATTTGACCATCATGCTGTCTTACTTAATAAGGTCACTTAGTTTAATTAATCATTTTGTCCTACATAATATAAAAGAAGAATAGAAACCAACAAAAAATTTGTGACACTTTGATTACCGATTTTCTTTGATTGCGATGGATTAGGGTGACCAGATTATGGTTTATTAGGGTGCCCAGAGTGCGGAAAAAAAGATTTTGAAAAATTTCCCTAAAAAAATTTGAAGACCGAACACTCACGCGGCACTCAATGTTTATGGTCGCATACACTAATCCTAACTCGATTTCCGACGATTATGGACAATGGTTACCCCCTGGACATAAACCTAACAACTTTTACTATATTTATTAACAACTAGGTAGGTTAGGTTTGGTTAGGTTGGGTTAGGTTGGGTTAGGTTGGGTTAGGTTGGGTTAGGTTGGGTTAGGTTGGGTTAGGTTGGGTTAGGTTGGGTTAGGTTGGGTTAGGTTGGGTTAGGTTGGGTTAGGTTGGGTTAGGTTGGGTTAGGTTGGGTTAGGTTGGGTTAGGTTGGGTTAGGTTGGGTTAGGTTGGGTTAGGTTGGGTTAGGTTGGGTTAGGTTGGGTTAGGTTGGGTTAGGTTGGGTTAGGTTGGGTTAGGTTAGGTTGGGTTAGGTTGGGTAAGGTTGGGTTAGGTTGGGTTAGGTTGGGTTAGGTTGGGTTAGGTTGGGTTAGGTTGGGTTAGGTTGGGTTAGGTTGGGTTAGGTTGGGTTAGGTTGGGTTAGGTTGGGTTAGGTTGGGTTAGGTTGGGTTAGGTTGGGTTAGGTTGGGTTAGGTTGGGTTAGGTTGGGTTAGGTTGGGTTAGGTTGGGTTAGGTTGGGTTAGGTTGGGTTAGGTTGGGTTAGGTTGGGTTAGGTTGGGTTAGGTTGGGTTAGGTTGGGTTAGGTTGGGTTAGGTTGGGTTAGGTTGGGTTAGGTTGGGTTAGGTTGGGTTAGGTTGGGTTAGGTTGGGTTAGGTTGGGTTAGGTTGGGTTAGGTTGGGTTAGGTTGGGTTAGGTTGGGTTAGGTTGCGTTAGGTTGCGTTAGGTTGGGTTAGGTTGGGTTAGGTTGGGTTAGGTTGGGTTAGGTTGGGTTGGGTTAGGTTGGGTTAGGTTGGGTTAGGTTGGGTTAGGTTGGGTTGGGTTGGGTTGGGTTAGGTTGGGTTAGGTTGGGTTAGGTTGGGTTAGGTTGGGTTAGGTTGCGTTAGGTTGCGTTAGGTTGGGTTAGGTTGGGTTAGGTTGGGTTAGGTTGGGTTAGGTTGGGTTGGGTTAGGTTGGGTTAGGTTGGGTTAGGTTGGGTTAGGTTGGGTTGGGTTGGGTTGGGTTAGGTTGGGTTAGGTTGGGTTAGGTTGGGTTAGGTTGGGTTAGGTTGGGTTAGGTTGGGTTAGGTTGGGTTAGGTTGGGTTAGGTTAGGTTGGGTTAGGTTGGGTTAGGTTGGGTTAGGTTGGGTTAGGTTGGGTTAGGTTGGGTTAGGTTGGGTTAGGTTGGGTTAGGTTGGGTTAGGTTGGGTTGGGTTAGGTTGGGTTAGGTTGGGTTAGGTTGGGTTAGGTTGGGTTAGGTTGGGTTAGGTTGGGTTAGGTTGGGTTAGGTTGGGTTAGGTTGGGTTAGGTTGGGTTAGGTTGGGTTAGGTTGGGTTAGGTTGGGTTAGGTTGGGTTAGGTTGGGTTAGGTTGGGTTAGGTTGGGTTAGGTTGGGTTAGGTTGGGTTAGGTTGGGTTAGGTTGGGTTAGGTTGGGTTAGGTTAGGTTAGGTTAGGTTAGGTTGGGTTAGGTTGGGTTAGGTTGGGTTAGGTTGGGTTAGGTTGGGTTAGGTTGGGTTAGGTTGGGTTAGGTTGGGTTAGGTTGGGTTAGGTTGGGTTAGGTTGGGTTAGGTTGGGTTAGGTTGGGTTAGGTTGGGTTAGGTTGGGTTAGGTTGGGTTAGGTTGGGTTAGGTTGGGTTAGGTTGGGTTAGGTTGGGTTAGGTTGGGTTAGGTTGGGTTAGGTTGGGTTAGGTTGGGTTAGGTTGGGTTAGGTTGGGTTAGGTTGGGTTAGGTTGGGTTAGGTTGGGTTAGGTTGGGTTAGGTTGGGTTAGGTTGGGTTAGGTTGGGTTAGGTTGGGTTAGGTTGGGTTAGGTTGGGTTAGGTTGGGTTAGGTTGGGTTAGGTTGGGTTAGGTTGGGTTAGGTTGGGTTAGGTTGGGTTAGGTTGGGTTAGGTTGGGTTAGGTTGGGTTAGGTTGGGTTAGGTTGGGTTAGGTTGGGTTAGGTTGGGTTAGGTTGGGTTAGGTTGGGTTAGGTTGGGTTAGGTTGGGTTAGGTTGGGTTAGGTTGGGTTAGGTTGGGTTAGGTTGGGTTAGGTTGGGTTAGGTTGGGTAAGGTTGGGTTAGGTTGGGTTAGGTTGGGTTAGGTTGGGTTAGGTTGGGTTAGGTTGGGTTAGGTTGGGTTAGGTTGGGTTATGTTGGGTTAGGTTGGGTTAGGTTGGGTTAGGTTGGGTTAGGTTGGGTTAGGTTGGGTTAGGTTGGGTTAGGTTGGGTTAGGTTGGGTTAGGTTGGGTTAGGTTGGGTTAGGTTGGGTTAGGTTGGGTTAGGTTGGGTTAGGTTGGGTTAGGTTGGGTTAGGTTGGGTTAGGTTGGGTTAGGTTGGGTTAGGTTGGGTTAGGTTGGGTTAGGTTGGGTTAGGTTGGGTTAGGTTGTGTTAGGTTGGGTTAGGTTGGGTTAGGTTCCGTTAGGTTGGGTTGGGTTAGGTTGGGTTAGGTTGGGTTAGGTTGGGTTAGGTGGGTTAGGTTGGTTCAGTTTGATTATGTTCGGTTAGGTTCCGCTAGGATTGTTTAGGTTAGGTTTAGCTATATTCGGTTAGGTTCGGTTTAGTTTAACCAAATCGAACCGAATCAAACCGAATCTAACGGTTCGGTTTGGTTTGGTTTGGTTGGTTCGACTCGGTTCGGTTCGGTTTGGTTCGGTTAGGTTTGGTTCAGTTTGATTATCTTTGGTTAGGTTCGGCTAGGTTTAATTTGTTTTGGTTAGGTTCAGCCAGATTCGGTTTGGTTTGGTTCGGTTCGTTTCGAATCGGTTCGGTTAGGTTCAGTTTTCTTCGGCTAGGTTTGGTTCAGTTTGATTATGTTTGGTTAGGTTCCGCTAGGTTCAGTTTGTTTCGGTTAGGTTTAGCTACATTCAGGTAGGTACGGTTTAGTTTAACCAAATCGAACCAAACCAAACGTTAGATTCGGTTTGATTTGGTTCATTTCGATACGGATCGGTTCAGTTTGGTTTTGTTCGGTTTGGTTTGTTAGACCTTCGATAAATTTTAAAAAAGTAAATAATTATTAATTTTTAGTGTGTTAAGGAATAAAAATTGATATAATGTTCAATTAAACTAATTTTTAATTGTAAAAATGTAGGAATCATAATTTTCTTGATTTTGTTTTGAATTTCATGCTTTTTTAAAAATTGTGCATTTTCATAAAAGGACCAAAAAAACTGACCCGATTTCGATCAGTGACCTTAGTTATTTGAAGTTTTTGTTAACAGCTGATAGACGTCAGGGACCGTTTTGTTCAACATAATCAACGATTTTCCGCAATTTTTTTTTAGAAATCACTATAAAATGTTCGAAAATTATCATTTTTCAAAAAACTTCGTAGTTTTAAGAAAGGTGGAAAAACGTACCAGACCCCTGAAATGTGTTGCAGTCTAGGACAACTGGGCGCCGCCAACTCGGCGCCACCAACTGGGCGGCAGGCCAACTGGGCGCCGGGCCAACTGGACGCCGAGCCAACTGGGCGCCGGACTAAAATATTTTTTCTTGATAAAATGTGCAGATGAAAAACAAACTTAAAAAAATTAAAATGGCGGATCCAAAATGGCGGACTTTCTTATTTATGCATCGATATGTATCGAATATGGAACTTGGCGGTGTTTCAAGTCGCAGAACACTACACCTACCAAATTTCAACACTCGACTTAATAGATGTTGAAATTTTTGTATAAATAACATATTTATTTTGTTTTTTATCTGTACATTTTATCGAAAAAAAAATAGTCCGGCGCTGAGTTGGCCCGGCGCCCATTAAGCCCGGCGTGGCGCCCTGTTGGCGGCGCCGAGTTTGCCCGGCGCCCAGTTGTCCCATTCCGAATTGAAATTTTTAGTTCCGAAATTTCATCTGACTCGAGCATAACTTGTAGTCCACCCAAGAAGAGAACAGTTGAAGAAGACCGTTGTTCAAAGAAAGAAAATATTTTACCTGGAAGGTACAACATTTGTAAAGTTCTAAGATGAAAACAATAATTTTAATACATCCACTGCACTTAGCAAGCTTAGAAATTCAAACAGAAAATTGTTGATAAAAAAATTCTAGTGAAATTCAAAATTTTTATTTTGCGCCGCCACTGCCCTTTTTTATCCAAGACAAGCAAATAGAATATTTTTGCGATGTTGCATGTGTCCGGACTCACCAAACCGAAATTCTATTTTCATCCCTATCTTGCTCATTAAATTCTTACTTGTATTTGGTCAATTGCGATAAAAGCTTGATATAATGGCAATTTTGGCCCATGCCGGGTCTACCCGTAGGGTATAGAAGTCAATGACTATAACTAATAATATATATCTAATAGTAAAAGTGTATGCATTAAATTGTATTGTAGTTTTTTTTGTATTAATTTTAAAAATAAAAAGTTTGTCAAAAACTTAAAATATAAGTACTTTTTAAATTTTGTTAAAATATTTTACATACTATAGGTACTATAAAAATTCCGACATCGCTTAACAAACTTTTAACAAAATTGCTGGTACTCTAAAAATTCGAAGGTTAATTTACAAAATTGTAGAAAAATTGCTTGTAGGTACCCTAAATATTCCGAGGCAGGTCACGTGGGCTTGTAGCTACCCCCCGAGACGCCAGGCTTCCAGGATGCAGTGACCCTACGGTGTGTACAGACTTCTACAGCGCCCTCTCGTTCTCAACTTGTCAAAGCAGTTTAAGTGCTCCGAGATCTCAAGGTATCTTGTGGAGTCCTTTTTAATCGATGGTAAAAGGGTGCATGTCTATAAAATTAATTGCAGAAAAATTATCTGGACAGTTACTTTTAATTTTTTGTCCATTTAAGAATACCCTCATGAATTTGTGCTCTTCTGAGATTTTATAAATGTAAACTCGCATAGTAGAGTAGCCCTCTCTATTCTCTACGACTTCTGGTATAGCTTTGTCGCAACTCGATATCAATTGGTAGAACGAGAGTTGCTCTCGGACATCAAATTTAATCTGTCCACTAGCTGATCGAGACTGTCTGACAGTTACTGCCTCCAATGGACACGCACCCTATGTCTAAATCAAGAAAATTGTATAGATGATGACGATTGATGATGATTCATATGTGAGTGGACTTTGCAGTGGACACTGCGACCACCAGTGGGTCTATTGTGACTCACTTTTGAGTGGTTTCTCACCACTATATGCCTAATCCTCCAAAAAGGCTGGCTATCAGTTTGGGTGAGACATTGTTCAGATCTTCTGAGTCAATCTGAGGTTTACCGAAAGAGTTCTGACGTAAACGTGTTATAGCCGGACATTCGCACAGTACATGTTTGACTGATTCGCCATCCTCCATACAGAGTCTACATTCGGTCTCTTCTGTTAGTCCCATATTCTGTGTACGGGTACTTTTAGTCGACATTGACCCGTAAAAAGACCAGTCGCTATACGTCTCTCCTGTCTGGTAAACATAAATACATGTTCACAGAATCGAAAAGTGAAGCGCTCGGAGCTGGCTTTGGAAACAATGGCAAATTTAATTTCGCAGATGCGAATTTTCAAGTGCGCATGAGTGTGTTTGTCATGTAGACACACAGCTGCTATGTGGGTGTTTGGCATATGTCGTGTAAAATTATGTTTTTTTCTGTGAAAATTTGAAAATAATTCACGTAAAACATGTGCGGTTTGTGGAAAAATGTCCGAAAGAAGTAAGGGAGTGCCATTCCATAGGTAACTACGTGTATTTTTTTTATAATTTGTTAATAAAGTTAAGAGAGTCTAATCTGCACAATTAGTTTTAGAAAAACTACAAAATTATTCCACAATTTGATAAATGTTCACCCAATCAACTAGTTTTTAGAAAACAATAATAGACATAAACCTAAACATTTGACAGTTGTCAAATAATGTAGTGACGTAACGGAGTATGTTCCAAAACCACCAAAACTGACGCATGCGCAGTAACATTAAGAATTAAATAGGGGTTCTGGCTTCAAGCATCGCGTGTGAGAATGCATCCGTATGCCACATATTTTATTCACTAACGTATTTGTTTCTACAAAGTCCTGTAATTAACTTTTTAGAGTGAGCCAGTTCTGGTTATATTTATCCAGTATAGTTGGAAGCTATTCTCCACCCGTTTTAATATGGTTGATTTCGGGGCCGAAAAATTCGGAAATAATTGTATAGATAATAGTTTTTTCCTAAGTAAATATTTTTTTATATTGTAGGTACAGATGCATTTTCCAATAAACAGGCAATTTTGTTTTTAAAGATTTGTATAATCTGTAGTAGGTAGCCTTTATTTTGTTCCGGGAGAAAAGGAAGGGGGCGTTTTAGTTATTATTACTATACTTATAATTATTGTGATTTGCGTTGCAACGATCGACGCACTTTACACTTTATATAAAAATCTAAAAATAGCATAACAACACAGAGCATCGGCGTGGGGCATTGGGGGAGGAGGGACGCATTTTTAATAAAAACAATTTTTTCGATAAAAGTACTTTTTCGGAACAAACATTGTTTGTGAAACTTTGTAACGTTAATTTTTCATTATTTTGCACCAAATTCGCATACTTGAAAAAACCACACATTTTCAATTTCAAGCAAGACGCCAGCGCCATCTATGTGAAAATGAATCTGCGCGGAGCCAAGAAGGGTCACTAACGAAAATCGCCACTCAACAGGGTGATAAAAATTCAGTCGACCCAAAATTCAATCAAACTCAATAAAAGTCTTTCGGAAATAAAACCTAAACCATTAAAAATTGCAACTGAGATTGTAGTGTGAAGTGACTGCAACGACTGGGCCAGCGAGAGGAGCTCCTCCGGTCGACGAAAACCAACTGCAAAGTGACCGCCAATCCTCCATTGTCTTTATGTGGTTAATAATATTTAAAAATATTTTTTTACTCACCTTGAGTATTATTTACTGAGTTACAAAAAGGGATGTGCAAAATATTTGTTTGATTTGAGGATTTCTACAAACACATTTATTTTTATTTCAAGGCGGCTACTTTTGAAAAGTTATGTCTTACTTATTAACTATATAACTGTACATAATGGGGTTTTGAACAAAAATACTTTTTTGAAAAAAACAACGTGTTAAGGATACAAAATGCCAGAAGAAAAATAAAAAAAAACATATTTTAAACATTTTCTTCTTTTTTCCGTAGGCTCATGGCACGGGCACCACTACCTTTAGAGGGTACTAAGGTACTTAGTTAAAAATAAAATTTTATCCGCTTGCAAAATTATCTTTAGAATATTTTTAGAAAAGTTGACCGTTTTCGAGTTATTAGCAAAAAACCATCAAAGAGCACGTTTAAGGGGGGGGGGACCAACCCCCTGCCAGGGTTCGGTTCGGTGGTTTCCTTTCGTAAAATATTCGGGCGAGTCTTATGTCTATCCATACCAAGTTTGTTGCTTCTATCAATAAACGCAGTATCGGACCCCGTAGGGCCTGAAGTACAGGGTGTATTTTTTAAGTTAAACATATAAGCAAAAAAATATATACTAGGTCCGTAGGTTTCAAAAGTCGGGGGGACCGCTACTGGCGCCGCTGACACATCATAAAGATGATAAAAACAAAAAATTTACATTGAACTTTATTATTGTTTACCTACTTCAACAGCAATATAATAATGATTATAGTAGCACTTTAGACACCATAATTGCATGCCAGAAAGTAAAAGTCCTTATTTAAAAAAAAATTGTGGATAATGGATAATTTTTTTGACGGTTTTCATTTGTTTTTAATTTTTTGCTAATTTCTGAAATACATATGCATTTGAGGATTAATATTGTTTATTTATTATTTAATTTCTTGTGAAACACTCCAGAAAAAATCATTTATAATTTTCAACAAAAACAAAATGTTTTTACAATATATCATATAATTTAGAGCAAATAATTAAAAAAGATAGTTAGTTAGATATTAGTTATCTATTATTGTTTTTAAAAATAAATAATAAATGTATCATACCTAGTTTTTAAATTTCACAAACACATTTTGTATTGAAAATGAAGGCGTCTCTCTTTTTTTAAAATATATTTTTCAATAACCAAATTATTGAACTTTGGAATTTCTTGAATAATTTTTTTCTCAATAAATAACATTGCGAGGGCAGAATTTATTCTCATTTATTGGAGTAAAAAATAAAATTTCATCGTCTTTAGACGCTAATGCTATCGGAATTGGAAACTTCCGCCATTCTCATAACTACTAAATCGTCGAAATGAAAACAATAGAGCCCGACTGATAACGCCAAGTTGTCTTAGGGCACTAATTTGAAATTCGCATGAGGTTAAGTAACAGCCAACGCTAACCGTTGACCCGGGGGGCATCACGCTGGCGGCATCGATCTTCGCAATTTCTGCACAAGAGCACAACCGAAGTAAGGTCCAGATATCGTGTACTGTAAAATTTTTTAGAGAAATGTCGTCCTCTCTTTCTATATTTCGTAATTCGAATGCCATAACATCGACGGTGCATACAATTTGGTTCCGGTTAAGCGCGACGCGAGCTGGCCTACGCATTTAAACGCGAATACAAACACATACATACCGGGTAATAATTTCTAGTTTGTATTCAAGTCTTTGGTGAATTCCTTTTGGGGTTTGTTAATACATTATGATGAAATTTTTATTTTTTTAAGGAAAATTTGGGAGTCACGTGCACATGTGCACTTATGTAGGATCCGTCACTGTACCTAATAGTATACAGGGTGTTCATAAATATGATATACAAACTAAGAGGTGTTATTCCTTGACGTATATACGCCACTGCTTTGACACCATACAATATTTAATATTTTTATTCCGATATAACTCTGCACCGCCTCCACAGACTTAACAGATTCAGGAAATTATAATTATTTTATAGTTTCCCTTTATATTAAACACTTTTCCCATAAAATAGTTATTTCCAAACCCTTACGAGCTTATTATATGGCATACGCAGAGCTTCCTCCTAAGAATGAAAATTAATTTTGGAAAAACACTAAGGACCATATACTTACGAGGTGTTCTCCTTGCTCTGTCTGGTGCCGTTAGTGGCTGGAAAGCAGTACATGGCATCGTCATTTTCCTCCTTGATGTCCATGCGCATGCGCTTGGCTTCTGTAGACCGGTCTCCCGGCCAGTTAAGTCTCTCGGACATTGGTATCGTGTGATGGTGAAGATCATTTTGGTGGTCATATCTATAAAATAGAAAAGACTTAGGCAGCGAAAATATATGTTCTCTGACTTGTTTATAGGATCACTTTTTTTTAAAAAACACCATTGCGCAGACTATTATCAAAAACACTCGGAACTTAATGGTCATATTGCATTTTTGCCGCCTTCGCGACGTTTTATATCGGGTCAGCGGAGTGTGAGGCAAAAATACTACAAACGTAGTACCCGTGAATAAAGAAAACATAATTTTTTCGTGGCTAAGCGGGTATGGAAAAATTTTGTTTCTCTTGTATTTATCCGTGGGCAATTCGAAAGCTGTACACCCACAGGGGTCTAAGATCTAATGGTTGCCAAAGTTCATCAGCGCAGCTTGTTAGTTTAAGCGGGCTGCGGTTGGTCCTGTTGCTGTCGGCTGGCCTCCCGGGCCTTTAGTTACTGGGTAGGCCTGAGATATTAAGAGTGTAAGAGAAGTATGGGAATGTAAGGAGTATAAAAATGTGAGAAGAGGCAAATATTTCAATTGAATTTTTTTTTCTGATAATTTTTTTGAAATCTTACCCTAAGCCACTATCATTCGAGTTTTCGCTGGATTCCCGGCTGCTCCGGTACTCGGACGCTCGTATTTTGCCTGGAAGTTCTCTGGAATTGGCTCTTTTGCTCCCAGGTGGCCTCCCAGGCCTTCTTTGCACCCTGGCTGACAGTCCCGACGAGAGTGTCATCCTTTCTAATTAACCTGGAACAAAATGAACGAATTAACTAATTAGTAGTACAAACATTGACACAAGAATTAATGGTTGATAAAATAGGGCAGATCGGGGCAGGTCGTAACAAAATAATATTTTTTCCATATTACCAAGGCCGTACCTAGGGGAGATAAAGGGGGATCAGCCCCCAAATAGTCGATAAAGTGTTTTAAAAGAAATTTTTTAGCAACACAAATAAGACAAAAAACTACACAATATGCAAATTTTTAGTCAATTTTTTTTCTACTACTTTCAATTTTGCGTAATTTTCTTCAAAATTAATATTTAGATTGGTACTCATATTTTGCCTCTAGAATGATATAGTAATATTAATATATAAATTTTCTAGAAACAGATTTTTGTTGAAACATGTTACAGCTTACCCCGGGAGTGGGGCGGGTTGTCACATCATCTGGGGGGTAAGGAGGAGGCACGTTGCAACAAATAAGAAAATAATAAGTAAGTATTCTTTCTAATTAATTTTTCAAAGTAAAAAACATTTTTTAATAATTCTGAAACTATTATAAACGTTAAAATTATTTTAAAATTTTAACGAAAAACTTACTTTTACCTTTTTAGCTCAGAAAGTTAAATAAACTTTTTTTAAAAATATTTTGGAATTATTTTTTAACTAATAATTTAAAAACCTATGTTTTTTGGGTTAAACTAGTAAAAACATTTAAAGAACTTAAGAAAATGGTGTTTTGTTCTTAGTACAGCGGCAGCGGTAAGCTTTAACATGTTACAACTTACCCCATAGACATTGTATTACAACTGGCCACAAGCTCAATTTTTTAATATTTATACAATATATATAAAGAACAGATATATTTCTTTACAATTAAACAAAAAAACTCTGCCAAGATTTTATCATATTTTGCCAAAATCCAAAATCAAATAAATCAGTGTTAATTTTACTAATATGCCAAAATTTATGGTTTCCTGCTTAAAGCTCACTAACACTGCACTCACTCCGCCCGGCAATATCTAGGGCCAACTAACTTGATTTGAAAATGAAATTTGTTAGGTGAACCGTGATGCAATCCACCTGTTCGAAAATCAGTGTTGTACCATTTTCCGTTTTGGAAAAAATATCTGCCCCGGTCTCCCCTACCAAATATGCGAGGTAGTGACTTTTTGTTGATCGGCGCATTTAACGGGCTGATATCGGGTTTTTCGCAAAAAAAACAAAAAACTGAGTTCTTTCAGGGCTTTCTTTCTGACGAAAAACATTTTTGGTTAGACCCCCTGTAAAGGGGCTCTCATCTCTCTGGGATTATCCCACTTGCTTTTATATTTTGCCACAGCCTTGCTTATCCACATCTACGACAAAAACATCTATCGGAGACACTCAATCAGTGTTACTTTCTCGCTACCCTAATTACGTCATCATTGTGCAGGTATGTATTAAGAAAATTTAAATTACTCCATTACGGGTGGGAATATTGAAAAATATAATACATCACTGGAAAGCTCTTAAAGCTTTGAATATGCAGTAACGTCCTACATTCTGGCATCTTTGTTTATTATATTCACTGATATTATTTATATATTTATGTGACATTGTCTATTACATTGCTGAAATATTCACTGCATATTCAAAAAAAATTTACTTTAGTTTATCAAAAATAAATACATACATTAACTGTACTACTTAATTTTAAGGTGACGATTTTATTTAAAGCGTAGTTGTTACCTAATAAATGTTTATAAATGGACAAATAGTTAGTAAATAATAAAATAAGTAAAGTATGACGAAATTAATATATATTATATTATATACCGAGGGATGAGAGTAAGAGAGTTTTTATCCTGAGGTGAAAACTTTGTACAATTCGTCGAGGGATAAAAAGACACTTGTTTATACGCAATTTTTCGCTCTTTTTAGTTTATTTTCCTAGTTTTTTTAGTGCTTTTAGTTTTTAACGTTTTTTTTTTGGATTTTTGCTCGATTTTTACATTTTATTTCTGTCATGTCACTTATCATCCCGACTATTTGTTTATTTGTCAGTTTTCATCCTTGATCCTTTAATCCCTAAATGTCGGGATAAAAAGTGAACTTTTTATGCCAAAAGTGCGAAAAAGTTGTTTATGAATTTATTAATTCAATAAACTCTGTCCTAGCAGATCCTCATTTGACAAGGGTGTTTTGCTAATTCTAGATCTAAATGTATTTGAATGTTTTTATTTATTAAGCTTCTACTAATTAGTGTATTTAAGTTTATTTATGACGCGACTTCTACCATTCATATTAAAATGTCATGTCACGTTGAAATCCACGTTTTTTAATGAGCATTGAACAAAAAATAGTGATAACAGAATGATGACCTATTTTCATTGAAACTAGACTTGTTTCGTCTATTTTATCGTTTTGTAGTGTCAGGTAATGATTTAATCAGTTACTGGTAGGGGAAACGGGACTAGTTGGTATACTTTTTATACAAATGCGTATTTATAAGTTGCTGTAGTACTTACAATAATAAAAAGTACACAATGTGTTATGAACATAAAATCCGGTCCGAGTTACTGCAAACATGGGAAGAAATAAGTTGAATTTACTAAGGACTGTACTGCGTACACCTTGTTAGCTGTGGTGATCGTGTCAAAAATAAGAAAAAAACAGTTGCTGCAATTTCATATTTTTTTATATATCTTTGCGTCTCAGATGATTTTGAATTTTTTTTTGTCGAGCCGTCTGTCTGTATGTGTGGGTTTGTGCAATTTTTTTGTCTTATTTGTGTTGCTGAGAAATCTGTTTAACCCATTTTATTGAGTATTTCGATTTTGATCGCCCATAACCACCCTTCTCCCTAAGTACGGCCTTGGAAAACAATATACATAAACTTTTCTAAAACAAAAAAGTTACTTACATTGTCTAAAAACCATACAAATTTAAATATTTTCTGAAGAAAAGCACCCACGCAACAAATGCTCTTGGCAGACTGACCTGCAAGTTAAGAAGAGATCACCACGCGTTTTGCAAATACGTATAGAGTTAGGTGCGGAGCCCCAACTTGCCCCTGTACCCAACTAGCCCCGGTCTCCCATATCGTAGAAACAACTCACAGAATTTGATTAACAAATAATTTGTTTTGTTAGGAAATGTGTGGACACGGTTGGTTAGAAAGGAAAATTGGTTCAAAAGGTAATTTGTTTTGAAACTTTTAAACCAGTAGTTTTCGAACTAGTTACCTTTCGAACGAATCGTTTTAAAGGTAAATACATTTTCAATCAATTACCGTTGGAACTAATGAATTTCGATGCATGCCTCCCCCCCCCTTATGACTCCGGCCAAAATAAGAGAAATCATGGCTATTGTCAGAGTTTGAAGAATCGGCCTTATTTTTATTAAGTTATTCTATTCATATTACGCATTTTAATATTCCCATTGCACAGGAATAAATTCTTATGCCTATTGCTTATTTTTATACATATTGTTTTTAAATATTGGTACCCTGTATAATTGTAAAATATCCCAGCGTTGGCCTTGATATCGCCAAAAAAATGTGATAGGTACCAATATACCAGTTTACCGGTTTTACAAGAATTTGTAAAAAACTTAATCAACAACTGACCACGATTAAAAAGTTTTCGAATGTGTTATTAACCTCTCGAAATGACGTTGCCTCGAGGACAAAATAAAATGTTTATTCTACCGTCCAATTAAATTCGTGCAACGTAGTCTATAGTCCAATCGTTTGATTTGGGGACCACTTTTAAAAGCTGACAGCAAAAAATCTACTTTTTGGAACCTGATGTTCTGCAGCCAAGCATTCCTAATTGTCAATTTTGAACAGTTGTCCCCAGCGGCGTTGCTAGAAGTCATGAGGCCTCGGAGCAAACAATTTTTTGGGGCCCTCATGAGTCAATAAGAATATAAAATGCTTGTCAACAAAAATTTATTTTGCCATAATAACAAAATAATATCTCTTTTTCTTGCCTTTCAATTTGCAAAATCATTAATTTCATCATCGTTTTACTAAGTACTATAAAGCTAGCTTTTTCAAGCTATTTTTTAAAACCTTATTTACTTTACAGTGGCGGATCCAGGATGTCCGGAGGGAAGGGACCAAGAAGGCAGTAAAAACAAAAAATATTTTTATTTTTTATTTTTAATAAGTCTGAACTCTGAACTTAAAATACAGATGAAAATAAAATTTGCCGCAGTCGAAAATTTTAATTAAAGTTTAATATGATACGCTTTACTATGACCCCTGTCAAAATAAGCAGGGGGAGGTCTCCTTAAAAATCCCATTAAAAACAGTGGACTTTTTATGATGATATCATGCTTTTTATAATTATTACCTAGTTTGTTTAGGTGTAGAGTTGGGGACTTTTTAAGTTGCCGCCCCCGAAAATAAAAAATATTCCTATTTGAAATTCGTAAAAGTAGTTGTGTACCTTACCTCTGTCGGTATACATATATATCTAAAAATTTATTTACAACGGCAAAAGTCCTCGACTCTTTTGGGCTCACTCGCTGGCACCATTTATATGAGGAAATTACACAAAAAACTTGCAGTGGTGGGGAAAAGAGCATTGGGAGGGTGGCATATTCCCCGTCATGATCCAGGCCACTAGTCTAACGACGGCCCTGTGACTTTATATGTCTCATTTTATCATTTGTAAATGCTGTAACATAAATCCAAGTGAAAAAATTGCTATTTAAGATAAAGTGAGGCATACAACCTTAATTTTTATGATATAGGCAAATTAACACCTAAGTGATAATTTTATTAGCTACCCATTCCTTGAATAATATTTTAGACCTCACGCATAAAAATAATATAAATAATTCAGTTTCACTAATTATTTTAAATTAAATTCAAGTTCCTAATTTGTAATTTTTAATACGTTTTGAGATGCTTGCGTAATTACATAAAATCATTGGGTAAAACGTAAATCTAACAAAGTTACAGGCTAATCTTAGCCATAACTACTTATTTTGTTGTCAAGATATTTAAAACCTTCAATTTTTAATCAAAAAATGTTTTGTTCAGTTTCCAAAAAAATTACAATATAAAAAGACATACATAGCGACTTATAAAATGATTTTCTTTAGCAGTTTTTAAAGCCTGCTGAAATTCCGGGCTTTTTTTATTTTCCAGCCTTCCCCTACCTTTATATTTTTTATTTTCTAAGTTTCTTTCTCGCAATATATATATATATATATATATATATATATATATATATATATATATATATATATATATATATATATACATATCTTAAATTAAATTAATTCCTGTAAATTTTCCAGAAAATGCCAGACAAAAAAATAGAAGTTTAATTACTTTTTCATATCAGAATTTTGTAACTGACCAGATTGTGTCACGTAGATAGTTAGAATACTGATAACCTTATTTAATTGTTGTTATAACATTTCAATTTTCCTAAACAAAACAGGATATACAATTCTAAATCTCTGTCTGTCTGACTGTCTGTATTTCTGTCGGTCTGTATGTCTGTAACGACCCACCCGCATAACTCAAAACCCGCTTGCGCGATTTGAAAGAAATTTGGTACCTAGGCTGGGTCTTTGGTCGAGATAGTCCCATTTAAAAAATGTAAGGTAATTGAGTCTGGAGTTAAACAAAATACATTTTAGTTTATTTAAAAAAAAAAGAGTGGAGGTAGATTTCAAAAATTAGAGTTTAAGTGACAATATGGCGTGTGTGATATTAAACGAAAGGTAATTGAGTCTGGAGTTAAACAAAATACATATTAGTTTTAAAAAAGGGTGGGGGAAGATTTCAAAAAATAGAGTTTAAGTCAAAACTTGTGTGGTATCAAATGAAATGTAATTGAGTCTGGAGTTGAATAAAATATATTACAGTTTTTAGTTATATTAGCTCACACGTACAATATAACTATCGTACTTAGTGTGAGCTTAGGTGCCCATATATTGGCAGAGTATTTATTTTTGTGTAAGTAAAAATGAAGCGGCCTAAGAAAAATTAACCATTCTAAGTAGTAAATTTCCTTTTTTAAGAACATATTAAAAAACAGTTGGAAAGTTGCGTTGGTTTTCAAAATATTCGAAAAATATGTATTGTTCATTAAAGAGATATCCTATCTAACTTTTGTTTACGAGAATCAGCTAGACCACCAGTGACGTAAAATTATGAAATATATTTTTAAAATCCATAGACCGGTCTATTCTAGGGACCGAGGATAAAGTTCTTTAATTATTAGGTGATATTTCCTAAAATAAAAAGCAACAAAAATATTTTAAAAAATTTTTATTAGATTAGTTTATGTTTTTTTATTAATGTTAGCGATACGCCACTGGCTAGTTTTCTTTTCGCACCTCCTTCACATTTTATACACTTTCGGATTGCAATAAAAATAAAAACAATTTGCAAAAACATGACCCCGTCAACAAAAACTTAATAGTCCATTTAATAATTAAAATACATCTGAGATGCAATCTAGTTTTATACTGTCGTCTTATGCCTCAGCATTGACGTCATATACCACCATGACATTTGCTTTCAAAGAGATTTGCTTATACAAGTATTTAAATTTTTTAAACAATAAATTTAACCTGTGTGTTTTAACAAAAAAAAATGTACTTTAAATAAAACAATGAAATTTTGGATACAGCCCTGATCTACAATATTTTATCGTATAGGTGACGTATTACGTTTAGCACCAATTAGAGTTAATTGAGCGATTTTTTGACGCGAAACTTCCAGGGTAGTATTCCAGTAGTAGTAGTACATAAATCGAAACTAACAAACATTTCATATATAAATAATAAATTTATAAAAAATAAATTATTAAATTTTTATTGCTTAACTAAAATACTATTGTGTTAGGTTAAAATCAGGGCAAAAAAATCGATTGAGACTCCGTAAAAGTTAATTTTAGATATATGGATTTTTTACCTGTATTATGATTATATTAATACTGTGGGTGGTAATTTAATGATAACTGTAAAAGCAAATGAATTGATCATTTGTTTATTTTTGCACCAAAACATTTTGGTAAAACTAAAGCCTCGTACAGACCTGAACATTTCGACGAAGCCCAGAGCAACGAGCCGAACCAAAAAGTTTGGACAGGAGTGACAAGCACGCTCGCAGACCATTCGGCGAACGGTTCGCGGGCCGTTCAAACTTAATTCGACTTGTTGCGCAGCGCAATGTTCGTCGAAATGTTGAGATCGATAGGAAGCCCAGCAGCATTGCATTTCTTTACGATAATTACAATCCATTACATGTATAATGTCATAAATTAAATATTTAGGGACACAAACTCACAGACACAGACTCTGCCGTGTTAAATCAAAAGCGTGAGTCTGATTTTACAAAATGTTGGGTAGAACGTTGTTATATTACACTATATAACATTAGAGACCCTGTATGTATCACATATTTTAAAGAAATAGAGACGCGACAAACCCATTAAAGTTACTCAGACAGTTTTTGGTTGTGATTTTTTCTTGCCAAGTTCATTTCTGCCTTTTGCCGCACACACACACTCTGTTGTGTTAAATCAAAAGCAGATATAATTTACAAAATTTTGGGTAGGAACATTCGTATACTGTGGGTAGGACATAGTTATATTACACTATCTAACATTAGGGACCCTGTATGTATGACATGTCTTGAAAAAATATATACGCGACAAACCCAAGTCACTGAAACTTACATTTTTTGTTATGTTATTTTCTTGCCAACTTTATTGGCGTTTCACTAATATAATTTATTTTGTCAGCGGTGAGTGACATCAATCACAGAATAGCGCCCTACAAAATAGCGCTGCTTCAAAATAGCGCTGCTACAACATGGCGCTTACAAAATAGCGTGCATCAAAATAGCGCCTTACAAAATAGCGCTGCTACAGAATAGCGCCTTACAAAATAGCGCTGCTACAAAATGGCGCTGCCACAAAATAGCGCTGCTACAAAATAGCGCTGATACAAAATAGCGCGCATCAAAATAGCGCCTTACAAAATAGCGCTGCTACAAAATAGCGCGCATCAAAATAGCGCTGCTACAAAATAGCGCGCATCAAAAACGCGCTCAAAAAGCATCATTAAAAACAACAACTGTTTGACTAAGGGATCTCTTTCTAACATATTTAAAAAAAAAAACTTCCAGGTCTTCTTTCGCGGGATCCTAGCGGGTGTGAAACAAAACTGAACCGAACCGAACTGAACCGAATCGAAGTATCGGTTTAGTTCGATTTGGTTTCACAGCATCTAGTATGCCGGTTCGGTTCGGTTTGGTTTCACACCCTCTAGGATCCCGGGAAAAAGTCAGGGAAGTTTTTTACCGGGAGAATAGCACGCTTCAAAAACGCGCTCAAAAAGCATCATTAAAAACAGCAACTGTTTGACTAAGGAATCTCTTTCTAACATATTTTTTCAAAAAATAAACTTCCCTGACTTCTTTCGCGGGATCCTAGCGGTTGTGAAAAAAAACTGAACCGAACCGAACTAAACCGAATCGAAGTATCGGTTAGTTCGGTTTGGTTTCACAACCTCTAGGATGCCGGTTCGGTTCGGTTTGGTTTCACACCCTCTAGGATCCCGGGAAAAAGTCAGGGAAGTTTTTTTTTTAATACATGTTAGAATGAGGTTACCGGGAGTGGTAAGTTAGAAGACGCTATTTTGAAGCAGCGCAATTTTGATGCGCGCTATTTTGAAGCAGCGCAATTTTGATGCGCGCTATTTTGTAGCAGTGCTATTTTGAAACGCGCTATTTTGTAGCAGCGCTATTTTGAGGCAGCGCCAATTTGATGCACGCGATTTTGTAGCAGCGCTATTTTGTAAGGCGCTATTTTGATGCACGCTATTTTGTAGCAGCGCTATTTTGTGGTAGCGCCGTTTTGAAGCAGCGCTATTTTGTAACGCGCTATTCTGTAGCAGAGCCCTTATAAACAAACACATTTGTCTGTCACCCCCTGTAAATGTTTGTCAAAAATCGTTCATTTTCCGATGCTTATGAATGAACAAGGACGAAAGGGGCGTCTTTCGCTAAACAAGGCAAGAAGGATCGATGTTTCCCTCCTTTGATTTTTACCCAAATAGATTTGACTTTGATAAGGTTGTCGCATATCTATGTCTTTAAAATATTTTATACATACGGGGTCTCTGTCCAACTATTATATATAAATATGATGTCTTTTTGTGCTAAACGTAGTAAACATGACAGCTATTTATGTTGTTTTGGTCTTTATAAAGAAGAAATAAGGCTTCTTTTTGTTTTAAAATATCATACAGAAGAATCTGCAAGCACTCACGAGTTTTTATTATATTTTCGGTTACTACACAGTAGCGGATCCAGGCCCTAAAAATGAAGGCCCACATAATAAGTGTTTTGCTAAAGTCAGGCACTGGTAACTTCTAGAGACCCTGTATCATATTTTTACAAAAGAGAGACGCGACAAACCTAAGGGCTGTAGAGAATAGGTTACCTGGTAACTTTCTGACCAATCAGCGCCAGTTGTTGAACGCGAGAAATTACGTCACCCGGAGTGCCCATTTAAATAAAAAGCATTTAATATAGTAGGAAATCTTTCTTTTTCTTTTCTTGTGTTCCTTTATTGATTTAAATATAATGTATGTTCTGTTATTTTTCTTAAAGTGTCTCTTATAACAATATTCATATAAAATACATCAACTATCTCAAATATAAAACTTTACTTATACCAAATATCCTAAATGCATAATGTATTGGGAAGCTTTTAGCTTCTTAAGTCCATTAAAATAACTACAAGTAGAAAGTACAAGTAAGCTAGAACAAGTATTTACAGTTTTTAAATAAATATAGTTCTAAAAAACAACACAAATGTAATAAATAAACCATCGAAGATTAAAAATACTTAAAACCACATTAGGCCAGTGGAACTACCATATTTTAAGGAAAAAAAAGATAAAAAATTAATAACAGGACTTGGAGCATTGGAAATTGTAGAGCGGCGAAAAACGAAGTTAAAAAAAATAAATGCGTGAGCAGGAGCGTTGCGGGTTAGGTTTGGGGGATAAAAGGGGCAGGGAATCCTATTATTGCGATTTCCGGCGAAAGTTGACGTCGGAGAAAAAAGTGACATACAAAAAAGTCATAGGCCATAAAAAATAAATGTAAATTTCATTTTTTACATAACCTCAAAATGTTTGAGAAAAAAAACAGTGATTTTTTTTTGTTTTTTATTTTTTTTGCATAAATAATGTCAGTTTAACAAAACTTGGTAAGAGTAGAGCTCTTTGGGTGCTAAATATCTACAATATTTTACAGACAAAAAAATTAAAAAGATTCTAAGATATTTGTTTTTTCCGCTCAAAAACACTTTTTTTAATGAAATTTCTCCTTCAGAGAATCATCGTATTTAGTTCTGCTGGTATTCAGTTTTTTGCACTGAGATATACCTTTTGGCGAAATCAAAAAATATAATAGTCGTCTTTTAAAAACAAGGAAAAGGCTAAAAAAAATTGTCGCAATATTTTTTAAAGTTATTGTAGTTATTTTATAAATTTTAAAATATTTTTTAACACTGACTATATTACTTAATTCCACAGAAAAAAAAATGACTATTATTATGGCAAAAAAAAATTTGCCTACCTGCCTTGCTTTTGGAATATTAATGTACATATATACATTATGACAAAAATTTAATTTTTTCTAAAAATTTTTTATCGCTCTCTATGTTATTTTTAATTTCTTTCTAAGTTTTATCGCTCCCAAAAGTTCCGCCTAAAGCGAAACACCCTGCCACCCCCTAAATCTACTGATATATGTACAGGGTTTTCCCGTATATTTTTACACCATATCTAAAATGTTTATAAATTAACATAACATAAGGACAGAAGGTGCGTCTCTCCTTAACCATCGCTAGACTCAGCACCGATAGTTTCATCCTTTGATTTTGACTTAAATAAATTTGACTGAAGAGTCTGTCGCGTCTGTATTTCTTTAAAATACATACAGGGTCTCTAGTAATTCGAGGATTTTTTATTACTAAAATAAGTTGGGGGAGGGGTTGGGCCTGGCGGTCCTAGAGAGCATGACGTCCTCCAACCTAACCAAAAATTGGAAAAAAAATCTTCATTGTGGTAACTTTCGATTAATTCTTAAAATATGGTATAAAACGAGGATAGAAAAATATTTTTTGCCATTCCCATAATTTTAAATAACCGTCAAAATATTTATTATCTAGAGTTGTACACTAATTGCACATAGGTGTTCCTTTTTCATCGAGTTCTTCACCCACACCAGTAGCAAACAGAAATTTTAAATTTTTTTTGTTGTCTTTATTTATTTAGTGTTATTGACTACCCGTTTAATACAAAATAAACGAAACCACAATAAACAACACAATTACGATGAACAATAGAAAAATACATCATTCATTAGGTAAAGCAAAATAAAATTAAGTTAAGAAACATAACAAACATGTCTTTATTAAAAATAAAATATAAATAAATTTCATGATAGCATAGAAAATTAGGTATCAAACTTATTTCTTTTTTAAATTATAGACAGTGTTAGAGTAACCTAATATCAATCATACATAAAAGCGATAAAGGAAATATATAAAGGGTGAAAATCTAAAATTAAAATTGGAAATCGACTTTCAAAAGAATTCCTGGTAACGAAAGGCTTAAGACAGAGATGTTGTATCTCTCCAACTCTTTTTAAAATATGTATCACAGTAGCTCTAAAAAACTGGAAACGTAAAGTACACGGCATGGGAATACAACTTGACGACCGATTTACCATATACACACTGCAGTTCGCTGACGACCCAGTAATTGTAGCTTATGATAAAGAAGACATGGAGTATATGATGAGAAAGTTACCAGAAGAATACCAAAAGTGGGGGTTCACAGTGAACGTGGAGAAGACACAGTACTTATGTATTGGAAAAAAATCCAGTGAGTCAGAACTAGACAATGGACAAATAATATCTCTATGCAATGAGTATGTATACTTGGGTGTCACCTTTGATACGATAGGAACAGACTGTAAAGAACTGGAAAAAAGAATAGTAAAAGCAAAAAAGAGGTTATTGGATGTCTTAACAGTATTTTATGGAGCAGAGAGATAAAAACGAATGTAAAATTTAACATATATGAAACAAAGGTGAAAAGCACGCTGTTGTATGGAATAGAGACTTGTCGCGTAACATAAAAATACAAATCAAAAATAGAAAGGGTCGAAACGGATGCAATAAAAAAGATCAATGAAAATATCTAGAACAGATCATAAAAGAAATGATTTCATAAAAGAAAGAATGAGAATCGAGGGAAGCATAACGGATCACTAAAAGGCAAGTAATATGGTACGGCCATGTACAACTAATGAACGACGAAAGATTACCAAAGCAGGTGCTAGAATGGCAACCAATAGGGCGCAGAAAAAGAGGTCGTCCTAAACTAGAATGGCAAAACTCAATCCAAAGATCAATGAATCAAAGAAACCTGACAGAAAATGATTGTGAAGATCGAAAGAGGTGGAGAATAGGCGTCGGACAACGTAGAACAACTTTCTAAACCGACATAGTAGTAGTAGTACTTACTTTTCATGAAAAGTTATAAAAGTCAAATATACACGCATGGTTAGGGAGATGTTTTGAAATTTAGTATATAAAGGAGATTTATTTATGGATTTATTTATTGTAAAAATTAAGTAGAATTTGTGACAAATTTTAAATAAGTGCTGCTAAAATAAAAAATAAGTTATATGTCTGCCACTGTCTTTTTCTAAGGTTCGGTTGCCTGTACGAGGAAAAAGATTTCTTGATATTTTTGTGCACCATTTCTGCATTTGGGTTTTTCCAAATTTAGGCAGAAATTCATGCGTAGGTGACCTATCCAACCAGGTCGAAGCCTCGCCTTCTGCATCTCAAATCAACTATTTACAAACGCACTGTTCTTTTAAGAGGAGCTCTGCGTATGGCATATAATGAGCGCGTAAGGGTTTTGAAATAACTCTTTTATGGCAAAAGTATTTAATATATATAAAAAATAATAATATTAAAGGGGAACTATAAAATAATTAAAATTTTCTGAAGCCGTTATGTTTGTGGAGGCGCTGCAGAGTTAATAATTATATATTGCAGGCAAAAATCCATTTGTAAAGGTTTTGAAATACCACTTTTTTGGGCAGAGTTTTACAAATTTTGAAAAAAAATTTTGCCACTTTTAAGGAGAGACTTAATTGCCCCACGCATTGAAAACCCCATTGCGATAGGTAAAACGGTTTTAGACAAAATAATGTATCAAAAGATTACTAAAAATTAGGTAATCTAGGCACGTTTTTAAGGGTTGAGGTATATTTTTAATTTGAGGATATAAACGCGCGCTAAGAAATTCTATTCTTTACTAATTGCATTGTTAAAAGCTTAATAAAAAAATATTAAATGCTTTTCCAATAAAAATGTTATTTTAAAACTCTTAAACGCTTATTAGGTATATGCTATACGCACAGCGCCCTCTTTATAATATATTTAAAAAATCAACCCGCCCTGATGCCAAAAACTGCGTCAGATCTCTCTGTACTAGCGCTCAGGTTTTAACGTTAAGTACACATTTATAAAAATTGGGCATTTTTAAATTTGAATTCAGGATTATATTTTTCTTGTACGTTTACAGTTATTTTTTTTCTCCCTAATTACCATCACATTTTTGATAAAGTACGAATTGAAATAAAAAGTATATTTTTTTATAAGAAAGGTGTTTAAAGCAGAAATGTTTTGAAAATTGTCTCATTATATTATTACCTGAAAATATTTCTATTTTTAGAAGTTTTATTAAGTTTAAAACATTGACGTCAAACTCCATATTTTTAAATGAGAATTTGTTTATTTATTTAATTTTTTTAAAGCCCAAAATAACGATTTTAGATTTAAGAAAATCACTAGGCGTATTTATAAAATTTTCGTCTCCTCAATATTTTTAAGGTAGGTATTGAGTGATTAAATATATTTTAGAGGTAATTTTAGATCTATGAAATATTTGTTTGTTTACTATAACTGCTTCCAAACTATTTCACCCACGATCATCAAGCAACGTTGTGACTATTCTTATGTAACAAAATTCATTGTAAAATAGTATACTATATACCAAGGTATAAAAGTGGCACTTTTTATCCCGAGGCAAAAATTTTGTATGGCGACCAAAGGGAAGGCTACAATTCGACGAGGGATAAAAAGAAACTTTTATCACGAGGTTTGTACGCCATTTTTCGCCCTTCTTAGTTTTTTCTTGTTTTTTTATTTTTTTTGGTGTTTTTAGGTTTTGACGTTTTTTTTGGATTTTTACTCTTTATATCTGATCAGTCACTTTTCATCCCGGAAATAAAAACTGACATCTTTATCCTTAAAAATCTGGTTGAAAAGTGAACTTTATATGCCAAAAGGGCGCAATAATATATTAGGTATATATGATGGATAAAAGGACACTTTTATCACGAGTTTTTTCTCATATCCTCAGTTATTATTATATACTCACACTAACTATGTGACATTCAGTGTTGACAAACTTAAGTAAAACATTTGATCACATTAATAACATTTTATCCCTAAAATACTTTTATTAAATTTAGGTTCTTTCAATGACTTTATTGCAATTCCTTTTGCATTTGAGTATTATTCCTTATTCCATAATAGTATAGTTTAATGCACGATAGCTTTTTTTACAAAAATATTTGTCATATCCACAACACCGGCGCGGCATCGCGAAGGGGATGATGGGGGAAAACGTCCCCCCTCCGCCCACTGTTGCCGGGTAGTAGGAAAATTGGACGTTCAGTTAAGATACCGGGCCCCCCAAGGCATATTCCTAGGTGCCCCACTAATAATACACAACTTTTTACCACTTTTTACAAACCAAATCTAAATAAAACCCACTTACACAAAAACTTTTAAAAACTTTTTATGACTTTCAGATTCACACATAAATCAATTATAAAAAAAACACTCAAACTCAACCCCCTTCAGTTTTAGTGTTCTGTTTAAATAGAGAACTGGTGACGTCATGGCCGTTCCTAGCGGGGGTATGGGCATTATGAATCAGCTTCATATTACAATATCCTCTATATTGCACAAAAAGAATCATATAATAAGTACGATTTATGATTTATTTCGGGGAATTACGCGGCGAGTTTTGTGTTTTGTTTTCCTTCGTTACAATTAAATATGTGTTCATTAGCTTAAATCTACGTACGGGTGAAGAGGAAAACGCTGTTTGGCATTAAGAAAGGTATGTATTTTGACACATTTATGTAAAAAATCGGTAATAGTAAGCTATAATATTTAATATTAAGTGTGAATTGCAATTAGAGTCGTATTTTTTTAAACTTTCGTAGGGCAAACGTCAAAAAATATTAAGTTTAAATTTTTGTGGTTATTCTGTTGTTACAAAATTACTCAAAAATCGCTTAATCTCTCTTGGATAAATTTGGTACAAAAATTCTTTGATAGGTTATTGTATTATTTTTTGTGTCGGTGTTCTTTATTTGTAGGAAGAAAGATTCTTAAGAGGGCTGAGTAATTATGTAAAAAACAGAATGCCTGATTGTCAGTTTAGGTATGTCATTTTATCGCGGTCAAGGGTTTTTTTGCGGGGGCGTTCTCAAAAATTAGCTCTATATAAAGACAGTTTAAGCCTTTTCTAATAAGTGCCAATATGTTAAGGGCCTCAAGATAACAACAGAAAATTTTATCATTCTTACTTTTATCAAACATTAGTGAATGGCGAAAAAACTAAGAGGACATGGCTTTGTTATTCTGTTACGCTAAATAAAATCTTTTGCATTCCATGTAAATTATTCGGTAAGGACCAAAATTTAAATATTGTAAATTCTGGATACTCAGATTGGCGGCACTGTTCAGACTACCTAAATCATCACGAAAACAGTGTTCAACATGTAAACTCTATGAAAAAATGGTGTGAACTAAATTTGAGACTCAACAAGAATTCAGTAATTCAACAGTGTACAAAGTTTTTATAATCGAGAGAGGAACAAATGGCGTGCTATAATTGAACGAATGTTTTTGGCTGGTCAAAACCTAGCATTTCGGGTATCTACTTCTGAACTGTATAAGCCTGACAACGGCAGTTTCTTAAAAGCAGTAGAGATGGTTGCCAAATTTGATTCGGTTATGTCGCAGCATCTGAATAACATCAAAAAATCTAAAGAATCTCATACTCGGATACTTATTATTTACGAATTCACTATCAAAATGAAATTATTGTATTAGCTGAAGCGAACAAGAAGGAAATTATTCAGATAGTAAAGAAAGCCAAGTATTACTCGATAATTCTTGACTCGACTCCCGACGTTAGCCATGTTGAACAAGTAAGTTTTGTCATAAGATGTGTGAATATTTTATCGGATAAAATTGACATATGTGAATTTTTTCTGGGATTCTTTCCAGTTACAAATACTACTGGAGAAGGACTTAGTAACTTTTTATTACTTATTACCCAGTTATGATTTAAATGTCGAAGACATTCGGGGACAAGGTTATGATAATGGAGCAAATATGAAAGGAAAAAATATAGGACTTCAAAGACAAATACTTAATATTAACCCAAGAGCTCTTTATATTCCCTGTGCTGCTGATACTTTAAATTTAGTCGTTAACGATGCAGCAACTCCTACAGTGGAAATATCCGGATTTTTTTATATAAATCAGGAAGTATATATTTTTTTATCAAGTTCTACATACAGATATTCTTAAGAGAAATATAAAAACGTTGACATTATAACCGTTAAGTGACACTAGGTGAGAGAGTAGAATAAATGCCATTCGACCTTTTCGACAGAACCTACAGAATATTGTTTCTGTATTGAAGATCCAACAAGAGATGCCAAACTTATAAAAAAAATAAAATCATTTAAATTTATCTGCTCAATAGTCATTTGGCACGATTTGTTGTCTAGAATAAATATTGTTAGTAAAATGCTTCAAAATTCCAAACTTAGTATTGCAGAAGGTACAGAAGCTCTAAAAAATTTACAAGTTTATATTAGGTCACAAAGAACAAACAAATGTTTTGAACACTTTATCGACTCTGCTTCATCACTTGCCGATAAGTTAGAAGTGGTACCGCATTTTCCTGAAATTAGGAAAAGTAAAAAGCCTCGACATTTTGATTACGAAAATAATGAAGATGTTTTGGAGGAAATGGATGAGAAACATCCGTTTAAAACAGGTTTTTATTTTACTCTATTGGATCATGCAATATCATCAATAGATGATAGATTTAGGTTGCTAAAGGAATGCGAATCCTTATTTAACTTTCTATATGAGTTTAATAAAATGACAGATGACTGTTTAAGAAAAGCATGTTTTGGCGTGGACCTAACGCTACAAATAATGAAGGACGACAAAACTCTGCGAGACTTGGATGGTCTCCAATTATGCAATGAAACTACTGTATTTAGAGATCTATTTTCCACTCAAATGTTACCTTTTGATATATTAACACACATAATAAAAAACGATTTGGTTGTATGTTTCCCCATTTTCACGATAGCATTAAGAATATTTTTAACACTGCCAATTTCCGTAGCGCCAGGTGAGAGGAGCTTTTCCAAGTTAAGAATTATAAAGCATTATCTTAGGTCATCAATGGGCAAGATCGTCTAACAAATTTGGCTATTATCTCTATTGAAAATGACATTTCAGAAAATTTTGGTATGTTACAATTGATAAACGAATTTGCCTCCAAAAAGGCAAGAAAGGTTCATTTTTAAAATAATTCATATACGAAGTTTGTTGGTAAAAATATCATGTCTTTGTTTTTAAGGGTTTTTTAATTATTTATTTATATTACTATTTTATATTTTTACTGGTATTTTCTGTTCTTTACGTATAATGTACTATTTAGTGTTTTTATTATTATAGCAAATACTTGAAATTTGTTTATTTATGTGTATATAACTTACAAATACATTTCGAGGTATAGAGCGGCCAAATCGTTGCCTGACGCGGGCGGCCTATACCCCAGGAACAGTCCTGGGTGACGTTACCAATGCTTTAATATTTATCGCTTTAAAAATAAATATATCCTATTATATTACCTGAAAACTTGGCAACAAGATATCCCGTGTTTATTTATTGTAGAAAAATAATAAACAAAAACTTCCTTACCCCTGTGCAGATGTTAAACTACCACAAAATTTGACAATGCTTCCTCTTGCTAATTCAATGCTCTAAGGTTGGGAATAATGATCTTCTCAACCCCTAGCAACAGTTCTTCCCGTCGTGAAGCACAAACACCCTTAAAACATGTTTAAAGTATTTTTCAATCCAGCGATTTTTAGGGGATCTCACGGGCGCACCCAGGGCCGTACCCAGGAAAAAATTTCGGGGGAGGGGATAAGATGAGTGAAATAGAATATTGGAAAATTGGCGTATTGTGTTGGGAATTGCACAAAATGTTAATTTCAACAAGGCTCTCAACCAAAAAAGTATATAAAAATTTTTGAATTTTGCCTATTATCCAATGCAGAATTTTAATATATTTTGTGGTTAAAAGTTATATATATATATATATATATATATATATATATATATATATCATTTTTTACACATTGTGCTCGGATGGAGTCACACTTGGGTTTCTAATCTGCCCTACACGGTAAAAAATTTTGTCTACAATGAAAACACGTTCTTTTCTTGAATAAATTGTTTTACCTTAAAACTATTTGTTTTGAATTAAAATATTTCTTTTTAGTTCAACGCAGCGTTTAGTCTTGAAAAGAGACTTTATTTTTCTTCTTCAATTGTTTTGTTTCAGTATACTCCGTTTTGTAACAAAGCAAATTGTCTTCATATAAGTAATATTTTGCTTCCAGAGAAAACAGTGCCTTAGATTAATTCAGTTCCAATTTTTAATAAAACAATTTGTTTCACACTAAAATAAAGAGGCAAGACATTTTTGTGCTATATCAAGAAAATATTCTCTTGGTGAATAGGAAAGCACAAATTATTTTACTTCAAAGTACTTTGCTTTAATTTAAGACAATTTTTTTACCCTGTAAAAAAGATATATTATATTTAAATTTTTTTGCTAAATACAAAAAAATTGGCGCGTACAGTCATTCATAAGACCTACTGGATCTGGGTGTTCGGGAAGCTTTACTTTTGTTTTAACATGAAGTTTTCAATGGGTGAAAACTACGTTACTTTTAAATAGTTAGTAAAAAATGAAGTCCTAATTTTTTTTTCCTCAAAAGCTGAACTATTTACTGGGTATGTTCATTGAATAGCTAATATGAAAAACTAATTAAAAATAAAGTATTTGATTATTAAAAATTTATAAATATTAAATGGATGAAAAAAAAACTAAGTAAAAGTGTATACTAAACGCGAACATATTGCTTAATTACTAAAAATATTTGGCCGGGGCCCTCCTAAGATTAAGATTTTTTTAGATATTTTTCACATAATTCGAGAATAAAAAGACAAAAAAGCATCAAATACGACATCAGCCTCCCCAGAGACCTCGATCCCCCAAGACATATTCCTGGGTGCGCCAAAGAGATTTCGATTATAAAAAATAAATTCTGCAAAAGATATTTACTGAAAAAGAACTGGGACATTTAATAAAATTTTTAGCTAAGACAAATTTAGGAGTCTTTTTATAATATGTTTTATGATTACTTAAAGCATAATTAAGATGCTGGTTTTGTAACATACATACCTACCTATTCGCCTCTTAATAATTACCATCAAAACATGCATAAAAGCAACAAAAATCGTTTTACAAAAACAACTTTTAAACCACTAAATATTATATACTGCTTATGTAAAATCTAGATATATAAAAAATAACTGATTTTATACTTTCTCCTGATTAGCCACATTTTTAATGTAAAGCGGTTTGGTCTTGCATTAACAAAGAAGAACTTGGACTGGTCTTGCTAGCTAATACTATATTTGAGTATAGGTCATAATCAAGGTTGCATGGTTTACTAGGTTTCTCATATGAGTAAGGTAAGTTCGACTTGTAAGAAGGAAGAATTTGCAATTAATATATTTAATGCGTTGATCGCGCATTACGAAGCCATGCGTGATGGCCCTGCGGTAACTTTGCTGATTTTAGGTTGAGTGATCTATTAAGTATAGTAGTTTTTGATTGTGTGATATCAGGGCCTTGCGTTAACTCAATATTTTTTTAAAGTGTTTTTTCTTGAAAATGCGTTACGAGGGGGTAAGGGGGGTCAATAAGACAGTAGATAACTTTTATAGCCCATCGCACCGACTTTTTTTTTCGTTACTTAGCCTTAAGTGTTGCTTATTACGTCATATTGAGATTATATTAAGAAACGCTTTAAGCTAAGTAACGAAAAAAAAGTCGGTAAGATGGACCCTGAAAGTCTTTATTGTTTCTGGAAGTATTCTCAACGAAAATTAATGCGCATTTGCATGCGCTTAAACCAGTTGTTAAAGCTGTAATTCCACTCGTTTGTTGGTACTGTCAAAATTGCATTCTTGAAAGTTTCCTCCGGCGACTGAAATCTTTGACCACGCAGTCCATTCTTGATTTTCGGAAAAGTATAGAAATCGTTGATACTTTGGTCGGGACGATATAGAGGATGGTCAAACAATTCGACGTTTTGTTGAGTTAAAAATTCAAGGATTTTTTGTGCTTTGTGCGAATTTGCATTGTCTTGGTGGATGATGATTCGTGGTTCGTTTTTCGAAGTTCAGCGATGAATTTCGGCACACAAATAGTAATTTACCAATTGGCAGTAACACTCCTTTGATCATCCAGAGGAATCATTGCTACTTGACCTGCTTTTACACTTCGAGAACGGATGACTTTTGTTTTGGAACATTCAAAAAAAGGGATCATATGAGTAAATCCACAATAACAATGCTGTACACGTTTTTCAAGTTTCCTGCCTCTAAGCGGTCTAGAGTTGACTCTAGCTTTTTTATGGTTTTGAATTTCTGGATTGAGATCTTTAAAATCCTCAATAAGGCCTCAATCTCGCGATATGTCACATGTCGATCTTCCCTGATGAGCATGCGCACAGCATCGATGTTCTCCTGAGTGACAGCCGTTAGGGCAACTGGCCTTGAATCGTCGCTAAGGCTAATCCGTCCACGCGTGAGTTCTCTATACCAACGAGAAACTGTCAACTTCATAACCGAAAACAGAAATCAACTGGGCAAAGCATTCTTGTTGTCATAATTTCCTTTAAAAATTGTAAAAAATTATAGCACAAAAATGTTGTTGGTTAAATTTCATTTTTCGACTGATTTGTTACCTTAAACTGTAGCTAAAAACTATATTTATCGCACTGACATTTTGAATTTAGGTTAGGTAAAAATTGAGGTTAAGTCTTAGTAACAACATTCTTTTAGCAGTTTAGCAAATTTCGTATCTGCGTATTAAACTTCTAACAAACGCATAATAGGGACTTATTGGAATAAAGCCATACAATAATAGTGTCAGTCAGTATTTTGACAGATTTATATTGCAGGCTGACAGTTGATCTTTCAAAATTAACATACCAAAGTTGAATCTAAAACTAAGTTGTTTATTTATCTATAATTAAAGTCGACAGTATTTATTTCGGTTCGTATAGTAAACAAAATCCTTATGTAAAGATTAGCTGTCATATTCAAATGCAAAACTGTCAAAATACGGCCTGACACTATTATTGCATGGCTTCATTCCAATAAGTCCCCAACAAGAAAATTTTTGGCGATCAAAGATAGCGGCCAACCTTTCGCACAATATTTTTTTAATAATTTTTGTTAGCCGAAAAGATTAATAAATATTCTATTCCATACTAGGTAGATTTTAATGTCAATTTTTTTATATTGCTTTGATAATATTTTACTTATTCATTGATTTGTCGGGTCTCAACAATACGCCATTTGCTTTATTTTGATAAATGATTCGTAGCTAGTGTATTGTGATTAGTTGTTTTTTTTTTAAGTTTTTAAGGGTTGCACGGTTATCCATCGCATGTTCGTGTTGTGAGCTAAACTATTATAGAATTTACATAATATTATTATACCAGTACTGATGATAGGTAGACACCTAATTTATTTATAAAGCATTTTATCAACAATTATTCAGTTATTGACATGACATATAGCAGCATATTATTATAGTTCACGAGGCCACATGAGCATAGCATGTTAGATATATTTATTTATCCTGTTCCTATAAAACATTGATATTAAATTAAAGTACTTTTTTCTTATTTCTTTTATTATTAAAAGAAAGAAGACCCCAAAATAATTAAATTGAAATATGTCAAAAATGCTTTAAAAAATTTAGGCTTGGGGGGGCGGGCGCCGAGGCACCCCTATGGGTGCGCTCATGTCTGATTCTGATTTGTTAGGAAAACCGCCTACTTAAAATGGAAAATCCAGAAAAACAAAGATCAACTGTGTATATTTGTTCGCTTTTTAATGAACTTTTGTTTTACAAGCTTACAGATTATTTTGCTTACAAAGATAAAAAATATGTCCCTAAAATAACATTAACAATATCATTAATATATATGTATATCTCTAACAATATCGGACAGAACCGTACCCAGGAAATGTTTTAGGGGGGAATTACAAACTTTCAATCAAAATTTTCGTATTCTGCAATAAGTACGGCCGGATAAACAATTAGGAGTTTTACCAATATAATTAAAAACGTTTGATAAAATCCTCTATCAATCTACCAAAGTTAAAAATAATAGCTCAATAAGCAACAATTTTTGTAGAGCGATTTTAAATAGAAATATACTTTTGCAGCACCCTGTATAACAGAATAAAACAAAATCAGTGTGTTAATTATTTTTTACCAAAATTGGTCATACGAAGATCAGCAACTTTTAAAATTCAATTAACTCCGCTAATAAAACTTATTTTTACGTTTTAAACCAAACATGACTACGTTTTTACATATAATTATGCATTTATTAATAAATTTTAGCTCAATTAATTAACTTTGAAGAAATTCGGAACATAAGGTTGCAAAATAACAAAATCAGGTAATACTTAAGGTATTGCAGGGTGCTCTAAAAGTTTTCCCATTCATAATTTTGTTAAAAACCTAAATAAAAAATAACAAATCACCTGGAAAAGACGGAGTAACAGCAGAAATGCTAAAGTACGGTGGAAAAATTGTAGTTAATACCCTCTATATTCTCCTCAATAAAATACTAAAAGAAAAAATAATCCTAAACAACTGGAAAAATCAGTAACCATTATTCTACACAAGAAAGACGATAGAGCAGACCTAAAAAAACTATCGACCTATAACACTCTTCAATGTAATTTATAAGCTTTTCACGAAAATATTAACAGATAGACTAACAACAAAATTTGACGGAAATCAATCAAAAGAACAAGCAGGCTTCAAAAAAGGTTTCAGTACAGTTGACCACCTATTAACCATGAAAATCCTAATAGAGCGAGCCAACGAATATAACATTCCACTGTATATTGTGTTTATAGACTTTAAAAAGGATTTCGATAGCATTGAGCACTGGGCAGTAAAAGCATCTTTAATTATTAGCCAATACACAGATTTAATAGCCAATATATATAGCGAAGCAACAACATCCATCAAAATCCATGAAGAAACCAAGCCAATCCTCATAAGAGAAGGTGTCAGCGAGGGTGACACAATATCCCCTAAACCGTAAACTATTTAACCAGGCCCTAGAAGATGTTTTTAAAAACTTAGATTGGGAAGAAATAGGAAATTATTAAACTAAAAAAGAAAACCAAACGGCTGAAATCAAGGGACAAGTAAGATTGACCTGGGCAGCATTCGGTAAATTAAGCTACATATTAAAAAATATCCTCAGTACCATAGAGAAAGACGATCGATGGAACAAATGTATTGTAAACTGGAGACCTTGAGAAAATAAAAGGAGTAGGAGAAGACCCCAAATGAGATGAGCGGACAATTTGAAGAAACATGCGGGGACTAGATGGATGAACACGGCGGTACACAGAAAAGAGTGGAAGATATTGGGGGAGGCCTATGTCCAAAGATGGATTGAAGAAGGCAAATATATAGATAGAAATACCTATTCGCGTTCAAAACTTCGGTTCGGTTCGGCAACTGATGACTTGCTGTGGACAGTGCTTAGACTAAAAGGATCGTATAAAAATGATTAGGTTACGAATATTTTTGGGACACCATGTAAGCATAGTTAAGAATAAAAATAACGGACACACTTTTTGGTAAAAGCTTTAAAATTTTATAACCCAACAAAACTGGTTTAAATCAAGGACCAAACCAACATTTTAAATCCATTTATTATTTGTTATTAAAATATGTATAAAATAAAAAAATAATTAGTTAAGCAAGAATCCACTTATTAAACTTATCGGAAATGCGTAATAAAATTTTGTTAGGTTGGTACCTATTTTCAGAACCAAGTGAAAAACGTTTGCATCTAAACCATAATAAATCAAATTTATCTTTATACGTTGGTTATGGTTATACATACCTAAAATTTAAATTAAAAATCTAATAATAAAAAAATTACCAACCAATGTCTATTTTTTATATTTTGCACATAAACATGTCTAATTTTAAGTTAAAATGTTGAGCTAGGTCATATATTTAAAAAAAAAAATTATCGTTTTAACATTGGAAACGCGATACCTTGATTAATTATTCACCTTTGATTCAAAAATTTCCCTCCAACTACTAATCAATAAAGAATTATACCCATACAAACACAAGCTGGTTTTTTGATCTATTTTCTCATAAAAACATTATAATTTTCTATATCAAAAAAACAAACAATTTTCGTTGTTAACCGTGACACAATTTATCGCTTTTTTTTTTGAAAAATTATCAACTTAATTAAATAACAATCTGTAAGTAGGTTGATTATGGCATCAATAATTAAGTTCTGAACCAGCAGAATTTTAAAAAATATATAAATATTTTAAGAACGAAACCAAATTATGGTGTAGAGTAAGATTTTGTAAAAAAAAATGATAAGTTTTGTCACTTTTGGTTTTTGAGATATTACATAGGTAAAGTTTATATTTTTCTTACGGAATAAACCACTTTTCATTCGATTTTTGAGATCATAATTTTATTTTATTTAGTTTTTTACAGTTCCTTATATTTATCTTTATTACCTTCCTAGCCCGCGTAGCCAATGGCTAGAGAAGGTATTATTTTCGACGAAATTTTTTTTTTCAGATAACGTCAAAAATGTGTTATTTGGATGTATTTTGACCTATCCTAGCAATATCGTTGTGATGTCTGTCTGTGAGTCTGTGTGTGTATATTATTTCTGTCCGTAACACGATAGCTCCTAAGCCGCTGAATCGATTTTCATAAAATGTCGACACTCTTATGAGCTGATTAGATTTTGGTCAAAATCCATTAATGCTAATAACAGTTTTTTGACAAATAAAAACTTTAAACAATGCTAACTTTTATCGTATCAATACACTGTTTTCGGAATATAGTAGACTATATTTTGCTCAATAATTAGTGTTATAACCAAAAACTTCGTAGGAGCTTTAGTTTCTGATATATTCACAAAAAACTGTTTTCAGTGCTAATATATTATCATGGCTTCACTTGAAGTGTGATAATAGGCTAGCTAGGAAGGTGTCAGATCCGTCATGGATCCATTTATTTTTTTATTGATTCTTCTTCGGTTTATTATTTTAAAACATTTTAAGCCTACCAAATAAATTAAAATATAAAATAAAAACGATCAAGATAGAAAAATAAAAAGAATATAAAGAAATAAAGGAGTCATTTCAGAAGGATATATATATATATATATATATATATATATATATATATATATATATATAAATATATATAAAATTTTATGTAATATATCAAAAATTAAAAGGGACATATGAAAGTGAATTTGACAGATCGTTCTAAATAAAAAAAACCTATAAAAAAGCAATTTTTATCAAAATAAAATTTTCATAAATAAAAAAATTATAGGCCACCTCCCAAAGCAGACTTTTCAAAAACTTAAAAACGGCTAAATGTGATTTTCACTTTTATATATCTCTTAAAAATCAAAGCTCGAAAGTGGGAGCCAGTTTTTCTGTCTCCCTTAGAATTACCTGAAACCTAGGGACTCTATTTATGTATGACATATCCTAATCTTTAAAATATGGCATACATACAGGGTCTTTACTGAAACTCATCAAAAACATCGAATTTAGGACATACTGTATATGGGTGAACCGCAATTTTAATCAAGTTGTTTAGTATTCAATAAACCTTTAATTTACCGAGAATAATTTTTTTTTGGTTTCTCTGAAAAATTTTGTTTTGCCATTCCAAAGTAAACAACAACAAGAAACCCGTTTGCTTCAGGCTTCAGGTTTTTTGTGAGTTAAAAAGGCCAAAGGCTTTTTAATACTACATTATTCAACTTTTCCATGAATCTTAAAAAGTTGCATTCAACAAAGGTAAAGTTTAGTACTCGTGAATAAAGAAAACAACAATTTTTCGTGGCTAAGCGGGAATATAAAGATTTTGTTTCTCTTGTATTTTTCCGTGGGCAGCTCGAAAGCTGTACACCCACGGGGGTCCCCACGGGGGTCCAAGATCTAATGGATACCTATTGAGTGTTGACAGTTAACTGTTTCGTCTTTACGGGACTCTTCGGCACACTGCATGGTCAATGTCACACTTTTGTAAAGTGGCCGGTAAACTAAAATTTGTTCGATTTGTTTCAATCACTGTCTGATTGAAATATCTTTTTATCTGTGAACACCACCCGTTAGAAAAATCTTCATTTTCCAGAGAATAAGCTAAAGCAAAATTTAGGCGGGCTTGTTTTTTCCTGCATTTAAAAGAAATGTTTTCGCTGCCACACGATATCTTAATCTGGAACGCCTTATTCGCCTTCGGTAGGTAAACCAGGAAAATTAGAGGTACCTAATTCTTGCTTCACAGACGTTGGAAAAAGAATGTTCTTCTAAAAATTCTTCTAGTTTATGATCTTCTTGGAGCGTGCTGATTTTCGTCAAGCCAGTACCTTGTTTTCGCCGAACATTTCCCTTTTCTTCATATTTTCTTTTGATTCGCACAATCGTCGACGTGTTTCGTTCATAGTGAGTGGCTACACGACGCGACGCACCGACCAACCGGCATCTAATTTGGCCAAAATTTAAGCTTTATCAAATTTGGAAATTTGTGGAGGTATTTTGGAAAACTTGGCAAATGATATAATCTTTGATTGATTGAAATTTTACCACGTTAAATAGTTGTATGCCTTGTGTGCCACTTTTATGATTCCGTTAGTGAATATATCTTTGCATTAAAAACAATTGCAATGCTTCTAAACACGGAAGGTTAGAATTTTTGAAGAAAAGCAGCATAGGGATTTATTTTGAGTATTTTGTTGTCTTTTTATTTTGAGTTTATTTGCTTGCTTTTTGTGTTTTATTTCAATCAAGAACTACTGCACAAAACTAATAATAGAATTGGTAATATAAGTAAGATCAACGCGGAGGGATTTGTATACGGGGTGACTTAACTTTTTTCGGTGTAATTTTAAAATTTAAATTCTACTAATCAAAATAAACAAATTTTATTTTATAAACTTTTCATCACTTTAAGTTAAAATATGTCATCATAAAATTTTGTGGTATTTTGTAAATAAATTCCAACAAAAATGACGTCATAAGTATTAAAAGGGACTAAAGGGAGTGAAATAACATGCATGCTACCTTTTCATGATTTTGTCCTTTTTGATTTTGTCCGATTTTGAAAAAAGACGTTATATAAAACTTCAATTTTGCTCTTGGCTTGTTTTAAAGAATCACGTTTTTGGTAATGTCAGGTTATTAATAATTCCATTTTTAACATAGGACTGTTATGTCATTTTCCTTTATGATCTTAGAAGATTTTTTGTATGGGGGCCCCAACATTCTTTTCACATTTTTGGTACATGATTGTATTTACTGTGAAACCTCCTATAAGCGGACACTCACGGTTCCGTCGATTTTTTCCTCTTATTGGAGGTGTCCGCTGAAGACAGAGAACTGCGAAATTTTGATATACAGTACAATTTTCCGAAATCCGGTTTATCCGAAACAAACTATTTCAAAACAAAAATCCCGATTAACCGAAAAAATTCGCATTATACGAAACGCGTCTGGGATTCACCTATACTGCTAGGTGGTTCCCCTCGGGGTTTCACGGCAATACGACGGTCTAAAATGCGAATTGTTTTAGTTAGCCGACAGAGTGTTACAAATGTTTTTAAGCCGATCTAATGATATACGCATCCTAAACTCCTATTTTCCAAAAAAAAAAAATCGGATTAACCGAAATTTCGATTATCCGAAATCACTTTGGTTCACATTATTTCGGATAATCGGGACTGTACTGTATATTTATTAACAATTTCCGCTGCTTGAGATTTGCCGATATAAAATTTTTCGGCGGTCTTTCGTGCTGATAGATGTTCCTTCTCCGAAACGTTAACAAATTCCATTTTTTCACATAAACTAAGAAGTTTTTTTACTAGGCGCCATTTCAAAGAGATCTAATAATATTCAACTGAACAATAAAACTAAACACAGCAGTCCCGCCGAATAAAATAATGTTGTAAATACGACAGAAGTATTTAGTCTCCGCATTAAAACGGAAAGAGGTAATTTCCCGGCTCCAGAGTGCATTGTTACCAACAAACTACATAATATTTATGCCCATGTCGTGCAGCGCTCCGTCCCGTTGTCAGAGGTTCGCGTCTGGTTAAGGGAGGTTTCGGAATTTTTTAAGCAAAAAAAATTGTCCACGTCCGGTTATTAAAGTGTCCGGTGATAGCAGGGAATTTTACATGTAGACATAGGCAAAAGCTTGGTTCCAACAAATTTGTCCGCCTAAAGGGATTGTCCGCTTAATAGGGGTGTGTACAAGGAGAGGTTTCACTGTACTGGGTTGGGACACTCTGTACTTTAAAGTTGTCGCCAAGCAGTGAAATCAAATTCAATCTAGACCGGCGACAAACTGTTATCTTGTGGTTGCGTGGCCCTTGAACTCAGATAATTGTTTTCTGTATTCCGTCTATCCCTCTGCCTCTCTCACTGTCTTGCACATCAAACAATTGCAGAGTGGAAACATCCACAAAAATGTTTTTGGCTTCACTTAAGTATTAGCCAGTATTCCAAAGCAAGGATTTAATGCCTTTTGGGCTTATCTAAGCACACATTATGGCGTATGGAGTACCACGCCTAAAGTGGAACACGAAGTTTCACACGTAGTGTGATGATGCAGCTTTAAGTTAAGCTTCGAACTCTCGAATACCGACGTAATCTGATCGCGATGAAATCGGCGCGTTGAAGCTCATGGCGCAGTACTCTATGCGCCATGTAATGAAGGCTTTTCTCTAAATCATTCCAGGGAGCAGTGGCGTCTGCTACACTGCCGTCCTAAGAAAGACCCACCTATCTACAAAAAACATCAAAAATGACTTAGGACCGAAAATGGCTTTAAATAGGTAATAATTTGTAACTTTTTTTTTGTTTTATTACATAGATATTGCTATTAGAAACCCATAAACATTTACCAACAAAAAAAATATATTATTATGTAACTCTTGGCAAGCATTTAAACATTAAACTCGCTTTTCTCGAAATAAGTGAAAACGTAGATAGGTAGGTCTTACTAAGGACGGCAGTACAGGGAGGGCAACGGGGCAGTGTCCTCCCAAAACTAGACAACAAACAGTATTTTTAATTGATTTGTCTAGTTCTTTTTATTATCTGTGGTTAACAACAAGCGATTAATTGGGTGAACTTTTTTTGCGTAAATCATTACAAGCCGGCAGCGCCGCGCGGTGCAAGGTTTCAATTTCACCAGTTTTGCAGCGGGGTATGGGTTGCCGGTTCTATCCTTAGTGAAGACGTATGAGTTTGTTTTGATTTGGGGTATGTCAGTAGTAAAAAGCGTTACCGGTCGCGTGTCATTGTTAATTTTTGGTATCGTTTGTTTATAAAATGGAAATAAATACCGGCGATTACATAATTAACTGTGCAAATTTAAATACCTTGACATATGAACTTCCATTACAAATAAAATCTTTAGGGATACATTAAATCCTAAAAATTAACCAAAATTTTAGTGCAAGTAATAACAAATTATACGATGCTGCGTGGTGGTTGTGCGGTTCTGAAAAACAAAATGCTTTTTTTTGCTTTATTTGTCTTATTATGACCAATCCACGAAGTGATCCTGCGTGGATGGCAAAAGGAATGTGTGATATCAAGCACTTTAGTGAAAAGTTAAAGACACAAAGGAAGTGCTACTTATTTAAATAACCACATAGAATTTTCTATGCTACGCAAGACTGATTAGGTGCCGATTGAATAGTGCCTACAGGCAAAACATTACCGAACATAATAAAAATGTGGCAAAAAATAAACATTTACTTAGTAAGTTAATAGACTGTTTAAAATTCTGTGGGATTTTTGAGGTTGCTCTGATCCGAGCACTTTGCGCATCTAAAAGAACGGCGAATAGACTTTATCTATAAACAAATAAACTAAAAACTACACCAAGTAGCAGCTTGTTTGTAAAATGCTAAAATAAAATTGTTTAGGTAAATTTTTTTTATCTCCTTTTCCATGCAATACAAATTTCTGCCCCCCTCAGTTCATAACGTCACCAGCCGCCACTGCCAGTTGGTATCATTTTCCAACATCCTCCTACTGCTCTATATTTTTTCTAAATTTTGTGTATAGACCCTTTTTCATTTATCTTAATTTAAGACAATTTAAACTGTGGTGGTTCGTATTTACTTTGTACTATTATGATCTCTACATATAAATATTTATTTATTGTAAATCTCATTAGGGTATCACATGGACAATTTGATAAATAAATCATTTTGTAAACAAATGAAAAAGACAACAAAAACACGACTTTGTAGGTATCGATCAAGAACTGTATATAAATACACAGGAAAGTACCATAAACTCAAACTTTGCACAGTCGTAGATCTTCATAGAGTTACCCCTTCAAGTTTCATGGACTTACATAAATTAATAGTAAAGTACTAACGAAATTTTAAAAAACATCGAAATTGCCACTCACTCACTCATGTATCTATAGATCATTAAAATTCTACTGTACTTCTAGACATGCTACAAAGCCGAAATTTGGCAGACTGATAGGAACTATAAAACTACAGGAAAAAAATCTAAAAACTCCCAAATTTTGATTTACGTCCCTTCTTCTTCTTTAAAAGTAACATTGCCCACTTCCAGACACGCTAGAGAGCTGAGCTTTGGAAGACTAGTAGGAACTATAACAGAACTATAGGAAAAAATGTAAAAATCCCAAAAATTTTAATTTACCTCCCCCTCCTATAAATGTAAAGTTATGTAAAAGTAACATTACCCACTTCCAGGAACGCTAGAGAGCTAAGCTTTGGAAGGCTGATAGGAACTATGATAAAACTATGGGAAAAATGTTAAAAACCTCAAAATTGCAATTTCAAGAGTTGTGAACAATATTTCGAATACTTTACTACTTTAAAACATAACTATTATCTATCCAAATCCTTTAAAAAAGGACTGAAATCATACCAAAAATATTTCATGTAAAAAAAGCCAAGTAAGCGAAAATGGTATTCCGTAAAAAGAATTGAGATAAAAGTAAAGCCAAGTTCTCCAATACAAATTTCAAAATGAAAGGATCGTACTAGGTTGGAAATGTTTGTCTAAACTTGGCTATTACGACTACAAAATGACTCTTAGACAGAGCTAATTTGAACATAAAGAAGTTTGGCTGTAATAGCAAAATTTTTAAAAACATTTCAAAAGTAGTAAGAACCTTTCATTTTGAACTTGGCTGTACTTTTATCTCAATTCTTTTACGGAATACCATTTTCGCGCGCTTGGTTTTTTTTACATGAAATGTTTTTGTTATGATCGCATAAACGACTTTAAACTAAATTAACTAAATAATTCATATTTTGCGTTAAATTTATTAAAAAATAAACATTGTACGTTTGCATAAATTAGCATAAAATAAGTGCAAAAAGTATTACCTACATTACCAAATTATTTTTGTAGTAAATATCCAGATCTTTTTAAACTTATTTTCTTAAAGCACCTATCGTATATGTTTTTGGAAATTTGATATTTTTGCGATAAAGACACTTTTAGATCCTGACTTAGACATCTTATGATTTTTCTAGCACACATTCCCTCCGAGGGATAGGTAAAATAATATTTTGAATAGGGAATGTAGATCGAGTCTCAAAAACAAATCGATAGATTTTTAAAAATTTTACACGGTTTTGAATACATTTAAGAGAATTTTAAAACAAGTTATCACAGGAATCACTGTCCCCACGGATCACCAATGGTGATCCGTGCTTTCCCTATTTAAAATATAGAGGTAAAGTTTACCCCTCGAAGGAAATGCGTGTTATAAAAACTTAAAACTTATTTAAATCGACGAAAAAAGCACAGCCTGATACATAAACAAACTGTCCAAGACTGCCGGTGACGTCATCGGTATCATCTGCATGCGCGAAAACTGGCGAATGTACGTCTTAAGAGATTGGGCAGTCCTGTCTAATCACAGTTCTTGGGGATCGATGGGCTTTATTCCGAATCGCTTAGCATCGGCATTTTTCGTTTAGTTATCGATTGAGTTCGATTTTAATCGTTTAGCACCGAAAAACTTCGTTAATGATCAATTAATTTGCCTAAAATTAAAGGATTCAGATTCTACATAATCATAATGATATACATAAAAGGTAAACCACACGCATGTTTAAATTGTTAATGTGGTATAATTATCTCCTATAAACATCTTTATAGATAAGGGCTTGTACACATAAAAATTTTAAATGTATTATCTGATGATTAAAAACCATTTTTAAAAACACATACGTAACTAAATTTAAATTATTTTTAAGTTTGACGATTTTATTAAAAAAATGCACTAAAAAGAGACCAACAAATCATAAATCTGAAAAGTGCATGTTCGTATCCGTTTTGGTTTTAAAGTTCTGAATCTCTCCCCCCCCCTTTAAACCGCTCACCCCCCGCGGTTTTTCCTACCACTCTTACACCCCTCACCAAACCCCTACAACCGTTTTTTCATAAAATTATATTGTCACCATATCAAATCATAAATCTGAAAATCGCATGTTTGTATCTGCTTTTATTACAAAGTTCTGAATTTACCATCTTTACAACCCTCATCCACCCGCTACCACCGATTTTCGTTCAAAGAATTGTATTTTCACCAGATCAAATCATTTAAATCTACAGACCGCATGTTCGTATCTGTTTTGGTTCCGGTTCTGAATTTTTTTCCCATTTTTTGTAAGGTATTCAAATCATAAAATTGAAAACTGCATTATTGTATCGGTTTTGGTTCTAAAGTTATGAATTTATCCTTATCCATTAGCCCCCCCTTCCCCCCAAATTTTTTCAAAATATTGTATTGTCATCGGACCTACATTCCTGTGCCAAATTTCATTAACATCAAAGATTATAGATTACAATATATATTATTATTAACATCAATTCATGGGAACTGTGTCAAGAAAGAATCGCGAAATTTGATAGACAGAGAGTCAAAAAGGCAGCCAGGCTCTGTGAAGTTAAATAATATCGTTAAAAAATGAAGTTAAATAAAATCCGTTAATTAGGAGAATCAACTTGGGAAACATATCTCTGCTGGGGAAGCGGGTTGTCAGTTGTGGTTCCATCACAAAGTTTGACTCAACCAAACTATTTTCAATTTTTGGGGGCATTATTCAGCGGCTCTGGGGTGGCTTAAGCCTCTCCCCCCCCCATGCGAACGCCAGTGATTCACTTAACCTTTCCGCGATTCAAAGAATTTAGAAAGACCAAACTTTCTATGATTCACTCTGGCTAAAGTCTAGATCGTAAACAATTATTTATTTATATTTTTAAGAGGGAAGAAATGAGTAAGATACTTCTTACTTTGTATGTAGAACATCTCACTTACCCAAATAAAATTTATAAAACTAAATTATATACTTATCTTATCTGGTCTGGTATAATAAACGACAATAAAGCCAGTAAAAGCCTTCATCCTACTGATAAAGATAACAATGTGATCAGTTGAACCCCCATTGGCTTGGTCAATTTTTACAAAAGGTCAAATCAACTATAATAATACATACAAAATGACTTTTTGACAGATAAGATTAATAAGAATTTTGTTTTGCTAATTCGCTATACCAACAATCCTTTTGCAATAACAAAGTTCAAGGATCTACTATACTAACTAAATTAGGAGGTTCAAAAATATGCAGATCTACAGATCTCTGCAAACATTTCTGGTTTGGTTTCAGCTTTGGTTTTAATTAATGGTTATTACTAAAGGTTAAAATCAACTTCTTTACCGATGCCAGGCTTGGGCCAAATAAAATGATGATATACTTATATGGCCGACCACTTCACCATATAACCCCTGTCATAGATCAACATATTATCCGAGAAGAGCGGGGTCGGTCTCTTTACCTAATCAACTTTGTTTGCTTTATACTACATAATTAGTTGGGTCAATTCTAGTCATTATTCATTGTGAGTAATATGCAAAACATTCTCTACATATGTTAGAACAAAAATTAAATGAAAACAAAACGAACTTGGAAACTGATTTGGAACAATCAAGTAATTCAAGTGTAGTGAATCTTCCTTCGTGTCCATTTCAGGTAAATTAAGAGAGAGAACTTTCGCAATATACTTGCAGCGATAGAGAAAAATTGCAAGTTTGTTTGGGAGTGAAGTACCTGCTTAGTTGCTAGACCTTGTAATGACTAATGAGATTAGCAGTCTGCGCTTTCGAGCTTCCGAATTATGAAGCAAGTAATTTATAAAACAAATAATATAGTTGCTTCTAATTTATCTATCACCCACCCTTTCTTACTAGATTTTTCATTTCCATTTTCTATTTTATTTGTAAAAGTCTAGAAGTTTTTAACCCTGTTATATTTTCTACTTGTTTGTGCCTATAGCTCCAGTCCATATCTTCTATTTTTAATTTATGTATTATAAACTTTTTAGTTTAACAAACTTTCTAAATTATGCCATAATTGCTTTCGGTAAATATTTTATATACCCATAGAACTCGTTAATTTGTATAAAATTGTTTATGTTTTATGTTAGGAATTTGATAAGTTTATCATTTATATTAGGTAAAAAATAAAAAATATATAACTGGTTCTGTTCTATTTTATTTCATATTATCTTCTATTTTGTCCTTGTGAGAATTTCGTGTCACTAGTCATTGATCAAAGTTTCTTCAATACTACTCTATCCCTCGATAATCGGGGCCAACCTCTTTGTAGGTCTTCCTCTATGTCTGTACTTAATTATTTTAGTGGTCCTGGACTTTTTATTCATTGGACGTGATAAATTCATTTTACTCTTTGTGCCTTTATAAAATACAATGTTATAGACCTTATTTATATGTTTATGGCTTTTAATTAGGCCTTCTAATTTATTATTTATTATTCATTCTAATTCTGTTGCCAGATGGCCCACCTCTACTACTACTACTCCAAATCTTTCTAAAGCTAGGATATCCTATATGGGCGCTTATGACTAAGTGACTCATTCTTCTACCACTGGTTGGAAAGACATCCGTATTAGTGGTATCTCGTTGCAACCAGTAGTAGACGACTGATTCGTAAGCGACCGTGAAGGAAATCTTAGCCTAACGATTTTCCGCTCAATTTTTTTTAGATTCCTTATCTTTATGGAGTATTGTTTATGTTTTGCAGCCGTATCTGACAACTGTGCGTACCAAGGTAGTAATTTAGAGCACTGTAACTTAATTTTTTTCTTTTACAGACTAATCTTATCTCTGGGTCTTGGTCACCTTGTCTGACACTTCTTATGTGGATTGGTTTGGTTCCTTTGTGGATTTTGATTGATGTTGTTGCTTCGCTATATATATTGGATATTTAGTCTGTATCTGTGATTTACTCGGCTATTAATTAAAGATGCTTTTACTGCCCAGTGCCCAATACTATCGAAAGTTTTTTCGTTGGCTTGTTCTATTAGGATCTTCATGGTTAATAGGTGGTCAACTGTACTGAAACCTTTTCTGAAGCGTGCTTGTTCTTTTGATTGATATCCGTCAAATTTTGTTGTTATTCTATCTGTTAATATTTTCGTGAAAAGCTTATAAATTACGTTAAAGACTGTTATAGGTCGGTAGTTTTTAGTTCTGCTCTATCGCCTTTCTTGTGTAGAATAATGGTTATGGATTATTTCCAGTTGTTTCGGGTTATTTTTTCTTTTAGTATCTTATTCAGGAGAATATGGAGGGTATTAATTATAGCTTTACCGCCGTACTTGAGCATTTCTGCCGTTACTTCGTCTTTTCCAGGTGATTTGTTATTTTTAATTTTCTGTTTATATTCTTTATTTTTGTTTGAAGTTTCTTCATGGTTTCTCGCGATGCATAGTTCCCTTTTTGTTTGGTATAATTCTGTATAGAATCGTTGTGTGATATTTATAATATTCTCTTACGTTAGTTTCAATGCCGTTTATATCCTGTATTTTAATTATTTCATATTTACCTAGAAATTTTATATTCATGTTGTTTTCTATAACTCTTTCAATTTTTATTTATTGACTCTTTCTTTTATTTTCGTTTATAATTTTTCTTATAGTTCTATTTATTTCTGTGGATTCTATCGATGTTCTTTTTTCTTCTCTCTCAAGGTTCCGTCTTTTTTCTACCACTGGTTGGAAAGAGATCCATATTACTGGTATCTCTTTGCAACCACTGATTCGTAAGCGACCGTGAAAGAAATCTTTACCTAACGATTTTCCGCTCAATTTTTTTTCAGATACTCCTCATCTTTATTCAGCATTGTTTATGTTTCGCAGCCGTATCTGACACTGTAACTTAATTTTTTCAATAACAGAAAATATTCTCAAAATATCTGGTGCAACAAACTTGGGCGGGTCTTGGCCTAGTCTAGAATCAGCTTTTATTTATTTCAATTTATTGTCTTGGATTGCTTATTTTACTGTTAAATGATTTTCTTTCACTTGGTCAGCCGGAATTTGGGAAAAAAAGTTACATTGGGGGTTCAATACTGCCCCCTGTCCATCCTTTATAGCTGGACTTTAGTGGACCGGCAATGACAAGTTCTTTGAAGAAGCGAAAGTACTGTAACTATCTGCACCTGTTTTCATTTTGACGCACACCTATAGTTAAATGACCTTTGATATTCGGTGATATGATGAAGTATCTTTATATTTATCTTAAAGTAGCCTAAAAGCTGCTTGTCGCTATCGTAATGTTTGAGATGCGTAGATTGCTTGATAAGAGTGACTATTCTGTAAAATCTTAATTCTCCGAGTATCGCTAAGTTGCCCTTTGAACGGAGTGTTATATGACAAATTGATTTCCCGTTCTGCTCTTAAATTAGCTGGCCAATAGGAGAACAAATTTGAAGGAACATGTAGATATTCCTATCAATAATTTTGTTGTCATGCCAACTGATACAAAAGCGTGTGAGCTCAATGTGGGAGTAATGAGTTTACCTGTTGATATAGATCTTTTGCAAAAAAGAAATTGCTACAAAATAAAATAAGTAAAATTCTAATTTCGAAATACTTTAAACCTTCCATATTAAAAAGTATGCATGCAATATTAAAGCAATTAAAGGTAGTAATAAGTAATTAATATAGAGCTGGCTCAAGATTTATGTATGACTAGTTTACCTAATGCGGTATTAAAAAAGCATTACCTACATAAAAATAATTATAAATTATTTCGTGGTAATAAAGTATTTTTAACTTTCTAGCTACAGTTACTTGCATTATTCCAATTAATAACTATTACTCTAGGTACCTAGCTTCGAGCATATATAACCTCTTTGGTACCTAGATACCTAATTAAAAATTTCTTGGTTAATAAAAGCGAATGCATCTACCTACATCTACAAATTTTGCAAAACTAATAATTTTATATACAAAAACTCTGTATACAAAGCTTTAAAACATTATTGAAATGATTATTATTACATCAATCAGAAACTAGAGGACTATAATTTAAATTAAAATGATTTGACAAGTGATATGAATGGTGAGGATGTTGATTTAATTTCTACAGTTTAAATTTTAATGTAGAAACGCAGTGAACTGTGAAAGAAAAGATTTGCTTTAATAATATTAGTGATACTAAACTTACTAAAAATCTGATACAAACTAAAATGCAATTTACGCTTAAACATACGAAGGCAATAAATCTGATGAGTACAAAGTCAGATTAAAAAAAAATGTTAATAGTTTTTTAAAATATTCGCGATATCAAACTGCGCCTCAACACTTGAAAATTGTTTACACCGACTAAACTACATATCATTCTAAAAATACGCACACTTAGAACACGACATAACATAATGACCGGTTTACTTACCTTTATCACAGTCAGTCAACACTACTTTACTCCGTAACTACACAATAAGTTTTTTTTGTCTAGTTATCACAATAACGTTTATATCACAGGAGAATTAAGTCCGTAACGAAATTGTTATTTAAAGTCATAGATACTATATTAAAAATTAAAACTGTCAAAGCAATGTGCATGGAATCGGTAAAATCTGAGAAGCAGTCCGCTCGACCTTCCAATTTTACCGCGCAACAGTTGTTTTGATACTGTTCGCTATGAGCTACACAATTGAAAAGGACATGACACTCGGGCAAAATACGAGAGGCAGCACAAACTTGCGCACTAATCCACTGACTGTATGCCATAGTTATTTCTGTTTCTCTTATGTTACCGGTTACTCTATCTCTGTCAGTTGATATGAAACCAGTCTAGAAACGAGTTGATACAATTCATTCAGGAACCAGACAAAACCTGAAATGTTATTTACTTTTTATTAGGTTTTCACATTTTGATTGGAATTGGAATAAGTTGATTTCAAGCAAATATTGATTCGACAATAATTAAAACTTCTCTGCCAAGAGACTGTAGGGTTGCCACTTTTTTAGACAATCTTAGTCTTTTTTGGTTTTCGTGTTATTGCCACCTACTGGACTCCAGAGGTTAGAAATAGAAAAGCCCTAACCTTTGGAATCACAATTCAACTTGTTAGACATCCGTCAAACTCATATCAAATACAAGATGACGACTAAAAAATTAAAAACAGGACAATTTTGGAAAAATTATTTTTTTCAATTTTGAACCAATACTTTTTTTTTAAACCAAAATCCTTGTTGGAATCATACCTAGTGTAACTTTATGAAAACTAACAAAAACATGCATTTATGGTGTTTCTGCGTCTGTAAAATAATGTAACCCTCAACATCATGTTTCCTTTCGGCTTTTTGCGTTTTTATAGTGTAAGTAACTTTATAAACGTTTTAAAAGCGATTTTTAAAAAAATTAAAAGCCCTTATTATTTTAAATAACTCGAGAATCCTTTAACTTATAGCGAAAATGATAGGTACCCACTTTTGCATACAATCTGTTAATACACATCTTTTTTGTATCCTGTGATTTGTTTGTAAAATTCGCAGTTCCTCTAAAACCGGAAAAAACACGAAAAAAATATGATGTTGAGGAATATCTTTTTCAGGCACAGAAATATTAAGAGCGCAAGCGATTGGACGTTTTGATAAAATAGCTGCACTATGATTCAAACAAAATAAAAATAGTTTGAAAAAAGTCCTAGAATGGCAACCAATAGGGCGCAGAAAAAGAGGGCGTCCTAAACTGGAATGGCAACAGTCAATCCAAAGATCAATGAGTCAAAAAAACCTGACGGAAGATGATTGTCAGGATCGAAGGGGGTGGAGAATAGGCGTCGGACAACGTAGAAAAACATTCTAAACCGACATAGTAGTTGTGAAAAAAGATATTAGCTAACGAATTAATTCTTACATTAGTGACATGGGCGCACCCAGGGGGGGGGGGGGGGGGGGCCCGGGGCCCGGCCCCCCCCCCAAGCCTTAGATTTTTTAATGTATATTCTACATATTTAATGATAAAACATGAAAAATACCTTAAAATTTGACATCAGGAGGCGTCGGCCCCCCCAACCCCAAGCAGTGGCGTAGTTGCGAAAAGACATGATGACCTTTTTTTTTTTTTTTGGTCGCAAGTTTTTTGAGGGCGCGCTTTGGAGCTGTCGGGCCCCCCCCAAGACACATTCCTGGGTGCGCCACTGTTAGTGAGCCATTATAATTTTAAAAGATCAGCTAGGTCTAAGCAAGCGATGTTTTGGAAAAAAAGCCTAAGTTGTAACTGGGGCACAAAAAGCAGCCACAACAATCGGTTTGGCGGAAACAGGAAAACTTCTATTTCAAACCGTTATTAGAGTTAATAGAAAGCGGTTTAACAGCGACCGAAGCATGCAGAGGAAATCCAACACTCTTCCAAGAAGTGCTGTTCAGAACTTTTCTATAAATCGAATTATTCAACAAGTGCTATATTGGGGGAAATCGTTAACACAGGGAAAAACACGAAGAGTTCCGTCACAAAAAAATCTAAATACCCTACTTGGTACTCTGAAGATACTATGGCGCTAATTAAAGAAAAATTTTAAGACATTTAAAGTGGAGGAGGTACGGTAATCCCTTTCCCCATCTGATTAAATCTTAAAAACGACTATGATACGTATATATCTCATACTGAGGACAACATGAAACACAATATAAAAGGTTTTTGGTCGTTTGTAGCCAGCAAGAATAAGCGCAAGAGTATTCCGAATTTTATCACCTACAATATAATAATGTCACTCATTCTGATGACAAAGCAATGCATCGGCGTTTTCTGAATATTTTTCGAGTGTCTTTGAGCCTGTGGAGACTCCAGCAGAATTTCGTTGTGTGAAAGCACAATCGTCAGTGAGCCGTGAGTTAAAATTTATCAGCTTGCCGGAGTATTAGCTTGCCGGAGTAAGAAAAAGGAAAACACAATGAAATTAATCGTTAATTGAATTTATTTAACGTGTAACATTTTTAGCTCACACATATACTATACTATAGTAGTGTGAGCTATGGTGATCCTAATTTTTTCGAGAAAAAAAAAGTTGCTCCGATTTCAAAATTTTTTATATATCTTTGCGTTTCAGATGATTTTGAAACTTTTTTGTTGCGCGTTCTGTTTCAAAAATTTGAGTTTAAGTCAAAACATGGCTTGTGTGGTATCAAACAAAAGGTAATTTAGTCTGGAGTTGAATAAAATATATTTCAGTTTTTAGTTATATTAGCTCACACGTACACTATAACTATAGTACCTAGTGTGAGCTTAGGGGCCCATATATTGGCAGAGTATTTTTAACACAAACAAAAATTATTATACAAATGAAAAAACTTAAATTATTTCAGTGTCGTTTATGTTTACGACACACGTTTTGATCATCTTCACTTATTCTTGAACTCTTAGCAGCTTAATTTTGAATAATTTTGTAGAAAGCTAATTCTGGTAGTTTTATCCAATCTTCGCCATAATGTTTAACCAGCAATGGAAGGCCAAAGCAGAGAATGCCTATTGGCTCGCGAGCAAATAGGCAGTTTTAAAAATATATCGTTAATGTAAAGAAAGAGTTTTGCAAATAACCGATAATTTTAACGGAGGCAATAGATTTCCTATTTAAAATTTGATGAACTTTGAAAAAAGTGAATTTTGATTATTTTGTCGATCAGAGACTTTGGCCTCATATAGAATAAATCATTGACGCTTGGTGTCTTTCTCGACGAGTGGAAGAAGGCTCAAATAACGCCGGTTCATTAAGGGTGTAGCAAGAATGAAGTAAAAAACTTAATGGAGTTACTGGAGTCTATTGTAACCACGGATATTAGAATTGTTCTAATATCCGTGATTGTAACTGACTACTTGTTTTTTAAATGTCAACATTTAATTCCTGAGAATCAGCATGGTTTTATTAAGGGTAGATCTACCGACATGAACCAACCCTATTGAACATCGGTGTGCATGGTGCTCTCATGGCATGGGTCTGATAACTTTGTATGAAACAGGTCGCTCTAAGTTATCAAAATCAAAAATCAATAGCGTTCCATTACTCTTTATTTTATATATTTTCGATATTAATGTTTGTTTTAGGCACTTGGAGTTTAAAACATACTAACGATGTAAAATTTTATAAATAAATTAAATCCGTTAATGATCGCCTAGAATTACAGTCAGATATTGATCGTTTTCACCGGTACTGTTCCCGGAATTGGTTGTACTTCAACCCTCAAAAATATTACCCTATAAGCTTTTCAAGATTACGGTTTAAGTACATCAGTTTTGGGTATAGTATCGATGGAACGGGCCTTAATAAAGTAGAAAAAATAAAGGAACTAGGCGCTTGGTTGCACCAGAAACTTAATTTGAATATCATATAGAGTCAATCGCCCAAAGAGCTTATAAGAATCTAGGATTTATTATTCGTATAACTAAAGTATTTAAAACCCCTAATTCTCTTATCCTATTGTATAATGCATTGGTTAGAAGTATTTTAGAATATTGTAGCACAGTGTTGGACCCAATATATAAAAAGTACATGACAAGAATTGAAACAATTCAAATTAAATTTGTCAACCACTTAAACTACAAACTAGAGGTCTACATGCTTTAGGATACGAATCTAGCTTGACGCAATATAATTTGCAAAAATTAAGCTTAAGGAGATTGATCTCTGGTTCAACATTGTTGTATAAAACTTTAAACCTAGGTCTTAATGTTCGATTTTATTTTTCACGAACTGATTTTCTTTTTTACTATAAAACGACATAAACGAATGCCACTGCCATTTCAACTCTCTTTTCATCAGATTGCAGCGAAATTAAAATTTGTATTTTAATCATACTGACGTTTTCAATATTACAATTTACTCTTTCAAAAGAACAGCTAAATCTGTTTTTTGAAGTTCCTGAATTTATTATTATTTTTAATGTTTTTTTGAAGTGTAAACTTCTTTAGGCGCATTTAGCAGTTTTTGTGTCAAGTCGACTAACTGTGAGAAGACCACACGGCAGAAGTGTAAACTTCAACAAGGCGAAATTAATAATACTGGCCTTCATCTGCATCATCATATCGCTCTGCTACTGATCCTCTCACAGTTAGTCGACTCAAGCCGACTTCACCCGAATGAGCGTTACATAGCCGAGCCTGACGGCTCAGGTCAATTCAGTACCCACAAAAACTGCTAAACGCGCCTAAAGAAGTTTACACTTCAAAAAATAAAAATAAATAAAGAATCATAGACACATGATAAAAGAGTAGCAACCCTAGTGAATACTATCATAAGACATACAATGATCGAAGGTTAAGACTTACAATTAAAATCAAACTTAATGTTGTCTGAAACTGTCTGGATGGCATATATGTATTTAAATACATAATTTAAATCTTATTAATTGTCGAAGAGAAAATAGAGAATTATTGAAATACAGCCAGGCTACAATTGTGCCAGCCACTATTTTGACATATTCACATTGAAAACTGACAGTTGATCCTTCAAAATTGACATACCAAAGTCGAATTAAAAAACTTTCGTCGTTTATTTTCAATTATTAAAAGAAGGCACTATTTATTTCGGTTCATATAGTAAACAAAGTAAGTGTGTTGAAAGATCACAGCTGATATTACAATGTGAAGGTGTCAAAATTGTGCCTGGCACTATTATAGCCTGAGTTTATTTCAATAATTCTCTAATGCCTGAGGAATGGACCCTGGCATCGTTATATGTTCGATGACCCTGAGTATTATACAGCCAATTTACAAAAAAGGTGATAAGCTAAACCCGAGAAGAGCCACCATTGCTATTCTCGGGGTAAACTGTTAAAAGTATGCAGGCACAACTCTCCCAAACTAGGCCAGCCAATAGAGCGAAGAAAAAAAACCCCAGCTCAAAAGGTTCGGTTCACGAGTCACGATTTTGACATACGTTGTTCACATTGAAGTCCTAAAAAAAATTTGAGTTTTCGACCTTGGGGAAGGGCCGGCTCCCCTCGCCATGTTGGATTGGGTGTGCACGAAAAGGTTTTTTCTTAATTGCTTAGTCCCTGTAAATTTAAAAAAAAATGTTGGACCCGCGTGAGGTTAAGCATTCGAGCTACCCACGGAAAAATATGTTGTTCACATTGAAGTCCTAAAAAAAATTTGAGTTTTCGACCTTGGGAAAGCGCCGGCTCCCCTCGCCATCTTGGATTGGGTGTGCACAAAAAGGTTTTTTCTTAATTGCTTAGTCCCTGTAAATTTAAGAAAAAAAGTTGGACCCCCGTGAGGTTAAGCATTCGAGCTACTACCCACGGAAAAATATGTTGTTCACATTGAAGTCCTAAAAAAAATTTGAGTTTTCGACCTTGGGAAAGCGCCGGCTCCCCTCGCCATCTTGGATTGGGTGTGCACAAAAAGGTTTTTTCTTAATTGCTTAGTCCCTGTAAATTTAAGAAAAAAAGTTGGACCCCCGTGAGGTTAAGCATTCGAGCTACTACCCACGGAAAAATATGTTGTTCACATTGAAGTCCTAAAAAAAATTTGAGTTTTCGACCTTGGGAAAGCGCCGGCTCCCCTCGCCATCTTGGATTGGGTGTGCACAAAAAGGTTTTTTCTTAATTGCTTAGTTCCTGTAAATTTAAGAAAAAAAGTTAGATCCCCGTGAGGTTAAGCATTCGAGCTACTACCCACGGAAAAATATGTTGTTCACATTGAAGTCCTAAAAAAAATTTGAGTTTTCGACCTTGGGAAAGCGCCGGCTCCCCTCGCCATCTTGGATTGGGTGTGCACAAAAAGGTTTTTTCTTAATTGCTTAGTCCCTGTAAATTTAAGAAAAAAAGTTGGACCCCCGTGAGGTTAAGCATTCGAGCTACTACCCACGGAAAAATATGTTGTTCACATTGAAGTCCTAAAAAAAATTTGAGTTTTCGAGCTTGGGGAAGCGCCGGCTCCCCTCGCCATGTTGGATTGGGTGTGCACGAAAAAGTTTTTTCTTAATTGCTTAGTCCCTGTAAATTTAAGAAAAAATGTTAGACCCCCGTGATGTTAAGCATTCGAGCTACCCACGGAAAAATATGTTGTTCACATTGAAGTCCTAAAAAAAATTTGAGTTTTCGAGCTTGGGGAAGCGCCGGCTCCCCTCGCCATGTTGGATTGGATGTGCACGAAAAGGTTTTTTCTTAGTTGCTTAGTCCCTGTAAATTTAAGAAAAAATGTTGGACCCCCGTGAGGTTAAGTATTCGAGCTACTCACAGAAAAATATGTTGTTCACATTGAAGTCCTAAAAAAATTTGAGTTTTCGACCTTGGGGAAGCGCCGGCTCCCCTCACTATGTTCGATTGAGTGTGCACGAAAAGGTTTTTTTTTTAATTGCTTAATCCCTGTAAATTTAAGAAAAAATGTTGGACCCCCGTGAGGTTAAGCTTTCGAGCTACCCACGGAAAAATACGAGAAAAACAAAAAAACAATTTTTTTTTGTACCCGATCATAGATAGCCACGAAAACTTGTTTGATTTTTAATTTACGGGTACTAAATTTTACATGTTTTAAACAAAAGTTTTCGAGTTCTGACGCTGATCATTTTTTTTTAGTGGCCTTTAACTTCGAAACTGGTGATTTTTGAGAAAATCTGTAATAACATAAAATAAAGACCAGTAGCCTATAAAATGAGACATTACTCAGTTCTATGGGTAATACCTTACTGAGAGAACCCTGAAGTATTAGCAGTACACTCGTTCTTTATGTATTTTCATAGTATATGCAAAATAAACAGAGAATATTCAGTTTTATGGAATTTTTTTCATTTACAGAAAGTATGTAATTATTGAAGAAAATTAAATTATCTTTTTTTTTCTCACAAATAAGCAGTTTCGAACTTAAAGGCCACTAAAATATAAAACTTGTCAAAACCCAAAATGGTGGCGAATTATCATAACTCGAAAACCCTCGCCTGACAAGTTTTTTTTATTGTCTTCAGCTTTTATTTAATTTTTTTTTTCTAAAACCTACAGTAACCAAGTAATTTAAATCAAATCCTTTTTGTGCACACTAAATCCAAGATGGCTGGGGAAACCGCTCCCCCCCCCAGGGTGGAAAACTTAAATTTATTTTTAAGACTCCAATGTCAACATATGTCGCGAACACCACCGTTTGCAAGATAAATTCTATAATCACTGGATTAAACGTAGTTTATAAGATTGTCAGTAGCCTTATACAACAGAGACTATTGGAGTAGGTGTTCTGACACAGCCTACCTTAAAGACGGCTGTCCATGGAGCGTATTATCTGCGCGGATTTTTTTTTTCTCAGGCTATGATTGGTCCAAATTTTCAAATCAACCAATCAGAGCCCTAGGAAAGATAAATCCGCGTGGATAATACGCTCAATGGACACCCAGCCTTAGGTAGGCTGTGACCCTGAGTTGGCTAGCGGAGATTACCAATGTGGATTCCGCCCCTACAGATCTACCTCAGATCAAATATTTGTGAGGCCAATTCTATAAAAATCCTGAGAACAACTTAAATACATGGTGGCGAACAAATCCAAACACGTCAAATAAGTTTTTACGAGCTTGCTTTCTGGCGCAAAAAATTTTTGCTCGGACCCCCGAAAAGGAGTCTACTCACATAGAACTTTTTTTCTTCTGGTGTAAGTGGGGTAACCCTACTTGTGGTACCTCATTTAAAAGCCTATGGAAAAAGAAAAACAACGGTATAATTTGAAAAAAATGAATATTTTGTTTCTTCAAAACACCAAAAAACTAAAAATTTTAAATAATATTTTTTGACATTTTAATTGACGCATATCAAAAATAACTTTTTTGTAATTATTTTGTTGTTTTTCTTTTTTTATAAGCTTCCAAACGAGGTACCAGAAGTTATCCCATTTGACAAAAAAAGTTGTATGTGAGTAGACTCTTTTTCGGGGGTCCGCGCAAAAATTTTTTTGGTTGTTTTTGTTTTTTTCCATTTGACATTTGATTTGACGTTATCACATCTAGAAAAAAAAGTTGTATGTGAGTGGACCTCTTTTCGGGGGCCGACCAAAAAATTTATGCGGTAGAGCTCGTAAAAAACTTAGTTGACGTGTTTTTGTTTTTCTCCAAGGAACCAAATATTAATCCGCTAGAGGTAGTATTCCATTTAAAGTCGCCATCCTTAGTTAGCAGTTCGCTTTTTAATTAATAATTTTACTTCCTTTTATTTTATAACTTGATATTTTTCATAAATGTTTTCTTTAAAAATACGAGTATTATCAAAAAATTAAATTGATCAAATCATGGAAATGCCCGGAAAGGATTTTGGAAAATTCGAACATATCATTTTTCAACAAATACAATACTCCCCTACAGGCAAAGTTCACAATTAAAATATAAGTTGCTGCACTTGTCAAAAATCAATGGAAATGTAAAGATCAAACGCGTGTCGACGTAGGCTGTCGCTGGTCGTAAATCATCAGCGCGACCGAGAAATACGGGGGATTTTACTCCTACGCGGCCAGAGTTTACACAATTAAAATATAAGTTGCTGAACTTGAGCCGGCGGCCGACATCAAACGCCGAATCGCACACCTGTTTTGCAGCGGGTTTCTGGCTGGTCGATCTTTGAGCCGGAGGCCGACATCAAACGCCGAATAGTTTTGCAGTTACGACCAGCGACAGCCTACGTCGGCCGCGGTTGATCTCTATATTTTCATTGATTTTTCACAAGTGCAGCAACTTATATTTTAATTGTGTCAAATTTGACGCGGCCAAGATCCACCAGCCATTAACCCGCTGCAAAACAGGTGCGCGATTCGGCGTTTGATGTCGGCCGCTGGCGCCGGCTCAAGTGCAGCAACTTATATTTTAACTGTGTAAACTTTGCCACAGGGGAACTAAAAAAGGGATTTTAAGGGGATCCAGAGAAAAATGGGACTTTTGGCCGTTGCAAATAAATATGGGTCTATGTCAACTAACCAAGAATGAGACGGTTGGCAGCAAAAACATTCAGGGTTCCTTGAATTTTTTTGGTTGGTAGGCTTACCATTGACATTATAATTAACATATCAATGAGGCTTAGTCAATATCCTCTGAATTTAAAAATCGTGGTAATTGAGTACATTCGCATGGAGCGTGGGAGCAAGTGAAAAAGCGTGGTAATCATGAATTGTACCATAGCGGGCTGAATGGAGGGCTCTGTTTAATCAGGCTAAAACCCGCCAGAAGAACTTAAGAAGAAGAATTGTCAAAGCTCGCCATGACATACACAGCAATCAAAGACACTTATAACAAATATTTTATTATTCCTCTAAAAAAAAATTTATGGATAAGTATATTGATAACATTTTTTGTAACAGCTGTAAATAGTATTGTCAGACGCACATTTATTAAAATACTTATATATATATAGTATTTATTTTTTATAACTACAACAGAATATCTATAATCATCAAATTTATTCGAAGAAAATGCTTTCAAACTAATTTTCGTTCAAAAACAATATTTTTGAAATATTTTTTTACTACGCCACTGTTTTTAAATATTATTGATATTTTCTACATATGCGATTTTATTTTTTATTGCAAATAAAAGCTAAAAACACATGTATTTAAAAAAAATGTTTCAAAGTTGTAGAGTCAGGGACTTTTTAAATTGCCGTTGTATTTTTTTTCTATCTAAATTAATCATTTAAAGAAATCAAAAAAAAAAATAAATATGTACAGATACAGACTCAGGTAAGGTTCACAATGTTTTTGTTTTGGTTTGGCTTCGACGACGGCAATTTAAAAAGTCCCCGACTGTACCAACATGCCTGCAGACATTAGTTTTTTAAAAAATCGAATAAATATTGGGACAAACATGGGTATTTTTTCAACTTTTTAAAATTACTTCAATTAAAGAACGCCACTGGTGAGTTTGTTATCAGTATAACTCCATTGAATCATACCTTGCTAAAAAGGGAATTTTATTGTCTACAATTAAGTATATGGTACATTTTTCAAACTTTTAGATTTTGGGGGGCCTGAGGGGATTTTTGGAGTCTTTCGTAGCCATTAAAAAAAAAACTAATATGATATTATTTTTTAGTTGTTTATAAATATATATTTTGAAGGGACACCTGTGTAAATTTGGGCTTTACAGCGGCAATTTAAAATTTCGCCATGTTGGCCGCCATCCTGAATATCTCAGCCCCTGTCAACATTTCGAGGTGGCAACATGGATATTCGGATTCAGCGGGGTCGAAAGAAGGGGAATCGACCATTTGCCAGAAAGTAATATAAAATGCTTCTAGAACATGGATTTTCCAAATACCCATATCGACAATGTCAACAATACTTTTTTTGTATAAGAATATAACTCCTAAAAAAATATCCATCACCGCCCTGACACCCCCCCACTGCAGGTTGCCAGACACCACTTGTAATAGCATTCTGCGGGTCAGATTCACCTTTTAGGTCTAGGAAATAAATATCTGTACCCCAGAGCCAGACTATGTTAAGTCCATTTTTTACTTTTTTTGGTTTGAACATCCTTAATACTTATTTTTTCATATATTTTTATTTGCTAATGTTGTCTGAACTCTATCTTTAAAAATAAAAAAGATCGCCTGATATAAACCAATATTAAGTCCATAGACATCGTTAGGCAAACAATGTTAAGTCAGTATTTAGGTTGTTCAAACCAAAAAGTCAAAAATGGACTTAACATAGTCTGGCTTTGGGATACAGATATGTAATGTTGGTTGCCTTTATCACAAAACGCTTTTTTTAGCGTAGCTTAAGGATGATAAGCCATCGATGATGGCAGGGATTCATCCTATAAGAAACTAGGACGCCTGGCAGCCCTATAAAAGTTATAAGCAGTATATAAAAGGTCTTATTGGCAATAAGAAGACTGGCACATAATTTACTCTTGACGCAAGTTCCCTTTATTATAATGTCCGATATTAAATTGATGTTATTAACCTTTGATGATAAACTATATTTTTATAGTTTGACATGTAATCTAGTAAACAAATTAATAAAAATTATGTAGAAAATATTATAAATACATGTACCCACAGTGTGCCTGAATGAAGTATAGGTTACACAAAAATGGTTCCAAAAACTAATTGCACATTTTGAATATGGATTCTTTCCTGACTTCAGAGCCATACTCATATAAATCCTAGCTGATCCTCTTCTCGAAATTTTATCAATTTTTTTGCTTTTTTTCTAGTTAGTCTAGGCGCTGGCTCCTGTCACGTGTGACTTAATATGTGCGCTCAGTTTGACTGCGGGGCTTTGTTAAGCATCCATAGCAGTATCAATAAAGTTTGGTCAATTGGTCAAACTATTGGTTGTTTGGCCGCCATCTTTGAAAATGGCCGCCAAATTAAAAGATTTTTTGTTTAGGCGTATCTCTCTATCCAGTGGTCCTATTTTAATTTTTTAAAGTTTGTTTTAATCCTTTCTCAGAGGCAAACAAATTTTGTCATAACACATTTTTTGATAAATTACGTAGTTTTTGAGATATACCAGGATTATTAGTATTTCCGCTCGCAAACGAGTCAAATTAATACCCATGCTCATTTTATTGTAGCTACAATATTATTGACATTTGTTTTTGTTTTGTTACATAGAAGGCTTTAAACCTTTCACAGAAGAGGATACTGACTATATGTTTTTAAAGTTCGTTGGATCGTACCCCTAAAGACTGCCTGAAAGAGGGTAGTTTCTGAAACAGTTCACAATATTATAAAAAAGTGAATTTGCAGCGAAACCATGCATCCTACCGAAAAACGATAAAATTAATTTTTTATAGTACTTTAATTTCGCTTCTTCTAATGTATCACTTAGCATCCTAGCTGTGACAGTTAGCTGTACAAACCAGCTAAAATGTACAATTTTGTGAAAATTCCATGTTTTCGCTCCAAAATCGATTTTTTTCTAACAAATTGTAAAAGATATGATAATAATCAGAAGATGCGAAATTAAAAGTACTATAATTATTACGATGCATCGTTTTGCTGCAAATTCATCAAATGTGTAATCTTGTGAACCGTTTTAGAAAGCACCCTCTTTAAGGCAGTCTTTAGGGGTACCATCCATCCAACTTAAAAACATAAAGTCAATATTCTCTTCTGTGAAAGGTTTAAAGCCTTCCATGAAACAAAAAAAACAAATGTCAATAATATTGTAGCTACAATAAAATTAGCACTGGTATTATTTTAATTCTTTTGTGAGCGGAAATACTAATAATCTTGGTAAAGGTAAAAAGGAGTATAACAAGCTTTAAAAAATTAAAATCGGATAACTGAGTAGGGAGATACGCTTAAACAAAAAAAATCTATCAATTTGGCGGCCAATTTCAAAGATGGCGGCCAAACGACCATGAGTTTGACTACGTGACCAAACTTTTTTTATACACCTATGGGTGCTTAACAATTTCCCGCAGTCAAACTGAACGCACATATTATTATATTAGGTCGCACGTGACAGGAGAGAGCGTCTAGACTAACTAGAAAAATGGCAAAAAATTAATAAAATAAAAAAAGAGGATCAGCTAGGATTTACACGAATATCGCTCTGAAGTCAGGAACGAATCCATATTCAAAATGTGCAATTAGCTTTTGGAACCATTTTTATGTAACCTATACTTCGTTCAGACACACTGTGTACCATAAATATCAAAATAAGTAATCAATCACATAAATTTGTTGGTATTGGAACCTCTACAAAACAAAAAATAAATAAATAAAGCAAAGCATTAATTTTTTCTAGCTTTGCACGTAGTCCTTCATCCATCATAAATTATAAAATACAGGGTGTTTCACAACTATTTCGATAAACTTTAACCACATGTTCGGCTCGTGACAGTAAAGTTTGTGAGTTCTGCCGATAGGGTATAAAAAATGCTATTTTTTTACAGTCTCCAGATCACGTGTGATCAATTTCTCTTGTAAAAATCCTTTTATACGATTTTCCCCGGCTTGAATCACACTTTTCTATTAAAATATCGGACAATGGCAGTCCTTCTTCTTTCAGTTTTAGTTATTCTTCAGAAGTAAAGAGAGATAATTTTTTTACATTAATTAAATTATCCACCACATTCATTGTGACACAATTATACAAAAACAAACAACAAACACGACCATAACCTCCCACTCATACGTTTGGCATCTTCTAAATAAATAAATGCGCCCGCAAACACGCAACGCTGAGCCCGCCCGCCCGGAATTGTACTGGAACTGCAAGTTTTGCAGCTCTATTTTTGCCTAGATTTCGCTATCTAAACCCATGAGCAAGTGGGGTGCGGGGCGAAGGAAGGGGTTCCTAGCCGAGCACAGATCTCGTTAGCCGCCCAGCTACGTTGTGTTGCAATTTAGCTGCGCAACAATGCCAATAACTTCATTTGCCGACTGTGAAATGCGGCCTCCGGCGACGGCGCGCGGCGTCATACTCAACACACGTACGCGATTTAAAGGCCTACTATACCAACACCGGACCGAAAATATACTGCTATTCCAATAATTTTAGAAATAAAATAATTATATTAGAAAAATGCACTTATGCACTCGCCGCCCCTGAAATTAGATTGGATTTCAATTGCAATACGGTATCAGATTTTTTTGAAATCAGCTGTAGAGACTCTTCGTTTCATAAATAAATGGATCCATGATGGATCTGATACGTTCCTAGCTAGCCTATTAGAACACTTTACGTAAAGCCATGATATATCAGCCTCAAAAACAGTTTTTTGTAAATATCTCAGAAACTAAAGCTCTTACGAGGTTTTTGGTTATTAGTCAAACTATTTAGTCTACTATAATCCGAAACCGCATATTGATGCGATGCTCCGTTAAAAAGTTAGCATTTTTTAAAAGTTTTAACTGTCACATAACTGTCATTAGTAATCAGCTCGTTAGAGTGTCGAATACTATTTTACCTAAAAATTTTATGAAAATCGATTTAGCGGTTTAGGAGCTATCGTGTTACGGACAGAAAAAAAATACACACACACAGACAGACATCACGACGATATTGCTAGGATAGGTCAAAATACACCCAAATAACACATTTTAGGCGTTATCTCAAAAACAAAATTTTCGTCGACAACACCTTCTCTAGCCATTGCTGCGTGGGCAACACTTACAAAAGTACAAATTATCACTCGAGTTTTAGAAGTCTATAAGGAAAGCGGCCACTCATTTTCGGGTTGATAAAATGACGATAATACGGTGGAAAAGGCGCTGGATACAAAATAATTTGAGAGATAGACAACATGGATCAGGGCGAAAGACTGTAAGTTCCGAGTTACAAAAAGAAAGGTTTATCGAGCTCAGACAAAATCGATGTTACCAGGTTCCTATCAGCCTGTAACAGAAAGATCAACAAATTTGAAATTTCCTGTGAAGTTGCTGCGAAAACATTATTATTGTTGCAGGGTTATTTTTGCATTAAATAATGTTCTTGATAGTAATGACTTCTGGGAGAGGGTGGTCTTCACCGACGAAAAGATATTTCAGTGATCTTCGAGCAGCAGAAGAGTTTTAGTTTATCGTCCACCAAATTCTTGATTTAATCCAGAATACACCAACCAAATTAAGAAAGCTGGACATTTTTCTGGGAATATGTGGACTTGGTTTAACACTAGAGGTTTGGGAGTGTTTTAGCAAATCGAAGGTTCAACAGTGAACGATATGTTGAAATTCTTCAAAATGTTATGTATGTTACAAGCTGTGCAGATGTTTTACGAAAAAAACTACTTCGTTTATCAGCAGGAAAATTCTCCCATGCACACTGCTTAAATGTGGTTCGCCAGTGGTTTTAAAACAATAATATTGAGACTCTTTGGCCATCTCAACCCAATAGAAAATATATAAGGCCGACTTATCATTTACCAAAGAAACTGGAGACCACAGCGCTTATATCAATCAGAAGATAATCAATATTTTAGAATGTTAAGTTTTTCAATGCCCAGACGTTTGCACTAAATACTAAATTATTTTATTGTGTTTTATTTTGTTGTTTTAAGTTTAGTCTTTAGTTGTTTTTATCCGAATTCGTGTGTTTTCAATCCGATGATTATTATTACTTTTTGGCAATAAAGGATTCAATAAAATATATTTATTTGCTGTTTGATATTATTATTAAATTAAAGCATTTTTTGTGTTTTAGCGGAATTTTTATTTTTTATTTGACCACAATAGCGACGTCATACCCCATTAAAGCTCTCATAGATTATAAGCTGGTGCTCCACCACCGGTTCATTTATATTTGCGGGTAGTGTGTATGAGTATACACTAAGAAAAAGCCAAAAATTTTGATATATTGATAGAAAGCATGTATGCGTTTTTTTATAAAACCAACTTCATAAATCTACCAAAAAAAAACTCATAAAAGACAAGCAGAAAAGGAGATACAAATTTACAAAGCTTAAATGGTGTACAGTTTAGCTCATGACCCCTAGTAAAAACGTAAAATTAAAAAATATACTTTTTTTACATTTTTCTTCTTCATAAATTTACTTTTGATCTAACCCAGAACTTAGGGTTAAAGTTTATCAGAATAGTTGTGAAACATCCTGTATAATATATTTTGCAAATAATTTTAAAATTCTAACTAAATTTTTAAGTTGAGTAAATTATTAATTCAAAAAAATTGTGTGTGTTTAAGACCACACGGCAGAAGTGTAAACTTGAACAAGGCGAAATTAATAATACTGGCCTTCATCTGCATCATCATATCGCTCGCTGAATGTTCTTCTCACAGTTAGTCGACGCGAGCCGAGTTCACCCGAATGAGCGTTACATAGCCGAGCCCGACGGCTCAGTTCAATTCACTTCCCACAAAAACTGCTAAACGCGCCCACAGAAGACCACGGTTCGGTCCGCTTTGCAGTCAATATGTTATGAACGCGTCTAAAGAAGTTTACACTTCAAAAAGCTTTACAAAGGTGTACATATTTTGTATGTGTTGAATGCACATGCTTGGCACTTTATTATTTATGAACCCATTGATAAAAAAATAGTTTTTTTGCAAATTTAGTCTTTTTTTTAATTACAATTTCCACAAGCAGGCAATTTTTTAAAGTAGAGTAATTATTCAAAGTAAATGAGTAGGATGACTGAACAAAAAATTTGCTATTAATGATATTATTATGTCTACATGTAAAGACTATTGTTTTGTTTTTATCGCAATACCACTTAACCAGTCAATGACACTGTCATTAAGGGCATTAGGTCTAATTTTACCATTAATCACCCTTCCTCCCTTTTCACAATCAATATGCACAAAAGTTTTTAGAGGGAATAGGGAAAGGTGACATGCACCCGTCTCGGGTCTGTCATGTTTTTTTCGACCATTATCGTCTTTTTGCCTATATAGTTTAGTAGGTCGTCACCAAAAAAATAAAAAATAAAGAAAAATGTTGCCAATATTATTTTACCTATACCGGGTGGGCCAAAGAAAACCGGACAATATTTTTTTCATTATAACTTTTGAACTATACCATCGATTTTAATGGGACAAACTGCACTTGACAGAGAATTAATCAGAGTTTTGACTAAATATATTTTTTTGTCCGCCATCTGAAAATCCAAGATGGCGGACGAAATTAAATTGTACCCTTCAAAGATCCTCGTTTATTCTTGTGTTGCGAACATGTTTTAATTATTTATTTAAATCAGTAAAAAAGCTGCATTCTTGCCACGCACAACAAGGTATGACTCAGCAAAATCGGTTCGATGGTTCCAAAAAAAGATATTTTTGTTTCTACCATTGTTTTGCATATTATACGATTGCCTTGCCAATCATGTCCGCATTTATTTCCTTATACATTCATTACTACTAAACCGATTTTGATGAAATAAAAAACATCCTGGTGAGAATTGATTGCTTTTTAAAGGTCATGATCAAAATTTACCGCTATCTTAAAATTTAAGATGGCGGACAGAATCATACTTGTTTCTTCAAAATGCCGTGTTTATTCTTATTTTCTGAAAAATGTTTAATTTTTTTTAATCTATAAAAAAGCACTACTTTTCTCCCGCTTAGCAAGGTACAAAGTAATAAAATCGGTTAAGTGGTTCTCACAAAATCTGATTTTGTTTTAACCATTGTTTCACAAATTATACGATTGCATTGCCAATCCTGTCTGCATTCAGTTCTTTATAAATTCATTATTACTAAGCCGATTTTAGTAAAATACAAAATATTATGGCGCAAACTGACTGATCTTTAAAGTTTGCACCACGATGTTTTTTATTTTACTAAACTCGGTTCAGTTATAATGAAGTTATAATCAAATGAATGTAGATAGGATTGGCAATGCAATAGTATAATTTGTAAAACAATGGTTAAAATAAAATCCGATTTTGTGAGAACCACTACACCGATTTTATTAATTTGTACCTCTTTATGCGGGAGAAAAGTAGTGTTTTTCTATAAATAAAAAAAAACTAAAACATTTTCGCAAAATAAGAATAAAAACGCAATTTTGAAGAATCAAGTATGATTCTGTCCGACATCTTAAGTTCCAAGACGGCGGAAAATTTTGATGAGAATCTTTAAAGATCAATTAATTCTTACCACGATTTTTTTTATTTCGGTAAAATCGGTTTCGTAATAACGAATTTATAAGGAAATGAATGCAGACAGGATTGGCAATGTAATCGTAGAATCTGTAAAACAATGGTTAAAACAAAAATAGATTTTTTTAAGAACCACCACACCGATTTTACTAATTTATACGTCGTTGTGTGAGAAAAAAGTAGTGGTTATCTATAAATTAAAAAAAAACTAAAACATTTTCGGAAAATAAGAATAAACACGCTATTTTGAAGAATCAAGTATGATTCTGTCCGCCATCTTAAATTTTAAGATGGCAATAAATTTTGATCATGATCGTTAAAAAGCAATCAATTCTCACCAGGATGTTTTTTATTTCATCAAAATCGGTTTAGTAGTAATGAAGTTATAAGAAAATAAATGCAGACATGATTGGCCAGGCAATCGTATAATATGCAAAACAATGGTTGAAACATAAATATTGCTTTTTAGAACCACTAAACCGATTTTGCTAGTTCATACCTTGTTGTGCGTGGCAAGAATGTAGCTTTTTCACCGATTTAAAAAAATAATTAAAACATGTTCGCAACACAAGAATAAACGAGCATCTTAGAAGGGTATATTTTAATTTCATCCGCCATCTTGGATTTTGAGATGGCGAACAAAAAATATATTTAGTCAAAACTCTGATTAATTCTCTATCAACTGCAGTTTGTCCCATTAAAATCGATTGAATAGTTCAAAAGCTATGATGAAAAAAAAATTGTCCGTTTTTTTTTGGTCCACCCGGTATATGTATAGGGTGTAATTTGAATGATGCACTATACTTTAAGGAGTGTTGGAAAAGGTCAAAACTACACAAATATTAGTTATATTAGCACTTTTTTAAAAGTATATATATATATATATATATAAATATGCATCATTCAAATTACACCCTATATATATATATATATATATATATATATATATATATATATATATATATTAATTTGTTGAAAAAAAACCTATTTTTGGTATTTTTCTCTTTTTTAAAAAAAAATAATTTTAATACTTTATTGAAATGCATAATTTCACGAAATTTCGATTGCCTTTTGTAATTTTGAAGGAAGTTAAATTAGTTGAGATAATTTGTTGGGTATTTCAAAAAAGAGCTGTGAGAATTAATCGTTCTTTAAAAATTATAATCGAAATTTGCCGCCATCTTAAAAGTTAAGATGTCGGAGAGAATAATACTTGACCCTTCAAAGAGGCACGTTTATTCTTATTTCTCGAAAACGTTTTAGTCTTTTTTTTTAATCCATAGAAAAGCACTACTTTTCTTCCGCTTAACGAGGTACAGGTACAATGTAATAAAATCGGTTAAGTGGTTCTCACAAAATCTGATTTTATTTTAACCATTGTTTTACAAATTATACGATTGCATTGCCTATCCAGGCTGCATTCAGTTCATTTTCTTTAAAAATTTTCTTTAAAGATCAATCAGTTTGCACCATGATGTTTTTTACCCAACTGCAGCACGGCGAAGGAAGAGTAATGTTTTTCGATTGTTGTAAGTATGTAAATATGTATGTTTGTGTCACGCTAGAGGTTGAACCGATTTTGACAAAAAAGGTGTCGTTGAATTGCTACTGATCCCGAAGGTGCTATAGGCTATATTTTTTTAAACAGGAATCAACACGGCGGTCTTCAGACGCCATTTTGTCACATGATGTAGGCTTTAAGGCATACAAATTATCTAAATTTCAGGCGATTTTATTGAAATGCCTTTGATTATTCATTGCAAATGTCCCATCTTCCCTCCTGTCATCACCCTTAGCTTATTCAAAAACTTTCTGCATACGCTTTCAGATTTTTTTTTCCAACACCATTTTACTAGTCTCCCCCGCCGCCTCTCCCTCTCTGCTCCCCACCATCCGTATTAGTAATTGTTATAGCTGTAACTTTCACAAATATAAAGCGATTTCAAAAGTTCTTTCTACACACGCTTGAAGACTTTTTTCCAACATCATTTTACTAGTTTCCCCCTCCCTCTCTTCTCCCCTCCCTCCTTATTAGTAATAGTTGTAGCTGTACCTTTCACAAATATAGAGCGATTTCAAAAATTCTTTCTGCACACGCTTTAAGACTTTTTTTCCAACATCATTTTACTAGTTTCTCCCTTCCTCTCCCTCTCTTCCACCCAACCTCCTTATTAGTAATAGTTGTAGCTATACGTCTCACAAATTTAGAGCGATTTAAAAAATTCTTTCGGCACACGCTTTAAGATTTTTTTCGACACCATTTTACTAGTTTCCTCCTCCCTCTCTCCTCCCCCACCTTCACTCAATGGAAGGTAACACTGTTTGCGTCGGTAGAAAATGTACACGTACTTTTTGGGTAAAGCTAAATGAATTTGTAAATGCATAGTGCTTTTTATAAGGCTGAATAAGAATTAAACCTAAAAGTTGGAAATAAAAAAAAATTTTTAATAAAAAAAACATTCAACTCCTAAATTTACTTGCAACTACTAGTCGCAGTTGGGTACAAAATTACCCAATAACCTGATTCATAAAAATACAAAACTGTATAATTTCGTAAGTGCACTTTGGGCATCAAAACTAAAAGTTAAAACATGTCGTACATTATAGGTATAGCTATCAATTTTGTACTCAACTGCGACTAGTACTTACAAGTAAATTTAGGAGTTCGGTGTTTTTTTTACAACTTTTTTTTTATTATTTCACTAAAATCGGTTTAGTAATAATGAATTTGAAATAAAAATATTTTTTTTAAGAACCACTGAACCGATTTTGCTGATTCGTACCTTGTTGTGCGTGGCAAAAATGCAGCTTATTTACTAATTTAAAAAAATACTTAAACCATGTTCGCAACACAGGAATAAACAAGCATTATCAAAGGGTACATTTTAATTTCGTTCGCAATCTTGGATTCTAAGATGGTGGAAAAAAAAATATTTATTCAAAACTCTGATTAATTTTCTACCAAGGGCAGTTGGTTTCATTAAAATGGATTGTATAGTTTAAAAGTTATAATGAAAAAAAATTGTTCGGGTTTTCTTGGCTCACCCGATATTTGCCCTATTTCGATAAAATATAGCAGGTTTTCCGGAAAGGCATTTCTCGAACTTAAATTTATTAATGAATTATGGATATAAGTATTTCCCGTTATTTAGTTCCTATTAAAGACACCCCAATATTGGATAATAAAGATATAAATCCGAAAAGAAAAATATTTTTTGATATAGTGGAAAAAGCATTATTAGGCAAGGCAAAAATTAAATTCAATAAAAACATGTTCGGCCAAGTCACATATTTTTCATTTATTATGCCACGAAAAAATATTATTTGTTTGTTGTTATTTATATAAAAAATATATTAATTGCTACTTATATCGCATAATAGTTCATGGTGTTTAAACCGAATTAAATAAAATTAAAGAAAACTGTAGTATTTCTATTTTAAATTATCTAGATAAAATTCTGAATCAGGTTAAAATCCACTAAGCCAAGAAACATCAACTATTTGATAAATTTATAAGACAAAGAAATGCATTTTGTAAATATATTTTTGCAAAACCTATGAATGAACAATTTAAATAAAACATAACATAACTTTGACCACTATTTTTATGTTAAAGATTTACTAGGCTTTGCTAAAATCATTTTCCAATTATGCTATAACGCACTAAATATTCCCAGAATTTCAGTTTTTCAAGTTAATTTGTGTTGCCATTTTTATTAAATATTTAAAAAAATTACTAATTACATTTATGTGAATCAGATAGGTTGTTTTTAGTTTTTAAGAATTTTTTTTATCTTAATAAATCAAAATCAATTAAATAAATACTTGTTATAAAATACCGATACTTAACCCGGCGTTGGTACACCCGGGTATGACATACCCGGGATTGAGAAAAGCCAACAGAACTTATAAATTCGCAGCGCTTCAAGCTTGGTCCACCTACTCTCAAGCAACACTAATCGCGGACCACTAAAAAAAGCGGGTTTAGTATTAATCTGCCTCTGGTGCTAGGAGATAAACTTGCGTCGGGTGTGTGATATCCGGGTGTACCAGACGCGTAACATTTTTTATAGCAAATTCCCAAAATAATAATCCGTTGGGTGTTATTAACATTCCATATGTTCGGGATTTCATTCTAAAAACATAAGACAGCCAAACACTATAATATAAAAACAGTATTTTCATCGGGCAATACGATAACGAGTTTTGTAACTAAAACAAAACCAGAAAATCCCTCAAATAATAAGGAATGCATTCACCAAATCCCGTGTAAGTGTGGTAAATTATATGTAAATGAACATCTAAAAAGTACCTAATTGGGGGTATTAAAAAATCCGTTTAAGCGGATCATGCATGGTCAAATGATCACATAACTTAGTGGTCAGAAGCTAAAGTATTGCATAAGGCGTCGCATTGAAAAAAACGAAAGTTTATTAAAGCTGTGTTTATAATGCAGAATAAGTTTTCAGTCAACCAAGCACGGACATACCAAACATATGGAAACCAGGCGTCTTAGGATTAAAAAAAGGGGGCGGGTTGTCACACCTGATTACACACCAAGTAGTACAAGTAGTAGCCTCTAGACTACATTGTTTAGTTTACACTTGAAAACGGCTAGAGATACTTACTAACCGAAACGTATTTTTTAGTCCTATGTAAGAATTTCTTTGTTTTTTATATAATAGTACACCCCTGGATTTTCCTGTTTGAAAAATTTTGTCAAATATTTTTTAATTTTTTCTATTTTCTTATGTATTATCTTCAAAATAATATAAAAATTTATATTCTAAATTACTTCTAGCATTTTTACGCTATTTTAAAAAAATATATTTTTAGTTTTTAGAAAAATGCCCTTGTTACATAAAAATGCATTTTAGAATCTAACCACACATCATATTAAAATTTTATGTCTACTGTTAACTTCAAATGCGAAAGGGTAAGTGGGTATGTCATACCCGGGTGTACCATCCATGTTAGGAAAAATAGGTGTACCAACGCCGGGTTAAATATATGCATAAAAGTTGGTAGGAAAACCAAAGTATACACAGTTAGTCTAAGAGCCCAGTAGGATTTTGGGCTTGAATTGCAAACCGATACTCATATATTTTAATCGATTCGTCATAAGACCATGTCCCAAAAAAAATGGAGATACATGCGAAAATCCTGCATAAACAACCCGCCATCTTTGTTTAAAGATGGCGAAAAGGAGTTTGAATCAAATGTACGTAACTTTTTTATTATGAAATCGATTTTATCCAAACAATTGTGATTAGCTTGCTACTATAATGGCCTCTCAAAATCACTATCAATACTTTGTTTTTTATTTGTCTCTATACTATAAATTCTGTAAGTTCCTCAAAAACGCTATTTTTTTTTTAGGTTTTTTGATTTTTTCGAGAAAACTACTGGTTTTACAAAAAAACATAAAATACAAAAAATATGCAGATTGTTAAGATGTATTCATGGTGGGTCTAATATTTGCTGTAGATTAAGCGGTTCTCGAGTTACACTCAAACAACCACTAAAACATCTTCTGAACTATTGAAGATAACTGAACCATATTTGGCAGTAATCGTTAGGTGCATTAGGGGGCGACAAATGGGCGATCAACTTAAAAATTTTAATTATAAATCCTTATCGATTGATACCTCGTTTTAAAGGTATTTGACAATTAAAGACATATTTTGATATAGCCGTTAATTGTCTACACAATCAAATCTGTCAAAATCTATCGACTGTCAAAACTAATTTTTTCAGTTTTTGTCAAAATTTACAAGTTTGTTGTTTTAAACAAAAACCCTATTGAGAGATATCTTGTTTGAAAGGTCTTTGAAAACCCATGTACGCCAACTGTCCCTTGCCTATGATAAAAAACGTGTCAAATTCTGTCGACTGTCAAACTTATTGTTTTACCATTTTTTACAAATTTTTAAATTAAGCTATACCCGCCATCTCCCATACGTGGAAATTTTTGACACATATTTTTATGTTGGTATTGCCATGTAGTTTAAGGTTTTGGTTGTTTGCCTCTGGTCAATTACAGCATACCCGGGAAAAACATGGAAAAGCACGGAAATATGGATAAAATTACTTATACAGTCTGTGTCTATGAAAGGTCAGTACAGTAAAAGCTACCTACTTTAGTCCGACATTGCTCCGTTTTCGAAATACAGGGTGTTTTTTATAAAATAAAAATCGAATAAATAGCTAAAATATAAATATAACTTTTTTCTTAATGTATTTTTAAATTTTTTTGTTAATGTATGCATAAAATAAATCTCTCGATGTCATCGATCACTACCAAATATGGTTCAGTTATCTGCAATAGTTCAGCAGATATTTGGGAAGACCCGGATTTTTGGGACACCCTGTATATATTTTTACAAATTTAAAAACATGCCAGTGGTGATTAATTTTAATCGGACATTTTTGTCTACAAAGCAGAAAAGAACCAAGTCTCTAGCTCAAACCGTTAAGAAGTTGCCAAAATCACGTGACCACCTGTCAATTTAAGAGAAAAGTATCAAATATGTTTTTTGTAAGATTTTTGACGCTGAGTTTAAATATGTAACTGGGATTCGCTTATCTGTGCATAAATTGTTTTTTCCCTTAATGGACCCATGCCACTGTCGTACTTCTATGGAACGAAAACATCGAATTATGTATGCCGCATATTTTTTGTTTTTTTCAGAAAAACTATTAACTTTACGACAAAAAGAGTGCTATCCTTTTTTGAAGATAATTAAATTGCCTTTTAGCCGAGGTATACTTTGACACCATAGGGGTTCGTTTTACATAAAAAAATTACCCTCAAGTAACTTTCATGACTGGTGAAAATATGAAAATTTTGTACCTGGGGGTAGGTATAGGCCAATTTAGTGGTTTTTTAAGTCTAACTCAAGAACCACTTAATCTACAGCAAATGTCAGACCCACAATGAATACATCTTGACAATCTGCATATTTTTTATGTTTTTTTTTGTAAATCCAGTAGTTTTCTTTAAAAAAACAAAAAACCTAAAAAAAAACTGCGTATTTGAGGAACTTATAGAATTTATAGTATAGAGACAAATAAAAAAAAAGTATTGATAGTGATTTTGAGAGGTCATTATAGTAGAAGCTAATCACAATTTGTTTGGGTAAAATCGATCTCATAATAAAAAAGTTACGTACATTTGATTCAAACTCCTTTTCGCCATCTTTAAACAAAGATGGCGGGTTGTTTATGCAGGATTTTCGCAGGTATCTCCATTTTTTTTGGGACATGGTCTTATGACGAATCGATTAAAATATATGAGTATCGGTTTGCAATTCAAGCCCAAAATCCTACTGGGCTCTTATACTAAGTCTCTTCTCTACAGAATCTTACCACAAATTCCTGAGGTCAATTGGATTTGACCACAGTAAAAGCGGCAAATTAAAAATGGCCGACGTCCCGGCCTTTTTAACCATTGGCATTTCGTTCTCTGGTTTAAAAATGTCAAGGGCTTTTTTTTAACAGTTTTTCAAATTAAATTTGGAATGAAATCTAACTGTTCAGGGTCTTAAAACATATTTTTTTCTATTAGAGCAGGAAAAGTCCAAGAATTTCTTTATTTTTCAACAAAAATAACAACAACTGACAGTCTCCGCCATTTTGACAAGGTCGTGATAAAATCAAAGGATAAGTAGGTTTGGTTAGGCTACCTACCAGTGCCCAACTATTTTTACCACGTTTGCAAACGAAAAAAAAATGATTTGATTTTTGCTACCTCCGTGGCCTCTCGCCCCGGACATCCTGGATACGCCACTGCCTAGCTATAAAATTCGAAATGGAAAATATGGCTTATAGTTTACTAACAACATCGGTTTAATTTATAATGTTAGACTTGCAGTTTGCAAGGTATGCTTTTTACCATTCTACCCATTTACGGAGCCCACTGTGCGTCGTGTTTAAAATAAATAAGGACAATACAAGTCCGAAATTTTGTTTCTACTCAGTTATTGTCCACAAATGTCAAATAAAAAAAAATTGTGTGTGCTTAAGACCACACGGCAGAAGTGTAAACTTCAACAAGGCGAAATTAATAATACTGGCCTTCATCTGCATCATCATATCACTCGCTGAATGTTCCTTTCAGTTAGTCGACTCGAGCCGACTTCACCCGAATGAGCGTTACATAGCCGAGCCTGACGACTCAGTTTAATTCACTACCCACAAAAACTGCTAAACGCGCCTAAAGAAGTTTACACTTCAAAAACGTTTCTTGACCTTGCAGAACAATATCCAGATTGGTTAATTGCAGACACTCTTTCTTGAAATGTCCTTTGTTTAAACGCTAAAGCCTGTTTTATTAAGCATTTAACCTTCTCTTATCTTAGCTAGCTTAGTTCTTACTTCTAATTAATTTATGTTTGGGTAATTAAGTCAGTGAATTTCAATTTGCGAAAACCCCAACAAAATTACCTTTAAGAGACTTTCTCAATGACTTTTGTATTTTGTTGCTCCTTGGCTGCTGTAAAGGGAAAAAAACATCTCACTTGAATTTATAAAAGAGAGTAGAAAGCTTTTATACCTACTCAACATATAGGGTTGAGCATAGGCGAAGTTAGGGGGGGGGAGCTTAGTCCTCCCAAAAACTCAGTTAGCCCCCCCAAAAATAATTTGAAAGATCGTCCATGGGTCAAGAGCGATTCAGTTTTTAAGCTCTTGCAAATATTGGAAATGGCATAACAAAATCATATACGTAATATTCCAATACTCCCTGTTACCTATTTACACAATGGTTGGCGTTTGATGCAAACATTCAGAAATAAAGGTACGAAAAATGCACAGATACCAAATTTACATAGATAGAGTAACGAATACAAGAATAAAATAATTTTCATGCGTAAAAGTATAACCAATCATCACATATCTTAAGGACAGCAAAAAGTATAGACTTATACCCAGTGATATTGCTATTTCAAATATGTTTGCACTCTGCATCGTAAGGTACCGTGGGTATTGCAATAATACGTACTATATGGAAATAATATGCATATGTTTGAAAGCAACCAATCAGGTCTTTTTTGCATGTTTGCATCATGAATGGGCAGTTACCGTGGGTATTGGAATATTATGTATATGAACAAAATCCCTGATGCTAGATGATGTTCTAGAAAAACGGAGTAAAACAGGAAACTGGAACTGCTTCTTCAATAAAATTGTACTATTATGCTTTCTTTTATTTTAACTTTGCTTTCAGGGTTGATTTGTATGATACGTTTATCTTACACTATAAAATATTCCTATCTTGACCCAATACCTTACAATACAAAACATATTTCACTATTGGGTATTACGAGACGAGGGGCTTTAGCCCCCCCCCCAGATCTCATGACCTAACTTCGCCCATGGGGTTGAGATTCCATTTGATGCCACCAACCCATTTATGGCCACTTTGACTAAAATGTTATTTAAAAAAGATTCAGGGCTACATAAAATAAAGTTTTATGTGTAATATTTTTGTAAACGGACCCTTTATTTATTGACACATATAATTCAGCGCCACCTACGAAAGAATTCGAATTAATATTATTATATTAATTGAAACTTGCAATTTAGTAAACCCACACTTCTTTTAAATCCCAAACTACACAAGCATCTACGTTTCCTCATTTGTAAAAATAATGCTACTTTTGTGTGGCTATTTGCCAATGTTAAATTTTAAATTAACACCTGATTTTTATTAATGTTGATATGATTGATATATTTTTTACTAATAAAATAATAATTTATAGTCAATAATCGTGAACGATTCCACGTAATATAAAAAAACCCAAGATTAGGTACCTAAATTATCCGGTAATTAGAGAATTTTGGAAAATTTTTGTAATTTAGGTTTATGGAAGACGCATTTTTACACCACGCTTTTTAATATTGTTTTAATTACAGTACCTACAGTCATAAAGAATGTATTTCGGATTGTACCAGTAATAGACCAGAGCAAATACCTAAAAAGGCAAAAAACGAAAAAAATTAGTAACAGCGTGAAAAATATTATGTATAAATATGTATAGGGTGTCCCATTTTTTATGTTATTAAATGGGAAACTTAGTTATTTTAAAAGATAGAAACCTGGGGATATCACATTACTGTCCTTAAATTTCGAGACCTAAACAAAACAAACAACAAGTAAAAAGTTTTTTTTGAGCCTTTGTAGTTTTGGAGTTACGAGGAAAAATTAAAATATCCGAAATTCTAAAAATCTGTCATGTCTTTGTTATTAGTGTAGATATTTCAATCCTGTTAAAATTTCGCTACAGTTGATCCTGTCAATAAAATGACTTTGTCAAATTTGTGCTCCGGAGTCGGATTCGAGATTTCAGAAAAAAAATTATAAGTTAAATACGGACCTGGAATATTTTTTAAAATTTTCGCTTTACATTGGGTCCTGAATTTACCTTTAGCTATAAAAAAAATGAAAACAAATCCAGATCCGTAGGTATTCCTTTTTTAATTTTTTTTTCTGAAATCTCGAATTTGGCTGGACGGATCTAAAATTTGACAACGCCATTTTATTAACAGGATCAACTGTCTGTAGAGAGTTTTAATAGAATTGAAATATCTGCCCTAATAACGGATTTCTAGGATTCCAAATTTTTTAATTTTCCCTCGTAGCTGTAAAACTACAAGGACTATAAAAAAACTTTTTTTTTTGGTCTCAACATTTGAAGACAGTACTGTGAAATCCCTAGGTCTCTCACTTTAATAATACCTGAGTTTCCCATTCAATACAATATTTCATTATATAATTTTTTATATACTTAACCTAAATTTTTTCAAGAAAAATTGAAAAAAACATATTTTTTTTCCTGAAATTTGTTGAAAACTTACTTTTTATTTCCTAAACACGCTCTATTATTTTAAATCAAATGAGATCCCCTCAATTTCTGGAAGTAGTCGTTTAAAAGAAAACAATGGTAATTTTTCTCACTAAGACGTCTATTTGTAGATCGTGGAATGACAATGAAAAATTTTGTCAGGGAATAACAAAAGTGACTAGATACAAATAAAAATGATGGATATGAATGCTTGGATATATTGTTGGGATCCTTGAGAGTAGTTCATTCTAAAGTTGCTGTGACCCTGAAATCCTACTCCTGTGGAACTCGAAAATCTTTCAAATTTATTAGTTTTTTTAAAAAAACTACCTCACCAACCAAATTCTCTATATTTTGAGCGCAAATTTAGGTTCATTCATTTTTTTCCAAGCCATGTACCGGCTAAACTAATTGTCCTAGAGAAAGGAAATAAAAAAGGCTTTAACACGGTACTAAATTGGGCCTCTAGGTGTTATATTTTGGGTAAAACGAGAAAGCACAATAAAACATGGATGTTCCAGAAAACAGAAAAACATTGTAATAAATAATTATAGAATCTATAATAGGAGGCCAAAGAGTCCTTTTTCGAGTTTTTGAAAATTGTTTTATAGCACCCGTCTTAGTCAATTACTAATTGGTGGAAACCAAACCAACACTGCCTGACCTGTTAACAGCCACAAAAATGCTAAAAAAGTTTTCACCTATTAAAATCTTTTTTTAAATCTGAAGGGTAATGAAACTTGACATGCATAATAGCCTTAAAGTAGTGAATAGGTGTAAAAAATTACATATATGACCCCTAGGAGGCATATTGGGGCAAAATGTGTTTTTAAATTATCTCTTATATCTCCTAGACTATTGCACTAGTATATCTAGGTCTCACTGAATTGGTAGGTCTAGGGGACCTTATTAACAGCTTCAATATTTTTTTAAAATTAGTAGGGCTACATGTAATTTTATGAACTACCAACTCAGTGAGACTTAGATGTGAAGGTTCAATAGTGTAGAAGATATAACAGATAATTCAAAAACACATTTATGTAATTTTTGGCAGCTTAAGAATCAGTGCTAGAGCTGGATATACGTGCCAAGTTTTATTACTATAGCATAAACCGTTGAGAATTTAAAAAATCTTTTGATATTCTAACTTTTTGGCATTTTTGTATCTATTAACAGGTCAGGCAGTGTTAGTTCCCACAAATTCTATGGTTCCCACCAATTAGTAATTGACTAAGGTGTTCTGTATCAATGCTATTGCGTCCTACTATAGATTCAATAATTATTTGGTACAATTTTTTTTATTTTCTGCAACATCGATATTTTATTTTTTTAAATTTTTGCATAAACTATAATACCTAGAGGCACAATTCTTAGTATATCAGTATCGTGCTAAACCCAATACAAAATACAATTCTCTATCAATAGGACGATTAGTTTAGCCGGTACGCAATAAATTATATACGAAATAACTGGAACGGCCACGGCTATACATTACGTATATGGGACACTGAGGCAAAAATTTAAAGAGTTTTTTTAGAGTGAGAACATACATGAATGGTTACCACTGTAACCTTTCTCTGTTTAGTTCTATCCACCGGTGGTATTCTACAAAGACATCATTTATGATTTGTCATTAAAGTGTCAGTGGTTGTCACAATTTTTTTTAAATTGTTTTTGTTGAACAAAAATAAAAAATGAGAATATGATGCATTGCATACGTAAAAACGAGTTTTATAGGAGTGAAAAGCCGGTTTCCTTTTTGAAGTAGGTAGCTTTGATTATTTAAAAAACTATTAGTACCTAATCGCAGTAAAAATCCAGTTATAGATTAAAAATCAAACGTCCGCGAAAACCACAGAATATCATCGGAGTAGAAGCAAAAAAAGAGAGGTAGCACCTCCTGCGCGGGCTGCTCTCTCTACAAAAAATATCCAATATTTTTGCCTCAGTTTGCAAATATGTAAAGGCCTATCCAGATATACAGGATGTCCCAAAAGTCCGAGCCCAATCAAATAACTTCTGATCTATTAAGATAACTGTACCATATTTGGCAGTGATTTATAACATCAACAGATCTATTTTATGAAGTCTGTTGCCCCTGCATTAGAAGGCGGCATAGGGGCGGTCAACTTTAAATTTTAAAATTGAAACCCCTATCGAGTGATACCTCCTTTTAAAGCTCCTTGAAAAACTAACGTTCTGACATAACCATCAGTTGTCTACGTCAAATCTGTCAAAAACTATAGACTGTCAAACCTATTTTTTAACATTTTTGTCAAATATCACAAGTTTGTTTTTTATACAATAACCCATTTGATTGAGTTGTTTCAAAGGTCTTTGAAAGGTCAACATTTTAGCATAACTGCCCCTTGCCTATGCCAAATGTGTCAAAATCTATCGACTGACAAACTTATTCTTTTACCATTTTTGACAAAATTCACAAGTTTTGTCTAACCACAGCTTGTTCGAAAGGTCTTTTAAAAAATAACAAGTTGACGTAACTGTCACTTGTTTAAGTCAAACATGTTTTCTATATCTTTTGACAAACTACAGTTTGAAGTGTTTAACATGCCACGATGAAATGAACGAAGAAGATGTTGTAAGGAAACAAAACGCCATTTTAACAATGCGTTTACCGACAGACCTGTGTCCCATAAAAGATAATTTTAACTTCCTATCTTAAAACACTTCAATTTAAAGTTAATCAAAAAATGTTGAAAATATACTTGACGTAAACAAGTAAGGCAACATATTGAAAGAACTTTCGAACAAGCATGGTTAGACAATACTTGTGAAATTTGTCACAAATGGTAAAATAATAAGTTTAACAGTCGATAAATTTTGACACGTTTGACGTAGGCAAGGGGCAGTTACGCCAAAATGTTGGTTTTTCAAAAACCTTTCAAACAAGGTAACAATAGGGTAATTTTCTTTATTTATTTTAAAAACGACGTGGTTGGTTAGGAAGTATCTAGTACAAAGGCCTAATATGGCCAGGCCGGCTGTCAGCTTATAATGTAAAACTGTTCAAATAGTACCTGGCACTATTACTGCCTGGCTTTATTGCAATAGATCCTATTTGTTTAAAACTCGTAGGCAATGACTGAGTAGAAACAAAATTTCGGACATTGTCTTTATTTATTTTAAACACGACGTTTCGGTTCATGTATTTTTTCAGTATATCTAACCGTTTTTAAGTTCCCCCCTTAAATCCTAAGATGCTGGTTTTCCTTAAGGATTGGTTTCCATATGTTTGGGATGTCCATGCTTGGTTGACTGAAAACTTCTTTATTCTTCATTATAAACGCAGCTTCAATAAACTTCCGTTGCGATTCCTTATACAAAAATTTAGTTTCAGACCATTGAATCCTGTGATCATTTGACCATGATTCGCCAAAGGCGATTTTTCAATATATACTTTTCAGATGTTCATTTACCCTAACCTGAAGACGGCGTTAAGTGCCCAATTAGGGGATAGGTCTGAAGCTAAAGTTTTGTATAAGGAGTCGCATTAACGAAAACGAAAGTTTAATTAGGCTGCGTTTATAATGCAAAACAAAGAAGTTTTTAGTCAACCATGCACGGACATACCAAACATATTGAAACCACTCATTAAGGAAAACAAGCGTCTTAGATTGAAAGGGAGGGGGGGGTGGCGTCACACCTGACTCCACACCAAGTAGTATAATCAGCAGCCTGTAGATCCATTGTTTAGTTTACACTTGAAAACGGTTAGAGATACTGAAAAAATACATGAACCGACACGTCGAACAAATAAATAAAATGTCCGAAATTTTGTTTCTACTCAGTTATTGTCTATGACCTATTGCAATAAATCCAGGCAGTAATAGTGTCAGACAGTTTTTTGGACCGTTTTACATTATAAGCTCAAAGTAGGCGTGGTCATATTAGGCCTTTGTATATTATACGAACTGGAACAAATACTGCCTTTCAATGTTAAATATAAATGAACCACTTAGTTTTGAATTCGACTTTATGTCAATTTTAAAACATCCACTGTCAGTCTACAATGTAAAACTGTGAAAATACTGCCAGGCTTTATTGAAATAAGTTCCTAATGTGGGCCAAGAATCTACTTTTACTTAGTGAACAACCTTCTAAACAGACCTGTGAATATTTTGGGTATGTCTATGATTTTCGCATTTTTAAGTCAAATGGTAAATATTTAAGTTATCTTTAGACATAAGGCAAAGACCATACCCTTAATTTCTTTTTAGAAAAATACACAAATAACAAAAAACGGCTACTTAATTTTCTATTAATTTTTGGTGTGCGGGATCATTATAAACGTCTTTAAATTTACATTTACCTAATTACAATTAATGACATGACGTCATATCATTAAAAACAATGGACATTTTTATTTCTTTTGTTGACAAGTTATTGAAATTTTTCTAATTTTGGTAAGGTTGTACGTCCATGTTTTTTTAATAATGTGATATTAAGAAGGTCAACATAATAATTTTTTTTACAAATTTTTAAAAATAGTTTTACAACTGACGACAAATCTGGGGACACGGGAGTGCACCGCTAAGTTTGCGTAAACTGCTGTACCATCTTTTCTTGAAACATTTCAGCCCATAGTTGACCTATATCTAAAACTCTACTTCGGAATGAGCTACGAAACTCAAATTTTGCACAGTCGTAGATCTTCATAGAATTAACAACACCTCCAAGTTAGATAGGTATCTAAAACTCTACTGTACTACTAAAACCAAAAAACGGCGAAATTGAAACACACATGTTTAGATCATCAAAATTCTACTGTACTTCCAGACATGCTACAAAGCTGAAAATTCTAATTTGCTCCCCTCCCCTACACATGTAAAGTTATGTAAAAGTAACATTGCCCACTTCCAGAAACGCTAGAGAGCTGAGCTTTGGAAGACTGATAGGAACTTTGATAAAACTATAGGAAAAAATTTTAAAACACCAAAATTTTAATTTACTCCCTACCCTATAAATGTAATGTTATGTAAAAGTAATATTGCCCACTTCCAGGAACGCTAAAGAGCTGAGCTTTAGAAGGCTAATGAAGAACTGTGATAAAACCATAGGAAAAAAATAAAAAACCTCAAACATTTTTAGAAGGCATTGCAAAAGTTTTGCACTATATTGCGCATATTTTACTACTTTAAAACTTAAATATTATCCAAATCCTTTCAAAAAGGAGTAAATCATAACAAAAACATTTTATGTAAAAAAAGCCAAGTATGCGAAAATGGTATTCTGTAAAAAGAATTGAGATAAAAGTAAAGCCAAGTTCTGCAATTCAAATTTCAAAATAAAAGGTTCTTTTTGGTTTGAAAATATTTTTCTAAACTTGGCTATTACAGCTGCAAATTACTCTTAAGACCAGTGCTAAATTGAACATAAAGAAGTTTGGCTGTAATAGAATAGTTTAAAAAAAAAACATTTCCTTTCTAGTAAAAACCTTTCATTTTGAAATTTGTATTGGAGAACTTGGCTTTACTTTTATCTAAATTATTTTTCCGAAATACCATTTTCGTGTTCGATTTTTTTTTACATGAAATGTTTTTGTTATGATTTGAATTTGTGATTGAGAAAATCTGGGAAAAATCAAGAAAACGCCATTTTTTAACGCCCATAAATATAATTACTGACACTACTATTTTTTATCTATTTACAATTAATGTAGATAATAATCTGGTATACATTAATAATACAATCTAACAGAAATAAAGACACATCATATTATGACCCCTTTAAAACATACAATTTAAAAAGCTAAAATTTTTAAATGGTAGGTTCTGTTTTTTTTTAAGTTGTTAGGGTCAGTTAGAGAAATTAAGCACTTTTGGGGGTTTAAGGTACTTCAAGGGGATGTAACAACAACTGATTCATCTGTGCGACGCTAAAATTTCAATAGAAGTTTGCAAATCGGGATGGGTCAATAACTTTTTAAATTGTTTTTTTTTAAATAAAGAATCCAACTGTAGAACTGAATTTTATTTATCACTTTTATTTTCCGAAATATTACCTAAAGTTAGTATTTTTTTATGCAATGACCCCCTCTTCGAGAGTAATTGCAGAAGTGCCTCAAAATTACCAATAATTTTTGCATAAAACGCGTTTTTTATAATAAATGCAGGCGCAAGCATATGCCCTAATATGTACACTCAGGTTTGTTGTGGGGCTTTGTTAAACACTCATAGAAGCAGTGGTGACTCGTGACTGATGAGACACCTAGACCAAAAATGTACAAAAAAACACTGTGAAATAGGAAAAATGGTCAAATGGTACACTTATTAATTTAACTACAAAATCATATATTGGAAAACATTTTTTTTACCAAAAAACAAAATAAACTGATTTAATGAAAGCTCAAAAGTATGTAGGAGTAAGAAACAAGTGGCGACTGGTACATAATTTTCTTGGATGCGACAAAATCGTAAAATCGATTTATTAATTTGATGACTTGTCATTAAAGAGTTTTCAATTTTATTCGTACATTCCCTTCTATCCTAATATTTCATCAAAAAACACAAAGTTTTAGTGGCAAATAGGGCGAAAAGACTTATATAAACCATATTCATTTTACACATGTTATACATAAATCACCATTAGTTGAGTGACCTGTGGTATCCCGTGGGATAGTTGAGGAAGATTATTTTAAATTACCCTGGATCAATTGATCATAGATCACATAATTTTAAGTCAACGGGTGTTTGCCTCCAATTAGAGTAGGAGAGCCGGCGTGATATCATAAATTGAAGATGGCGGCTTTTTTCATGTTATTTTACAAACTTTGGCTTATAACTTGTTATAGTTTTACAGAAAAACTGTTAATGCGTATTTGTTTGCAATAGAACACCAAGTAAGACGATCAAGAAATGAGCTTCATTTTTTTAAATATATAGCAACTTTTTTTACCCAAAAAAACAAAATTGAGGAAGAAACGGATGGATGAACAATTGGATCACTCAATAAAAACTCGCCTGAATTTTGCTTAAAATTTGAGTAAAAGCGCCTGAGTGCCGTCATAAGTCCAAGATTGCGATTTTTTCCATGTTTTTTCACAAACTTTTGCTGTTAACTTTTGCGATATCAATTTTACAGAAAAATTGTGTAGGTTGTGATTTGTTTGCAATCAAACAACAATTAAATTGTCATTTTAATAAGCTTTATGTCTCAAGAACTATAAAAGATATTGATATTTTTTAAATATTAAAAAAATTACAAAACTTTAAGATTGAGCAAAAAAGCTTATCGATTGGTGATGGATCACTCCATGTTAAGTCGCCAGGTGTTTACCTCAAATTTAAGCCGGAGGTCTTATATGACGTCATAAAATCAAGATGGCGGCATTATCAATTTTTTTCTACAAACTCTGGCTAATAACTTTTGCTAAATTAGTTTTACAGAAAAACTGTATAACTAATAAGGTTTTTCTTTGCAAAGAGAACAGTGATGAATATAGTAAAGAAATTAGCTTTGTATCTTATAAACTAACCAAGATATTATTTTTTTTTAAATTATAAAAAAGATAGTACATTTTTTTAGTTAAAAACAATTTCATATCTTTGTTAGTTTTTAACATTATAAAGCTAAATTCTTTACTACATTAATTAATGCTCTCTCGCAAACGAAAAACGTGGTTACAGTGTTTCTGTAAAACTCATTTACCGAAAGTTATAAGCCAAAATTTGCGAGCTCGGCAAAGTTTGTCTCATTTAAATAACGTTTTATCTCTACCGTTTAGCAAATAAATCCCCATAAACCCCCTGTAGTTACCTTTATCTACGGAACTGTTTAAAATGTTTTGATTTTATTACCTATTTCTTAATCCTCCGTTTTTATATATTTTCGTTTTATTTGATATTTAAATTGTTTATTAATTTTGAAGATCAAAGTTATTCGATAAAAAATACCAACTTTATGTAAAATCTCAGAAACTAAAAGTGCCAAATAAAACATAGTTTGACAGTTTTTTAAAAAGAAACAATTATTAAAATTTGCATACATAAAACAGTAATAGACCCTTTCCTAAAATGCAAACTTTTATAGTTTAAAAGCGGCTTGAGTTATCAAGATTTTTTACCTTTCAACTACTTTTAAAATTTACGCGTCGCGAAAAAGGGTTGCTTTTCATGAAGGTACTTTAAACCCCCCACAAAACTGCCCAAATTGGACCACCATGCAGTTTTAAAAACCCGTTTTTTTATTTTTACACTTACAACTCCTAACTGTTTTAAAAGCAAATCAATTTGCAATAGCAAAAACCTATTCGCAGTGGTGCAGATGTAATTATTTCAAAAATAAATTTTTTCAAAAAAACTCAAAAAATTAAGTTTTTTAAAAGTGTTGAAACCTAAGGTGAGAAGCAACTGCCTCCATTTGCCTCCCCCTTGCGGACACTCGTGTAACTTGCCTGCTCTCCCCCTTGCGGACACTCTTGTAAATTGCCTGGTTTTATACCTAATGAGGCTGCATGCTGTGCTCTCCTCCAACACAGGACATGGCCAGGTTAGTGTTCATGGAGAAGATAATCGATCTGATGAGTCCGTCTCTGTAATCACCAGGGCCGGAGAACGTGAAGGTTACTCCGTTACAGGTAAGCGGGCTCGAGAATGACCCGATCGGGTAGAGTCCGATCCTGTTTAGGACCACGCCTATTTTGTAGATCTGCAAGTAAAATTATTATACAGAATTCAAAATAAATAATAACGTATATATTACGACAAGACAAAAAGTATTGAGACTTTTTTATTTTTACCATAGAAGTTTTGATATATTTATAGTTTCCGCCAGTCAATATCGACTTAAAAAAAGGCAAACATTGCAAACGCGCATGTATTTACAATTTTTTTTGCAACCTGAAATCCCTGTGCTATTCCCATGGGACTCGAAATACTGGTACTTTTTCAGTTTTTTGGAAAAAACACCTTTATGAAGCATTTTTCTGGTACTTAGTTAGTTAGTTTTTTCACGCTATATAAATTTTCTATAATTTGAGGGTAACCACAGCTTTCTAGGTCTATTCATTGCGGAGAAACCATTCTTTCTTTTATGATCTCATTTCTTATATGATCTGTTCTAGATATTCTCATTGATCTTCTTATTGCATCAATTTCGACACTTTCCTTTTTGATTTGTATTTTTCTGTTACGCGACAAGTCTCTATTCCATAAAGCAGCGAGCTTTTCACCATTGTTTTATATATGTTAAATTTTACATTCTTTTTTATCTCTCTGCTCCATAAAATACTATTAAGACAACCAATTACCTTTTTTGCTTTTACTATTCCGTTTTCTAGTTCTTTACAGTCTGTTCCTGTCTTATCAAATGTGACACCCAAGTATACATACTCATTGCATGGAGATATTGTTTGTCCATTGTCTAGTTCTAACTCACTTGATTCGTTTCCAATACCTAAGTACTGTGTCTTGTCCACGTTCACTGTTAACTCCCACAAAGCAAATTTTCCAAGAAAAAATTCATAGGAAAAGAATTGGTAAATAATTAAATTGGGTTCAATGTTTATAGTTTAAATTTATGTTTCTGTTTATTTTTTTCGTGTATAAAAATATTTTAAACATATACTATTCTAAAGTGTTAAATCCACATTCATTTACTTTTTTAAAGATATTTATATATACATATTGGTCATTAGTTATAGCGTCAAAGTTTAGCCTCCGTGGCTTTTTGATGTAGGTTTTATAACACCTGTTTTGATCGACTATTAATTCCCACAATTTCAATTTTTATAAATTCTTAATGGTTAATGCCAAGGTTCTAAAACTTGGCACGCATATCGCCCTTTCAGTACTGATTCTTCAGTTCTCAAAAGAAAATTACTTTTATGGACCCTAGGGGGCGTATGAAGGCAAAATGTGTTTTTAGATTAACCCTTATATCTTCTAGACTATTGCACCTATACATCTAGGTCTCACTTAATTGGTAATTCATACAATTACCTACAGGCCTACTAATTTAAAAAAAAATTGAAGCGTTTAATAAGGTCCCGTAGTTATAAGAAAAAAAAATTACTTCTGATTATGAAGTTTATTTAAAAGAGGATTTTAGGCCCTTACAGCCCTTAGGGGCCGGGAGCCAATTATAAAGTATTTAAAATTAAGAAGTGGTCGACCGCATTCATTTGGTACAATCTCGATGACCTAGGGTAGAGTATAAGTCAATTAATTTTTTTTATCATAAATGACAAAAAAACATTACCTCTAATAAGTGCCTGACTTATATAGCAGGCCTGTTAGTAATTGTTTAAGCTACCAATTTAGTGAGACCTAAATGTAGAGATGTAATAGTCTAGAAGATATAAGGGATAATCTAAAAATACATTTTTCCCCATCCCTAGGGGACATATATGTAATTCTTTTGACACCTGCAAACTCAGTACTTAAAGGCCATTGTGTACGTTAACTTTCATAACTCTAACTTAAACCGTTCAGAATGAAAAAATATTTTGATATTCTATCTTTTTTCTCTCATTTTTCTGTCTCTGAACAGGTCAGACAGTATTGGTTCTGATCAATTATTAAGTGGCTAAGACAGGTGTTATATAATCTTTATCAAAAATCGGAAAAAAGGGCTATGGGCTAATACTATAGATTCCATAATTATTTAGTAGAATGGTTTTTTTTTGTTTTCTGGTTTTTTTCGTGTTTTTCCAAACTATAATACCTATTTAGCCGGTACGAGGCATAGAAAATGACCCTACCGGTAAAATTTCAGTTTTTGTAAAAAACTGCACATCTTAGACCACACGTATCTCCGCAACCAATGAATCTACGAAACTAGAGTTGTGCTCAGATTGTAGAGAATTTGGAGGGCTTTACAAAAATAACACAAAAAATTGCATGATTTTCAAGTCCCTCGGGAGTAGCACATGGATTTCACGGTTGCAAACTTGGCTGTGAACTACCTTTAAGGATACTAGCAATATATCAAAAAATCGTAGATACATGCGCATTTGCAATGTTGAATGCTTTTGGCCTAGTTCTAATACAGTGCGAATGTAAAAATCCCCTCTGATAACTTTTGAATGGAATTAGATATCAACTTCAAATATAGTCAGGAATGTTTCAAAAGAGGTCGGACTTGTGGTATATATGCTTATTTTGGCAGCAGCACTTTAAAATACTGAAGCTGGCGAACGTGTAGGGACAAAAAAAATTATAATTTTTAAAATTATAAAACCTACTAGGCGCAGTAAATGGCCCTTGGCGTCCCAGTGAACATAGTAAAAGCCCCGACCCCTTTCCCTCCAGGCCAGGCGCGGATCTACGGAGGGGGGAATTTCCCCCCTAAATCCCAAAATATATTTAGTTTTGACACACAGAATACACAAAGGCTCTAGGACAATTCGCCGACACCGGCTCGTCGTTGTCGATTCGCCGCCGGTCCAACTCGATACAGACCCGATTCGCCTTCGGGCTAAGTCGCAGCCCATCGGATTACCTGCCTAGCCAACTTGCAATTTTATTTATTAAACGGTTTATTTATGCTTTTGTTTAAAATATATATAATAATATTTTTTAACATAAGAAATTCAAAAGGGCCAAGTTCCAAATTGACGGAGCTTTTATTTATAAACCAGGTGGTCTCAAATTTGAAACAATACGATGTTACTGCTACGTTATATAATTTTTGACAAACTGATCAGCATACCGCGTAAGTCCACATCTTGGGGGCTTAGTTTTTATAAGAGGACCAAATAACAGATAGAATATAGCATGTATTAGTAAAAGACCACGATACACACGATTCCCGTAGAAAAAATTCTAGCGTTGCCAAAGGTAACAACCTGAAACAATTGTTTGGGGCGACAATTATTACTTGACGAAACTGAATAACCAGAATAAATATTAAAATTCTGCTTGTCTCTAAAAGTAAGTAACATTTTTTATTTACTTTAATTCAGTTAATTTATTAAATTAATTAAATTATTTGTGTATTTCAAAAACAAGCTGTTCAAAAATAATTTTTTCGAAGACAGTTATTAGAGAACCTAAATTAAAAAAAAATTGTAATATTTCGAATGACGTTTTTTTTAGAAATATTATTTTTGAATGATATTTTTTTCCAAAATCTTTTCTTCAAATGAAATTTTTCTTAAAATGAAATTTTTTCTAATGACATTTTTTTTAGAATGATTTTTTTTAGAAAAATTGTTTCTTTAAGATAGCTCTCTTGTTCTCGTTTTGACAAATCGAAATCGGTGGTATCCTAACCCCCTCAAATTGATGGCAAACATATCGAAACCTGTCCATTGTGGACATTTTTTGTGGAGGAAAAATATTTGCTTTCAATTGATAAAGGTTAGGATACCACCGATTTCGAACTCTCAAAAGTAAGACAGGAAAGCTATCTTAAGGAAACTTTTTCAAAAAAAAGTCTTTCAAAAAAATGTTTTTGAAACAAACCATATCAAAAATTTTATTCGAAAAATATTTTCCGAAAAAATGTTATTCGAAAAGAATGTTTTCAAACAAAACATCATTTGAAAAAAAATTCATTTAAAATTGAGGTTTTCGAAAAAACTGACTAAGTTGACCTTTCGCGAACCGAGTAGCGGCTTATACTGATATTTTGGCTAATCTGGCAACGTTGATTTTCCGCTTTTATGTTCTCCCATGGAATCCTTATGGCCCGTACAAAAACCCTACCTATAGATAGAAGGCTGCCCACGCTGTATAAAAGGCATAGTTTTGATAAAAATGCATACCTTATTTCTTTGGATATACACCGGTCGGTTGAAGGAGATCTCAAAGACAGAGCGATAGTTGACTCTGCTGGTGAAATGGGTGTAAGTCAGCCTGCTGCCTTCAGCATCCAGCAGGTGGGCGTACAGAAGCTCAGGGTATAACTGGTTGTTGTAAGCCTGTTGAGATCGTTCGTCGCCCAATGGGATTTGTGCTGGTACCTAAAGACAACAAGAGGTTTTTTAGCAGCAGAAGTACCGAAGAAAGTACTCTCGATAGTTATTTTTTATTATTTTAAACTATTTTTCCGTTTGAGGGAACTATCGAGAATTTGGGCTCTCCTGAGAGTTAATGAGAGAAGACTCGCATGGTAGTAAGTCCTCTCTCTGCTCTACGAATTCTGCTATGTTCTGGCAAATAAAACCCCTGATGTTTTGAAAATTGAACTGTCGCAAGATATAAAAAAATCACAGGAAAACAAAAAGTTTCTTAAGAAAACCCAAAATTAGTTAAGCTACGTACTCCTTATCGAGCAGATCCCTTATAACGGCAGTGACCCAGCAGGCGTTGGTTTTCACAGCGATGTTTTGTTTGTTTTTATTTATATAGCGCCACGCGTTCTTATTTCGACTCGTGGGCTTGTTTTGACTCGAGGCAACAAAATAATGTTAAAAGAATACTAAAGCATCGAAAAGGAAACAAAAGAGATCGAAAGGAAAGTCCCAAAAGGAAAAAAAATATAGACCATTATTTAAAAAAAACAACAAAACAAGCATAAGTTTTAAACTTATTTTATCTATTAAAATCTTTTATATTACACGGTGATTTACGAACATCGAACCAAAGGCCCTTTTGGGTATTTAGAGTGCGAATTTGGAGAAACGCTCGGACACGTCGATTTTGTTTGCGAGGGGGACACATTTTGGCTATCTTGAAATTTTTGTAGCACGAACCACCCCGTTCGAGGTGTATACTTTACCCATATACGTAATATTCCATCCCTGTTACCTATTTACACAATGATTGGCGTTTGATGCAAACATTCAGAAATAAAGGTACGAAAAATGCATAGATACCAAATTTACATAGATAGAGTTTTTGTCAACTGTACGCCGATGATTTGACGTAACGAATACAAGAATAAAATAATATTCATGCGTAAAAGTATAACCAATCAGGGGATTTTATCTTAAGGACCGCAAAAAGGATAGACGTACACCCACTGATATTGCTATTTCAAATATGTTTGCATTCTGCATCGTAAGATACCGTAGGTATTGCAATAATACCTACTATATGGAAATAATATGCATATTATGTTTTTGAAAGCAACCACTCAGGTCTTTTTTGCTTAAAGACCCCAAAGCCCTCATGTTTGCATCATGAATGGGAAGTTACCGTGGGTATTGGAATATTATGTATATGACTTTACCCCTATATATTGAATAGCGAATGTTGTTAAAATTCTTAAAAATTTGTTGAAAAAAAAATAATACATATTTTGGAAGAAAACTACATAAAAAGTGCATACATATTAAATAATTTTACATATTATTTTGCTTATCGCATGGCCGAACGCTTGATAGCTTTGTCCATTAGATGCTATATCGAAACTAAAAATATATCGAGCAAGATCTAAAACTTGCTTTTTTTTTTCAAAAAATTTAAATATTGTCGCCATCTTGTAAACAAATTTAATAAAATTTGGTATTTTTGCATTAGCAACTATGGCAAATTGAATGACGTTAAGGAATGTTTTCTAAATCTTCTATTTTTTTAAAACTGTTTCTGAAATCTCTATGTAGTTACTTTTATGTGGAACACCCTGTGTAATGGCTTATTCCGTTGGGAAAATGAATGCAGCACTAGTGCACAACTGAGTCAGTGTTTCATTTTCATTGACATGCACTTTTTCGGTGGTAGCTTAGTAGCAGCAGCGATGTAGATTAAATAAATCCAATTAGGATAATTTAAAGCATTTCAACGAAGATTTCAAACCAACCTTAATGTGTAGACAGTGCTCTTACTTATACTAGAGTCCCTCTATGTTGACATATACATATATATTTTTGTTTTTTGTCCTCGGCTACCAGGGCCATGCCGGACATGTACCGTTACATTTTTTTGTATACTCACTACTTGTGCTGACTATAAATATAATGTAGTCACTATTCTAGGGATACTTCTCCCCAGGAATCCTATAAATGTCTGCCGCACCCGACCTCGGCAACCCACGGAGATCGAACCCGCCACTGTAGCAAGCGATATTCCTTAACTCACTTGTGTTCAATGCGCGAACGCACTGAGCCACCACGGCTACCTTGACATATATTTGGATATAATATCAGGGCAAGGCCAACAAAAAGATACAGGCCACGACCCTGAAAAAATCAGCTGTTCTCCGGCGGCTGACTTTTATATTGGGTCTTATGGGAGGTCAGACGTTTTTTTATGATATTTTCAAAACGGCACTACAGATTTCCGCGAAATTTCAGTGAAATATTCTCAGCCCGTCCATTTTGATAGCCCTGATCAGGGCTATCAAAACGGACGGGCCACGATCTACATTTTTGTTGACATCACAGTGACGAGTGAATTTCTTTTTGATGGTCACGTCACGCCACAGCTGATTGTGTTTAAAATATTGAAGTTGGAATGGCGGTTGATGAATATTTGATTTTTTTTTAAATAAAGCCGGTTTTGAGATTGTTTTTACTATATTCTTGTAAAACAATTTTTTCTAAATCTGAAGTGCCATTTTAAAAATATCACAAATAAACCTCTATTCGCCCATAAGACCCAATGTAAAATTTAACCCACAATAACAGCTGATTTTTTCAGGGTCGTGGCCTGTATTTTTTTTGGCCTTGATAATATATCCAAATATGTCAACATACAGGGACTCTAACCATCGTGATCACTCTTTATTACAAGCTTTTATTTAACTTCACCTGTATGTATGGGTATGTATGTAATCAAATCTTGCAACTCATTTTTGAAGAACTTCCAAACATCCGATTGACTTCAAATTTCACATAGCGTCTTAGCTCCTATGACAATACAATAATATGGGGTACCTACCTCCCCCCTAACGTGGGGATGGAGGGGGTAAAACTTTAGTTTGTCCGATTTCAACCAAAATTGGTATCTGGGGGTTTTTGAGGATGAGAATGACGAATTTTTGATCAGATTACAAAAATTCAATATGGCGGATTCAAAATGGACGATTTAATGTAAAGTTTTTCTGATTACTTTCAACTGACTTCCATGAGTCCGATTGACTTCAAATTTCGCATACCGTTATAGTTCCGATGAGAATCCAATAATGTGGTATCACTGACTACCTACCTAACGTGGAGGGCGGAGGGGGGTAAGATTTTAGTTTGTAGGATTTCCACCAAAATTGGTATCTGGGGGTTTTTGAGGATGAGGATTACGAATTTTTGATCAGATTACAAAAATTCAATATAGCGGATTCAAAATGGACGATTTAATGATGAGTTTTTCTGATTACTTTCAACTGACTTCCACGTAGGTCAAGCTTATGTCGCCTTGTATCAAATCGTTGGACGACCTTCTCATCGAAGACTTAGATATATCGAAATTGACAGGAAAGAATCCCTGCAATATCGATACGCTAGCTGAAATGCATAGACTTAGACAAATCTAAAAATTAAAAAATAAATTTAGAAAAAAAAACTTTTAAAAAACAAGCTTTTATAAAATGGACTTTTAATTTTGTCACATTGTAAAAGAAGAATGTGGACGATCCACCAAATGCGCATGGAAAGGCATTTATCCAATATTAAATACGCCCATCGCTTTTATTATTATGATATCAGAACACTCAAAAAATTATTTTATGCTTTTTAGTCCATTTTATAAAAGCTTGTTTTCAAAAAGTTTTTTTTTCTAAATTTATTTCATAAGTCTCATTACTATTAGATTTGCATACAAAAACTGTGAGGTTATTGAATTGTATATAAGTGCGATTTTTGGGCAGCACCGAGCGAGTATCGGTGCATTACCAGTAATGCACTTATTTGCCCAATCGAATACGCTATGAGTGAGTGTCTAACAGTATCTAATTTTTTTTACCTGAATTCCATAAACGCAAATGTTCTTATCACAGCTAAACGTCAAAGAGCAATCCATTACCGCATTGTTCATGCACTCGGTGGTCCTCAGGGGTACCCTGGTGCACATCATCTTCTTTCCGTCCGCGTTTGCGGATTCCATCACCAGCGGGATGGGCGCTGCGGCCAACGCCAAAGGCTTTTCAATCGGTACGGACGGATTTGAACAGGACTATAAACACAAAATAAATGAAGATAAAGCCAAGACATCGAAGAAATATTAAAATAAATGTATCCCAAATTCAATGGCTTTCAAAAGGGTTTCAGGGATTTCTAGGCATATAAACAAAAATTGACAAAAAAGCATCTTGATATTGTAAGCCATTTTTAACCTTGGTTTAAGCTAAGGTTTTTGAAAACTCTGCATTATAGACGAATGACAGGTCTGAATTTTGAGAGTCTGTACCTTTTTTAATTATGAAAATTTTATTTTGATGTAAATTGCTCTTATAATTTTACTATCCTAAAAATAACCGGCTTTGGCAGTTAGCCCTAATACCACGCATCGTAGCACAAAGAAACTGCCTTAACCAAACATAATAGTTCATACGAGGTCTGGCTATTAAATAACAAGACTGCGCGCCTAGATGGCGCCCTAGACGGGTGGGGTAAAAAATGAATAGTGCGTTGCGTATCTAGATATCTTGTCTATGCACGTCCCAAAACACGTTTGCGTCACTATTATAGTATTTGTGCAGTAGCGGTTTGAAACGAACGTGTTTTTTTCTCGTGCCGAAAACCATGTGTGACGAAAAACAGGAGCAACGTTTCAATCTCAAATTTCTCGTTAAATTGAAAAAAACTCCGACTGAGTGCTATAAATAGTTGCAAGAGGCCTATGGGGACAATTCTCTATCTCGTGCGCGTTTTTAAATGGTGTAAGCGCTTTAGTGAGGGCCGAGAGACCACTGAAGATGACCAGCGCCCAGGTCGCCCTGTGACTGTTTCAACTCTGGAAACAGTGACCAAAATCAACCAAATTGTGCGTGCAGATGACTGAATGGGTTCCAGAGGGTCAGACTGTCAACCAGACTTACTATTTGTCAGTTTTGGCAACACTGCGAGAACGACTTCGTTAAAAACGGCCCGAGTTGTGGAAGAACAACTCGTGGATTTTGCACCAGGACAACGCACCTGCCCATAACGCACTATCTGTGAAGCAGTATTAGTAAGTGCACTCCAGTGCTCGAACACCCGCCGTAATCACCAGATTTGGTACCGTGCGACTTTTTTTTCTTTCCGAAGATAAAATCTGCTTTGAAAGGGACCCGATTTGAGTTGATGGAAGCGGTAAAGCAAAAAACGGCAGAGCTCATAAAGGTCCTCACCAAAGAAGACTTCCAGCACTGCTTCGATGGAAAAAACGTATGGAAAGGTGTGTGGCGAGGGGAGGGGAGTATATTGAAGGGGAGCATTCGAATGTAGAACAATTTTAAAAATAAAACCCTTTTTCGTAACCAGTCTCGTTATTTAATAGCCAGACCTCGTAGAACATGTATGCCAAATTTTATTGAAATTATTTAAATAGTTTAGGTAAATAATAATAATGATTTTTATTTATACAGGGTGATTCCAAAGTTGGGGTTTTATTTTTAACTGTGCATAAAACTAATTCAAACAAAGAACTTTTCTTTGTACCATTTTGTAAAATTTTGAAAAACAAGTTACTTACATCGATTTAGTTTGCCAGAAGCGGATTCAGTACGGTCCTGCTTAGTACGCACTAGCTAGTTACTGTGGCAACATTTCGTTTGCTGCCCGATAAACAGCAAGGGGCTGATTCATCAATAAGGCAAAAAATCTTCAAATAAAATAATTTATTTTAAAATATTCTTTTAGTCTTGGTGCCTGGCCCGTATTAGCAAATACTTTCCACCATTAACGTTCCGGTTAATACGTTAATGCTTTCCACTCAATTTATGTACCTACATGCACCTATCTTATTTTTCGGTAATTTACAAAATGTAATAATAAATAATAAGAAAAGTTCTTTGTTTTAATGAGTTCTATGCAAAGATAAAATAAAAAATAAAACCCCAACTTTGGAATCACCCTATATATATAAAGAATCCAACTATCCTATAATTTTATCCGTCATCTTATTTTTGAGATATTACATAAGGTTGGTATTTTTTATTCGAATCTTAAAATCGGGGGAAAAGATACTGTTAAGCCTAGTTTTCACCTATGCGTGCCCACCGTGATTCAAAAAACGCATCACGTGACGGGACATGGATTAGCACCGGTTTTAAATGCAGCGTCAACTGATGCGTTTTTTGAATCAATGTGGGCACGCATGGGTGGATACAGGGTATAAGATGACTTTGCATACTCATCTTTTTTTTATTATTTCTTAAATTCTTTGTATTTTTGTTTCTTTTACATTATATTTTAATTTGTTTAGAATTGTAGCAGTGTTCGGGTACTGGAGACATTTATAGAATTTTTTATTTTTTGAACGAGCGTAAAATGCAATTTGGCTCTTTAAATTTCCCTTGCGATCTTATAGTAACGGCGAAATTTTCACGGGTATTAAAAAAAAATACCAGGTGAAATTCAGTTTTGTGGTGGAATTTTCTATAAAAAAATACAATAAAAAAGCGTTATCTACCAAAATAAAATTTTCATAATTACAAAAGTTATTATTATTAAGCTTTTTAAAAAGCTTAAAAAGCAGTTTTCACCTGCTACTAGTAAAGAAAAAACTTCGAAGAAGGGGTCACTGTTTTTCAATTTTCTTTTGAAATACATACCTGAAACCCCTAAAAAACAATGAATTTGAAATAACGAGTAAATTAAGAAAATTTTAATGTTACTAAAAATGCATATTATAACTTTGAATAGGTTTTATCTGACTAACCAAACCAAGCAAATGATTTGTAGGACAATGTTCCCATTTACTTTCAAGCCAAAGAAAAATAAATGGATCCTTGACGGATCTGATTTTATCTGTTAAAAAACTGTCACTAGCATACCCAAATCTAATCAGCTCATTACAGTGTAGAAAACTATTTTACCTAAAAATTTCATGAAAATAGGTTCAGCGGTTTGGGAGCTATTGTGTTACTGACAGACAAACACACATACACACAGGCAGACGTTACGCCGCTATTGCTAAGATAGGTCCCAATACACTCAAATAATACATTTTCGGCGTTTTCAAAATCTCAAAACAAAAATTTCTATCTAAAGAGCACTTTGGATGATGAAAAAGATGTTTATTAAACCAAAGAAGAAATTACAACAAATCTTATATTAGGCCCATCCACCAAATACTTTACTTAAATATTGGATCCAAATTAAATCTATTTTTAAACCTTTTTGTTTATCACATAATGTAAATCACAGATTTTTTATATAAATAATTACAACACAAACAGAAAAGAAAAAAAAAACAGAGAAAAAAGGTTAGGTTTTTATTTTTTTTTCCTTTTTAGGAACATTTAATTTAATTTCAGGTACTCTTTAATAAATATTTTTTGAGTAAGACTTTAAATTGTTTTATTGAAGATTCCTTAATATTAATAGGCAAACCATTATACAGAGACATACCCTCAAACAATAAAGATCTTTTTCCTTTTAAAGAAGAAACAAAAGGCACATCAATATTTTTGTGAGAACGAGTGATATGAGCATTCACCTCAGCCCTTGTTTTGAATTTATATTGACTATATAATTCCCTTGAGTGGTGACGGAAAGGTAGCAAATAGATATTTTTAGTTGTCTTGTTGTGAAGAACTCGTAAGGGCTTTAGATGCCTATTTGTGGTAGGATACCAGGCTGCTGTCAGGTATTGCAAATGACTAGTACTAGAAAAATATATAGGTCTGATAAGATGTCTTGGCATTATATAGTTGAGCCTCCTCAACACGCCAACAGCACCTGCTATTTTTTTACGGATATTTTTAATATTATTTTCAAAATTTAATTTATTATCTATCAAGATACCGAGGTACTTGACTACATCACTGTGCTTCAACAAACTACTGCCAATCACCAAAGGATCAGTCTCTATCTGACCATTTAATTTGGGAATATCGATGTTTCATTAGCGTTTAATGCGGCGACGCACATAAGTATATAACTTACAGTATAAAAGTCGAAACTTGTTATCTTCCTCCTCCGAGGGGCAACGGAAGTCGAGAATCCCTCAGGTAACGGCGTATTCGAGCTAGGCGTGCAGATATTCATCAAAATCGCAAATTTCTCGGATTCCGTCAGCAACGTGGATTTTCCTGGCCCCTCTGCGAATTGTTGCGGTGACAACGTTAAAAATCTAAGAACAAATAAACTCATAATAAATTTAGGAATATTAAATTCGTAATAACTGTACAGGGGTTTCAGGGGATATAAAAACAGATTCAGATTTTTTCAGATTCAAAAGTAGCTTTATTGTCATAGATACAGTGAACATTGACAAAGCCATGGTTATCTAATATACTCGTATATATGTATAAAAAAAAGCAAATGTCTTTAAAAAAACACTAAATAGTAAAAAAAATATCCTTAAATTCAGAAAAAAACTTGTGCCTAGTTAACCCGCAAGTGGTGACCAATGAATAATATACAATATATAGAGATTGGTAGTAACATACGGTGTGTGTGGTTCGGTTCGGTTCATATACAATGTTTTCAAAAAAATTTATTTCTTTTTTATATTGTTAGTTTGCTTAATGACTAATAAAATATGTCGAATTCTCGTCATCACTGGAGGGTTAAAGGCAACTCAATCAGCACTAAAACTACGTTAGTTTTTTAAAAAAAGTAAAAATAAAAGCTGTAGGCTTTCGCTGCTAACATGATTAAACTCTAGCTCGGATAATTGTTATCTTAGTATATTATTTGTTACTCTTTATTGCATTGCCCTAAACTTTAAAAATGAATTTTGTAAAATAGCAAATAACAACTTAAAATAACAGAACAATAATATTGACATGTTTTTTTACTTGCTGCCTCAGTCAATTTGGTTTCGTTGATCGAGAGTCTACTATATTTTTTAAAAAACATAAATATTAAAATGTAATATTAAACACACTAAAAATTTCACAAAATTAGTACTAAAGTACAAGTACAGACATAAATATCATAAAGGTCAAGTAATTCATATGTACATCTAGGCTAAGTTTAAAATTTGGGTAAAATACACACACAGTCAAAATATTGTAAAATATTGTTAAAATGCAATAAAATAAAACATTGAAAATAGTTGTTTAAGACCTTTATTTACTTGAAAGCCTTAGTTAGTTTTGCTTTTATTTTAACTTGCCTTACTATTGCGGTATAACTCTTTGATGGCCTTAATTAGTTGTACGCTTATATTTGTGTTTTCTAGGGCTTTCCAAAGTAGATTTAGTGGTATACTATCAAATGCCTTATGCAAATGGACGTAAAGCAGATGCAGCTCTTGTCCGTATGCCATTTTCTCTTCAATAACTTGGGTTATACAAAAGAGATGATCTGAAGTCGATCTATCCGCCCTGAAACCGGCTTGTTCTTCTGCCTCCATGTCTTTATATTCGCGTTTAAGCAATTCTTTTGAAAAAGTCTGCATTTTGGTGCATTTATATTCATATTTATTTAGTGACATACCCTCTCCCTAAAAGTATACTTTTTAAAACCTTCCTTAGTTTAAAACAACTTGGGTTTGTGGTTTTTAAAGGAAATTTTACGCTGATTTAAAAAATCGAAAAACGAGGGTTACAAGGAAAATACCAACTTTATGTAATATCTCTCAAAAACTAAAAATGAGCGATAAAATTCAGTTCCTTAAAAAAATATATAAAAAAGCAATTGTGCGTCAAAATAAAACTTTCATAAATAAAAAACTGCTTCCTATATCAAGATACGGGTTTAACCTTTAATCATCACGGAAATACCTGAAACCCGTCAAAGATATCGAATTTGTGGCACTTCGTTTGTATGGTTTTGTTTGTCTACCTCTTAGAAATCTCTCTGGTTATCAGAAATTGCAATATCACGGGATGTGGGAAAAGTATCGTCGGATACCGCTCGAAACTTTTTTGAATTTGCTCAAACCAGCGTGGCAGATCCTGGCCTTTAGTATCACAATCCGTGAGAAGCTGGCTTAAGATGTTTTTTCAAAGGACCCATTACTTTAGAGAATCTGACGTGTTTAAACGTGAATCTTTTGATTCTCGATTGTTTTTTTCAACCGACCGGAAAACATGCACTCTCTGTGCACGACCGGGTTCACAGGTTACACCCTGTAAGTTTCTAGGTCGACCTGTAAAGTTCGCGTTCCTAGTCTAGTAAAGTAAATTGCTTTTAATGCAGAAAATCAGAGCCTATCGACGAAAATTGGAAGCAAGTAAATGGAATTACATGAAAACCTACCTAATCTTTTTTAGAGCGTCCCGGAAAGTTGGATGCACAGGTACCAATTGATTTTGTTCTGCTGCTGAAGAGGATGAGGGTGAACCTAAAGCATAAAATTTCATGATTATGTAATAATTTAGTTTACTACTATACTATAGTTTACACTTGAAAACGGTTAGAAATACTTACTAACCGAAACGTCGTGTTTAAAATAAATAAAGACAATGGAAGTCCGAAATTTTATTTACGAAGGTACTCATTATACAGCGTGGCCAGCCTTCTATCTAGGGGTATGACGTTGCTAGTTTAGCGAAAATATCAGTATAAGCCGCGAAAGGTCAACTAAAGCCCATTTTATGTAAGTGCATTTATTAAACGGGGTAGTACACAGCCAGAAAAATAACTTAAAATTTTTCTTGTTCCTAAAAGTAAATAATTCACTTACTTTTACAAATAAGCAGAATTGTGTTATTGTGGTTATTGATTTTCTTATTCACAAAAGTCAATTTTGTTTGAAAGGTAACTTACCACAGCAGTTTACCAATCTACAGGTAAGCTAACTATTATTTAATTTTTAAGGTTTTTTAAGTGCATTTTTAGTCCAACCATAACAATGACCACATTAACGCAGCGTGGGTAGGGCTCGCGGGAGGGAGGTCGAGACCTTAAGGGGGCGGCAAAGGTGGTATGAAGCCTCAAAAGTAGGTCTGGTGAGCTCACTGTTATGATTAGTAGTGTCTCTTAAATCACAAACGAAAATTTGAAAAAGGAGCAGAATATTCTTGAGTAAATGCGTTGGAGGCCAAATTTTCAAAAACTATTGAAGGAATATTACATTAAATGCTCGCAGGTGAAAATAGATACAAAGCAAACTTTTATACCTAAATGAAAACCTACAGAAAAAAGTTTGAAATAGGAAAAATAAATTGCAGGTAGCAAAAATCTTTTCTCATTAAATCGACACCCTAGGAATTTTTTATCCTTTTACAACAATGCTGCTCTTTTTGTCAAAGAGCGACATACGCCACAGGCAAAAATGTTTTAAACATAAAAGGAAAATTTTGAAAAAAAAATCGATACAACAAGAAAAGCTACATAACTGATAGTTTTAAGGTAAAATTGGCTAATTAATACTTTTAATCCTTTTTTTTACCAAAATCTAATGCAGACAAAAAAAATTGTGTGTGCTTAAGACCACACGGCGTAAACTTTAACAAGGCGAAATTAATAATACGAAATACAAGATTTTTTGCGTTGTATATTGACAAAGTAATATACACAGTAATAACATTTACATAATTATAATTGGGTATAAATTATTCTGGTAAATTTTGCTCTGAGTGGCCTTCATCTGCATCATCATATCGCTCTGCTGACTGTTCCTCTCACAGTTAGTCGAC